>CM031987.1:4232202-4571905 GCA_018804465.1 Populus tomentosa | reverse complement strand
TTCCTCATTTTCAAGTTGAGACTTTCAACAGAAACATATAAAGAGAATCAAGGCAAATTACCCCCTCATAGAAAGAATAAAACAAACACGAGAGCCAAAAAAAATAGAAAATCACATGTTCATTGTTCAATTGAAACTAAGGAAGCTGATTGTTAAACAAGAACTTGCCTGAAAAGCAATTTGAAAAACATAGCCCCATGAACTTGCAATTTGGCGAGTGCAAGGTTCATGGCTGGTATCTAAACTTTTGTCTAAGGTGGATATATTCACAATTTCTTCTCCAGGTGTTGGAGCTATGTAAGTGCCTCGTTCTGCATCTAAAGTCTCATGATTCACCTGATCACCACCCAATACACAGCGATAGTAGCAGCACCCATAAATGGAAACAGAAGATCCCATCTGCAAATTGAATTTCAGAGCATCAGTAAATTCTGCAAACTGAGATCGATCAAATTAATCTTCAAGTAGCCACCTTTATTCCAAAAACCATAAAAAAAAAAAAAAAATATGAATTTTGGGGGGAACATTGGATATATAAATGGCTCTTTTACAGTATACTGACACTCCGTATGTTCTCAGGGTTAACTGAAAAGAAACTATTCCTGACATTATCAAAATGTATAAAACAGATCTACAAAGAAAATACCGCAAAATAGATTGTCACCAAAGCAAATGTCCACCTGCACCAGTGAAAGGAAGAAGAGAAGGAAAAAAAACAGATATGCAATGAGAAATAATGACAACTATCTTTTCTTTTCTTAGTTGCTTATAAGGATAAACAGCAACACCATTGTTGCCACAACTGCTTGTACATCTAGGGAGGCTTTCAACCCCACCTAAAGGAAAAGACTCAAAGAGTTGGATGACCATTAGAGTATGTTCTAGCAGATAATTGGAAATCCATATGTTCAACCTGTGCTCCATACAATTAACAGAACACTTCAAACAACATTCTGTACAGATAACCATCATACCCGCATTTTAGAGAAATCTTCAAAATGATTCCCCTATTCAACTTGTGTTGAAATATCTTTGAGTATAATTAAGATGAATGCTATAAAGGTCAGTGACTTACTGAGTATAAAAGTAAAAAATGCCTCCTCCATCAGTGACCACATTTGCTGTGATCAATGATAAAAGAACAAAAAAAGCGATAATCCTAAACGCAAGCAGCCAAGCCGGATGGATTGTTTTCACACAAGTATTCCAAGCTTCATCTTTGTACAAAAACCCCGGTCTTTCTTGCTGATTTTGTCTCCTCTCCGATTCCTTAGACCCTTCATTTTTCCATATTAGAATTGCTGCTAAAACCATAGATATTAAAATAAAGAGAGCGCAAAGGAAGAATCTCCAGTTCAACCAGTAACCCGGTAAGGTTGTATCAGCAGTCATGATTGGCTGCCAAGTATGCGTATGCTTTGAGGATCCTGATAAGAAACTAAACAAATTACTCAAGCTTGCTCCACTGATCATCATATTTTACGACTAGATTCAGTTTTGAAAATCAAAGCAAATTAGACGAAGCTGTAAGTTCCAACTTCCAACTTCCAACATATTAAGATAAGATTTCACATTTGGCTAAACAGGTAAATCACAAAAAAAAAAAAAATTCTAAACCCATCCATTGCAAGAAAACCATCGACGTAAAAAAAAAAAAAAAGGGACCACAAGAATCAAATGAAGGGGGATAAATTTGCTAAAATATTTTTGTGGGGATTGCAAATGTAGATGAAATAAAGACTCCAAGCAAGGAATAAAATAAAATAAAAACTCCCAGCAAGCAAGGAATGAAGGATGCTACTACAATATATGGAAAAAAAAAAAACAAAGAGAGATTCTTTGCTTTATATGCAATTTAGTTTTATTAGATCAGAAGAGACAAGCGTCTTTGAAACTTACAGCTGAGGGATAGAATCAAGAAGATTCTTAATTTGCTTATTTCTCCTCCTTATCCTCCTCCTATTCTCTATCTGCACACTTTCTGTAAAGGAAAATCAGTTGGTAGTTTTTGCTTTGCAACTAGTCCTGTCTTTTATGGTCAGGGGGTGGGGCAGCGTATGGACAATCGCAAGGCGGTGATCGGAAGAGACAAGAATTTGATTGATTTATTTTTTTTCTTGCTCTAATAATAAACAAAATATTCTAGAGGAAAGAAACCCGGCACATTTAAGTTGTGATTTTAGTAAATTATGTTTTAGTCCCTAAAATCTGAAGCTAATTATAACTTAGCTCGTTTATTTAAAACTCCTACAACTCATGAGAGGATTTATCATGAAAATTATTCATAAATCCCGGTATTATGCGAGAAAGGGGAGTGCAATCCTTGTATATTGAATAATTTCTAAGCTTAGGGACTAATGTATAATTTATTCTCTAATTCTAGACGGATCCGCCACCGGACCTCCGGGAACGAGCAGGTAAAGGAAGATACTAGTTTGACACGTTTTCTTTTTTCTTGTTCTCGTGGAAATAATACAACCACAGATAAATACAGCCATAAGAATCCCTTTTGGCATAGAACTCCTTTTTATATATATATAGTTTAATAAATATTCTTAATCATAAATAATTTAATATTCCTTTTTTTTTTTCTTTACATTCGGGGGCAGCGGAACATTTACTAAGAGCAAAAAGGATAGGCTACAAATACACACAAGAGAGACATTCCGCTGAAGAGGAGGAGGACAGCACTTGCCATGCAATAGCATTTGCCATGCGAGCAAGAAAGGTTGATAAGCACACCAGACAGATACTTGTTCCATTTTCATTTTTTATCGAGCTTCTCTGCTATCAGATCAATGGATAATGACCCCGGAGGAGCTGAGGTTTCTAGCTCTTCAAAGGATTCGCTATCATAGTATTCATCATCACTATACATGTCATCTTCAGAAAAATTTTCACTATGAGAATCATCTTCAAATGTTGAGATTGAGTTGCTGCTACCATCTTCACTAGACATAACTAATGCAGGGTAGGAGTGTTCCGTGGCCTGCGAAATACCCTCAAACTCCTCTACTTTTGTCAAAAGAGCATCAGGACCAAGATCAATCTCATCTAGCAAAATTGCCTTGTTTGACTCGAGTGCATGCTTCCACAGGAGCATCATTTTAGGGCTTGAGCTCACTATTTTGGCATCAGAGTTATCACAATCATCATCAGACTTGCCTGAAAATAGCAGTGAAATAAACAGAAAGGAGATATTAGAGCTGTAACATTGTGAAATTAGCTCCTAGTCATGTAGGATTACTATCATTAAGTTCAGGGGAACAAGTAGACAACGGCAAATTAGCCAGATTATCAAGCAACAACGTCAATCGATTGTTGTGGCGCATTTCAAAGATACAAAAAAGTTGAAAACGACCTCCTAAAATGTGGAGAAGAAACAAAATACCATGTGAATCCAGATTCCAATGTCCACCACCAGTTTGTGGGTAGTCAACTAATTCTATGGTTGCTCGATAATTAAATGCACGTCTGATCATTATTTGCAACTGGGGAGGGGTAAAAACGGGGAACAAAACAGATTGCAAAAGGAGAGAAACTGCATAAGTGGGCTCCTCCTCCCTAAATAACATGATGCTTTCAGGAACGCAGTTTCTAGGAAACTGCTTTCTGACAACAATTGATTTGGACCTTTTTGAATTTTTCAATAACAATTGCCTGCCAGATCAAGTGGGACAGAGCTTTTCCCGTAATTAACCAAGTTCTAGTGGCCATAAGAATTTTCCTAGATATTGCACACCTTAAAATCATCATAGTATTCAATTACTGTTCATGAGATTCACTATCTTAAGACATGGCTGTGATAAGTCCCAACTTCCACGTACCAATTATCTGAAAAGCTACCATTACAGCATTTTGTTCTCCTATCTAACAAGCCAACAGAATCAGTTGAGAGTTACACTGTGAGATAGGACCATGAACCATGTCAAAATCAAGGCTTCCAATTTCAGTCAATATGCAAATCACATGTTCCAAAACTACTACTGAGGAAGATGAAAATTGATTAAGGCTTCCAATTTTAGTCTAAACTAGCCAACTTATTTGCGCTACGCTGCTGCAGGTAGGATTAAACGTTAGCTTTTAATGCAAAAAAAGGAATGGACAAGCATTGTTAATGTGTTTTCTAGCATCATGAAAAAATTTAATTATGAATCAAAAAGTTGGTGTATTTTTAATAAAATAAATCAAAAACTATATGCATTTCTTTTTTTTAAAACAAAAACATTTAAGATGGTGATGATGAATTGGAGGCCAAAAAAATAAGGTCGAGTGCTTGGCCTGCAAGTCAGGCCCATATGCTTTGCCTTCTTTTTCTTTGATAGGGTGGATGATTGTCCACCTTATTAAAATAATAAAAAAAAAAAAAAAAAAAAAAAAAAAAACCAAAGTAGACAAAATGTCATGGACTATGGTAGAGGAATCATTGTCTACCTAAACAGATTTTGGACCACCTGAAAGTTAGGTTCCGATTTATTTTACCTAAAAAATCAATTTTCAACTCATTTGTGACCTGAAAACTCCCTTGCACACCTCAACAGACCCATTTCTAGTCCCAAATCTAAAAGTCTTCAAAAAAATTGATCCATCTTTAATATTTACATTATTTAACTTAACTCAGCCTGTTAAAGTCAAATAATATGGATATTACTGATGATAGCAGATTAAAAAACCCAATAAATGGATATCACGGGTCGGGTTTTTAAAACCCAACCAACTTAACCCAACTCGTATATCCTATTTTTCTTTTGTTTTTATATTTGATAGTTTATGAATTCAACATTTATTTTTATTTTATTTATAAATGTATTGGTTCCAAAGTTTTTGTTAGTGGTTTTCTATTAGACTTCTTTAACGTAAAAAAAATGACATGTCTCTTTGCTAGAGAGGAAGGGAAGGTAACTATGATGGTGCAAAATATGAAAATTAGATCTAGCATTGAGATACCATGACACCTATAGTCCATGTTGTATGTCTGCCTCTAAATACAGACCCATTAGAACTAGCAATATAAGCCCAACTCTTAGATATTTGTAATGTCCACAAAAACTTCAGCCCGACCTTATGTATTCAACTCGCTCAGGTCTTAAAAAAATTGAATGAATTGGGTTTATAATTTGTAAAATATCAGATGTTTGGTTGAAAAGAATTATGTACCCAAACCCGACCCAAGTATATCCATGAACACCCCTACTCAAATCAGCCTAATCGATCAAAAAAAATAAAAAACTAAACTGAATAAAAAAAAAAATTCTCGAGCCCCAATCTATTTTTGGGCAAGATAAGTGATAAAAAACACTTGAAAGAAACTCCTCTTGTCAAATAGAATCCATTGACACCAAGAATAACTTTTTAAATGCCGAAGTGTGACTAACCAACAATTTCTCTCCACCACTTTCCGACAACTTTTCCTCTCCTCTCTCAAACTCATAGACTGAAATGTAACTAAAATAAATTTTTGGATCAAAACTTAAAATCCTAAAACTAAAGGAACCATAAAAAATTCAAAGTAGAATGCGGACTAAAACGTATTTTTTATGCAAATTTGAGATTGGCCACGCAAGTTTTATGGTTTTTAGTTTGGTTCCTTTTCTTTTAATTATGTCCTTATGCTATAAATTCAATTAATATCTAATTAAGTTTGCCTATAATCAAGCTCTTAAATCTATATAAAAAAACCCTTAAATGGAATATAATAAGGGAAGAAACTATCAACTCACAAAACACCAAAAAAAAAAAAAATTCACTTTTGAAATCCATGGTGATTGTGAGAGAAGCCACAATTCTTTAGTTTTTTTTTTTTTGTTAGTTTGGTCTCTTTTCATTTATTTGTGTCCTTGTGCTACAAATTTAAACTATGAATCAAGTTTTGCCAACAATCAAGCCCTAAAATTTGAAAAAAAAAAACCCTTAAATTCTCGAGAAAATCTTGACTCATGAAACACTAAAAACAGCACATGCAATGATGCAATTGAGTAAAAAAAGTTTGGTGACCCAAATAAATAAAAAAATCCCTGTTGAAATCCGCATAAATGTGAGAGAAGCCATAGTTCAAAACACCACAATAAAACCATCACAAGATTTTATTTTTTATTCTTTGTAATATGTAAATCACATGTTCCAAAACTCCAGGATAAGAAAAAAAATTGATTAAGGCTGAGAAATTCCTGTTGCAAAGTCTAGTATCCTTGTTCAAGTTAATAGGCAATATCAGTAGTTGTCTTCTAAAGTCATGCAAATGCAATGTGGCTACTCCCAGTCTCCTCTCTAACACATACCTGAATCATCAGAACCACTTGCAATATCTAATTCAGCAGGAAATGAAATGGAAGGTCGAGCTTCTGGATACATTGATTTCCAGTCTTGTCCCCTCCACATCAGTATCTGCTCATCATCAAAAGACAACAGCACACAAGGGACCAAATCCTGTCAAGAGATGAAAAGGGTTTAGGAAACTTCAACCACGCTATCCAGAGGCCAGAATAACTAGGACATGCTGTAGAGTGAGGAATTCAAACATGAGTAATCGATGTTCAATATTCAACATATTTTTCTACACTTGCACAGCACACTGTAAATGCATTGATGCTCTAATAAGTGCCCTACATCCATATGAACATGTCCATGTCTTTAAGAGGTTTGCTAACTCCATTAGAACAACAAGATTCGAAAAAAAACTGACATGCCACTAATTTATCAACTACAGACAAGCATAGTGGATGAGGAAAAGCTTTCATGCAATGAGCAACTCCAACCAATGAGAAGATTGTCAGCTTTGCAACCCTGATTCAAGCCCATCGGTGGGCTCTGCTCATTTTAAATTTGCTTTGATCTTTATCCCATGAACAATCATTGCTTTTGCCAAATTGAGTGGCATGGGTAGGCTGAAGCTTTCATACAGGTTCTATTCCCTACGACTAACAATGAGGTTAAGACCATATATTAATCCTACTGAAAAAAAGAAAAGAAAATAAAAGGTCCTTGTTCTGAAATTTTGCAAAGTAATTCACAAAACTTGGTTCAATTATTGAGTGCTATCACATGATCTTACAAACTTCAAAGCTATTGCACAATGGTTCACAACGATTTTAATGCTTGACAACAGCAACTTTTTTCTTTCAAAACAGAAAGAGATGCTTCAAATGAAAAGCTAAGAAAACAGGCATATCAAAGAAAATCTGATCCTGTTTTAATTCATAGCCAAATTAATCAGCCAAAGATTCATATTAGATTCCCCTTTGCATATGATTAGTTTGCAGGAGGTTTCCATGTAAATGTCCTCTTTCCAGTTTTTATCATTTTGTTTTTCAGTGCATACATCTTGTCCCTAACTTTATATGCAACAATGTCTTTGCTTTCATTGATTACCTTAAGCTTAGCACCCAACTTCTTGTAATCACTAGGTTCCATCCCTTTGCAGTCAACCTTCACCAATGTACTTCCTTCAAAAGCAGTCCTAACATCTCTTACCAATGTAATGTACACTCCATTTTTTGCTGCAATTTGAATAACAAAATAAGATATTTGTAACAATTACTTGCGAGTGAAAAAATAAAAATATTAGGAGGAGGAAGGGAGGAGGCATTGAGTTTCAGTGATGGACACATCAACTTTGTCTATAAAAGGTGCATGCATATTAGTATACTCCTCACAACAGAAAAAGTTAAGTGTTTATGAGATATCTGCAAATGTAGGATATCTTGAGAAAACCATATGCCTCAGAAGAGAAATCAGAACACAAAAAAAAATGCAAAATCTAAGAGAAAGTAACATAATAATAACTTTTTTTGATAAAAAAAAAAAAAAAAACATAATAATAACTTTTACTTCTAAAAATCCTACATTAAGAAGGCAAAAATTCATATATGTATGGGAAGTGGAGTGCCATTGCCATCATTGCACCATTGCTTTCAAACAAGAATAAATTTATTTTGCCATTTTACAAATTCAGAAACTAATTACTTATAACAAGGGCAACAAATTAGCTAGGACATTCCAATATGAAAGATGAAATGGGTTATTTACCTAATTTACATATCGGCAGAAGATTTTTCCCTTTCTTCCGAAATTCATCTGCTTCAGCTTTTGTCAATCCTTCAGGAGCTTCTTGAATAAGTTTTGGGTAGACCGGAGCAGCTGGTTTCCAGAGCATTACCGGGTATTGCGGACGAGTTCGGTAGTTGTAATTTCTGCCACGAAAAAGATAAACTACGCCACCAACTCGGTGGATGATCTTTCCTCCAGTTTTTTCCTAGCATCAGAATAAAACAAAATGCATAGTATCAGGCACTAATGACTTGCAAAGTTCATAGCAATATGCTTAAACTGATATTACATAGCATAACAACACTGACACTAAAAAACATAAGTACCTCTAAATGCCGGCAAACATTATCCATATCTACAGTGGGAACACCCTTACAACGAACTTTACAAACCCGCCTTCGCTTCCAATGTGAGTGTACTAACTCCAACATATTATGAGTCAATCCATCCCTCCCTGGGTGCCCGCCCACCAATTCAAATCAATCAATCCAAATGCAATACAGAGAAAGAAATGCTATGAATATCATGTTTTAAGAAAGAAACTCACCGAGATTAACCTGTCTATTATCAGACAAATGAGGCTTAATAAGCATTTTAATCTCCCATGTCTTCAAAGGTTCGCCGAGTATCTCCTCCCTGGATTTCCCTTCCTCTGGAAACTTCCCGAACGGGTAAGGGCCGGGAATTTCCACATACTTGACCCCTTTTTTACCTGCTGGAGGCGGATTAAACGAATCGAAAACCGGAATCTTCTTCTTGCTGGTTTTCAAGGGGGGTTTGCCAGTCCAAGGTCGCGGCATTGTGGGTGGCGCAAAGGGCAAGAAAGCCGGCTCCCGGATGGCCAGTGGCTTCACTTTAGGAGTCTCTGAGTAGCTGAATTGGAACTCGAATGGAGCCCCTGGGAGAAGATAGGATACACCGGAGTCACCAACAAGGACAGAGCGGTCACCGTCTGACGCGATGACCCCACCACCATCTTTAACGGGCTTGTAGTACTTGGTTCGAAGATGGGGGATTTTGAATGCAGGGTTGGCAGAATTTTTGGATTTTTTGAGAGGAGGGGGGTATTTGGGGATGGGAATGGGAGGTGGAGGAGGAGGAGAAGGAGAAGAGGAAGCAGTTGGGTCCTTGCCTAGTGGAAGCGAAGAGAAGAGGTTGAGACCTGGCGTTGGCAATGAAGCCACAATCGCCATGGATTATCTCTTCAAGAGATTAGATTACAGAGAAATGGAGAGGTTTTTCTTGGGTTTTGTTATCTGTTGCTGCGACCTGCAGATTGGAAGATAGAAAGCGAGCCAAGATATTATTATATCAAGATTTTATATATTTAAAAAATTCGTTTAAAACTTGGGCCTTTCATTTTATTTTTCCAATTAATTATTGTTTTTTCATTTAAAGAAGAATAAAATGAATAAAAGAGAGATAGATGAGGCTGCGATTAAAAAAATTTAAGAAAAAAATAAGCCAGACATTACTAAAGGTTTTCCAGCTTGATATTGTTATGAATTCCTGACTATTGCATGAGAACATATGCATCTTCCAAGTTTTTTCCCCTTCTAATATTTTTTATTAGAGCTTCTCTCATTCCTTTTTTATATAGTATAATAATAATATATATATTATATTAATTCGAGTTAACTTGATAAAATTATAATACCAATTACAAGACTATAATAACTTTCATATAAAACAAATCAAAACAAATTTAAAACAAAATTCTCCATTAATACAATATCAAAAAATAAAATTAAAAAAAATTATTAAAAAACAAATATGAATCAACTTAAGTTAATATATCAAATTCATTATCTAAGTTATAAAACTGGAATAACTTTATAAAAAATAAATCAAAACAAATTATAAAATTTAATTTTTAATAAACTCAAAATTAAATAATAAATTTAAAAATATTAATGAAAATAAAAACAATAAAAAATCAAATTTTTTGGACAACTCAACAAATTACCAATTATCAATTACCAATCAACCAAATTTTTACCATATCATGCTGGTCAATTTTCCTTATATTTTGATCAAAACTCAATTTAATCCTAGATCAACTAGCTGAATTAGATCGAGCTTTAAAACAGTGCATAAAATCACTCAAATTTATATTTAGTTTAATGAGTAATAGTGGGTAAAATATATTTTCATATTTGTAAAATATAATTTCACCGACATTTCATTTGTACCCCCTGTGATTTACGATTTCTCAATTTTACTCATATAATTTTTTGAAATTTTCAATCTTGTTCTTTATTACTGAAAAATTAACAAAAAAAAAACCTTTTATTCATATTTTTATTTTAGTTTCTTTCTTTCCTCTCAAGTTTTTGCATATGATAACTCATAAAAACACTTGAAACCTAAAAAGAATTCAAAAACCAAATTATACTGGATTGAATTTAATTCAATTCAATTTTAAATAAAATTAATTAAATTCAATTATATTATTTGAAATACCAGTAAAATTGAATTGAATTAAAATATTGATTATCTTGCTCTTAATTCAAAAATCATTTCTCTTTGATCAAAAAACATTTATTTTTGTTAAAGTAAAAATAGAATCCATAAATTATTTTATTGAATTTATATGATATTAATTGTATAGTAATTGAGTTCTCCCTGTAATGAACTTATTCTTTCAATTTGATGTGCCATTATAAAAATATTGTGTATTTATTTTAATGTTAGTGGATAAAAACTTGAAACTACTATCATTGAAAACTAAATTTGTTAATAGGTCTGTTTGTTTTTGTATTTTAAAAATAATTTTAAAAAATAAAAAAATTAATTTTTTTTATTTCAAATTAATATTATTATGGTATTTTTAAATTATTTTGATGTGTTGATCTTAAATATATTTTTAAAAACATAAAAAATATATATTATTTTAATATATTTTTTAATAAAAAAATAATTTAAAAAATAACTATCATTATACTCTCAAACACCTACTAAAAAAAAAATTTTAATTTTAAACTCATTTAACACATAAATATGAGGAATTCATTGCGTTGTGTATAAATTGAGATAGTAACTACGGTTGTAGTAATAATTATTATTTTAAGTGTTTTTATTTGAAAATATATTAAAATAATATATTTTTTATATTTACATGTTAAAAAATTCAAAATTATAAAAAAATTTAATTTAAAACAAAAAATTATTTTTATTTTTTTAAAAAAAAAACTTTCTGAACGAGTCTTGCTCACATAAAAAAGATTAACATTTTAAACACGTGAAAAGCCAGGTCATTTTGCCCTTCATTCGGTGGATGCGCCATAATCTAAGTTGTTAAATTTTCAATGGAATATAAATTAACTGATTCTAAATTTTTTTAATTTATTAAAAATTTATATGGTTTTTGATTTTAAGATTGTTAGTCTGAATATTTATATTAATAAAATAAAATAAAATAAAAAAACCTCTGCATAAAACCACGTATATGAACGCTGTCTTCAAATGGCAACCGCCCTGCTCTCGATCAATAAAAAACCATCAATGTCTATCTCAAAAATCGTTGTCCTGGAATACTGACCTGCCTAAGAAAGTTGGGATGTTTAATTTTTTACGCCAATAAGTAAAATAATAGTTGGTTTCCATTGGTTTTTTATTTGAAATTACTGTAGTTATAGATTAAAGAATTTCACATATAATTTGCTTTTATTTATTTTATATGATTCGAATCTAATGGAATTCAAATCAATATTCTCTTAAAATAATTTTAAATACAAGAATTAATTTAACTCTTAAAATTAGATTAGTTTTTTAAAGATTCCAAATAACCTCTGAAAGGTATTTGAAACTAGAAGAGTAAAACCGAGAGCTTTTAAACTAGATAAATAAAAATGTAACATTGATGAATTTACAGGGTAAAATAAAACTCTTTATGATGGGGATAGGGAGGTACATCCCACATTAAATTCTATTTGTTTTTATGTTTAAAAAATATTTTAAAAAAAATTTAAATTTTTTTATTTTTTTTATTTCAAATTAATTTTTTAAATATTTTTAAATCATTTTGATATGCTGATATCAAAAATAATTTTTTAAAAAATAAAAAAATATTATTTTAATATTTTTCTAAATAAAAATATTTTAAAAAAATAATCGCTACAACACTCTCAAACAAACAGACATAACTAAAGATCAACCACATCTTTCAATAAAAAAAAGCTGCATAAAAAAGTTATAAAGCCTACTTGTATTATATAATATTCATTAATAAAAAAAAAAAAAGGAAAATGATGCTAAATATTCTTAAAAGTTTATAAAATTAATTGATTCTGGCTATCATTATAGTGCGAAAACTGAAAGATGTTAGAAGGAGAAAAGAACAAAAAGCAATCTTAAATAAAATAAAGAAGGCAATTTGTACAATGTCACGACACCAAGGGCCAAAATAGCCAGCTTGGAGATGAGGTAAAACTTAGAAAGAAAGATCACGCATGATAACACCAATATGCAGAACCCAGAAATCAAAGCTGGCGTTGTTAAATTCGAAGGGGTCTTCTTGATGGGAATCTCGATCATCTAACAAATCTGTTTAACCCGGTCAATTAAGCATTGACCCAATTATAACCAAGAAAAGAAAAAAAAATAATTTGTGGGGCTTGAACTTGATTAAAATTTTATATTTACCATTTTATTATTTTTATTTATTTATTCTTTATATAAGTTATAAAATTTTATACTTCTTGTGACATTGATTGTGTTCAGATTTAGAGGGAGTTTAGCTTAGAGATCTTGTAGTTTTTTTCAAAGACACAACATTTTTTAAGTACAAACCATATATTTAAAAGCTAAAAAAAATATATTTTTTACTAAAATAACACAAGTTACCTCTCATACAAACAAACACACACTTAGTAAGATTGGTTGAGACACATTTGCTAACTAACAATAAAAAAATCACCATGATCAATTCATACTCTTTAATTTTGTTTGGTAATATGGTATAAATATTTTTTTTTATTAAAAATACATTAAAAAAATTAAAAAAATAAGTGTGCTTGATTGTGAAACTAAAAAAAAATACATTAAAATAATTAAAAAAATACTAATTATAATAAAAAAAATCAAAATTTAACAATGACCAATAAAAAAAATGCCTGTCAATATTAAAAAACAATATTCTCTATTCTTAAAAGGTCTAAATAATTTTATTTGATACAACAACAAAAATTCAATGAAAACAAGATGAGCATTTAAAAGAACAAAAATCTAAAACTCAATTACCAACAAATAAAACTTAAATGATGAATTGAGAAATTTTTTAAAAATGACTAGAAAACTTGATTATAGTTAGCATGCTAAACTAGTAGTCCACTTGTGAGCTTGGAATAATTCCATTAAAAAAAAAACCAATAAAGGTCAAGTCTCAAGAAAACTAAACAATAAAAGGCAAATCTAAAAAAAAAAAAAAAAAACTAAGTCAACCGAGGTTAACTGAATTAACTTGTGACTCGAGATAATTTTATAGAAAAAAAAAAACAAGAATTATGAAGCAAAATCCCCAATCATTCAAAATTTAAAAAACAAAACAAATAGTAAAAAACAAATAAGGACTAGATCTTACATAAAATTCAAATGAAATAAAACAATGAAGGATGAAATTGAAAAAAAAAACATAAATCAAGATAATGATAAAAAAAAAAAAAAAAATATAGCAATCAAAAGAATGAAAATCAAATTTGGTGTACAAATTAAAGAAAGTAGTATAATAAGTGATGAAATTGAAAAACAAAACAAATAAAGAAAATGATAAAAAAAAAAGCAATTAAAAAATAAAAATCAAATATGATAAATGAAAAAAAATTAAAGGATGATGAAATCAAAAAATAATTTCAATTTTATAAATTATTTTAGATACAATAAATAGAAATCAAAAGAATATACGTCAAATCCAAATAAAAATAAAATTCAAGGATTACTTGAAGAAATTAGAAGGCTTTGTGCGAGAATTGAGAAGGAAGGAGAAAAAAATGAAAACAAATTGTTTACTTGAAACTGAAGTGGTTCATTCCATACTGTGCCTCTCAAGTAATAAAGGGTTGTTGGGGAGATTACAATGCTGCCTTTAAAGTTGAGAATTTTTAATAATATTTATATTTATTAAGATATCAAATCACCCTGCAATGAACTTGATATAACAAAAAAAATCATGATGAAAATACAAAAAAAAAATCCTTGAAAGCCAGTTCAACAAATTTTGTTTTTAAGAGTATTTTAATCATTTTATTGTTTTGAAAAATTAAAAAAAAAAAAAAAAAGAAGACTAAAAGCCATTACATTTCATTTTATTTTTTGGATTTCAATGGTAATTAAATCATTTTACTATGCAAAAATGATCAAAGACCAATCTACCCCTATCCTGTCTGATAACTTCAATTGAACCACATGAAAAGATTATTTTGCCTCTTGATCTTCTATTGTAATTTCTTTTTAAATTTAGAGTTTATTTGGTATTATAGAATAATTGCTTTTTAAAATATTTTGTGTTTGAAAATATATTAAAATAATTTTTTTTAAAAAAAGTTTATTTTTGAAATCAATATATCAAAATATTTAAAAAACACAAAAAAATTTAATTTTTTAAAAAGCAATGTAAAAACAAATTGTGTATAAATAGATTACATATTGTGTTACTCATGCCTCTCAAGTAATGAGGGGTTGTTAGGGAGATTCCAACACCACCTTTAAAGTTGAGAATTTTTAATAATATTTATATTTATTAAAATATTAAATTACCCTGAACTTGATATAACAAAAAAATCATGATGAAAATACAAAAAAAAAAAAAACCCCTTGAAAGCCAGTTCAACAAATTTTGCTTTTAAGAGTATTTTAGTTATTTTATTGTTTTAAAAAATTAAAAAAGAAGAAGAAGAAGAAGAAGACTAAAAGCCCCTACATTTTGTTTCATTTTTTTGGATTTCAATGGTAATTAAATCATTTTACTATGTGAAAATGATCAAAGACCAATATACCCCCATCTTATCTGATAATATCAATTGAACCACATGAAAAGATTATTTTGTCTCTTAATCTTTTATTGTATTTTTTTTAAAATTTAGAGTTTGTTTGGTAATGTAAAATGATTGTTTTTTTAAAAAATTATTTTTAAAACCAACATATTAAAATATTTAAAAATATAAAAAAAATTATTTTTTTTAAAAGCAATGTAAAAACAAATTGTGTGTTAATAGATTACATATTGTGTTAGGAGATAGAAGAGGCTTATTGGCAAGATAAGCGTGCAAGGCAAGTAGGCCCAGGAAAATAAGATAATAGGTCCAGCAAATCAAGTTTCTTTTCAGCAAGTCAAAGCAAAATAATCCAAAGCTTTTTGAAGAGAAATTTGTGTTATTATATTAAAAAATTATTCTTATTTTTATTTATATAATAGTTATTTATCTATCATTATAAATATATAATTAATAATTTTTTTTTTAATCTAGATTCACCTTATAGCTTTTTAGCATAATTACATTATGTAATTAAAATGAGCTGAATATAATAATAGTTGTTTTTAAAAGTATTTTTTTAAAAAAATTTATTTTATTTTTTAAAAATTATTTTTGAAATCAAAGCTTTAAAATGATTTAAAAATATAAAAAATATATTAATTTAAAAAAAATAAAATTTTTTTAAATTTTTTCAAAAATATTTATAAAAAACAAAAACAAATAAAATAAACCTATTATTGAAATCCAACAACATAATTCATGCCAATAAAGATTACTTTATTGTAGTGATATAATCTTTGATAATTATTAAGATATTTATAAAACTCATATAGTTTTAAGATATTTTTTTATTATCAAATAATTAAAAAATATCCAAGTATTTTCCACAATGATTTTGGCCTCCAAGGCAATTGATTAAACTTACTATTGATGGAAATGTAGCATACGGATACCTGTCAACTTTGTGTAATTAATACATAAATAAAACGTCAATCAGATTGGAATTAATATATCTGATCGAAGCTTCTATATTAATTCCAACCAAAATTACTATATATATATATATATATATATATATATATATATATAGATATATAGTTGAAAATATTAATATCGTAATGACTGGATATTGCCGACATTGTCCTGTCATCTTTATGCTGAAAAGTGGGTGTTTTGTCGAATATATATATTTGCTTGCAACACGCCTATATGTGGAAGTATGGAGAGAACATATTCAGTATAAGAAAAAGATCCTCTAGTAACTCACTCATGGACTCTGATATTTTTGTATATCTTGAGGATGTTTTTACCTCATAATTTAAGAATTTGTGTCAATTAGCTTAATTTATCCTCTGTTTTTTTTTCAATATATTTTTACAAGCAGTCTGATAAAAGGGCTGGATTACCGGATGACAGCAACATTGACATGCCGGCACAGGCTAGGAATGCCAGTGGTAGCTGTAAAGCAATAACTCAACGCATCGTGACTTAATTTATTCGCCAAAAACTGAAGACTCAAGAACGATCGATCAATGTATTTGTGCAGGCAGTACAGTTGTCGCATTCTTCTTCTATCTGCAACATTTTTCAAAATTATTTCTTCAAGCTCCAAAACCTCAAACCCCATCTGCTAGAGCTAACATGCAAGCACATGCACAGGTCACCAGCAAAAGGGAAGTTCGAGTTATATTGTGGGATAAAAGGAAACTGGCAAAGTAGATGTGAGACATTAAGGAAGGAGCAGCTTGAAAGGAAATAAATTATGAACAAAGAGAGCACAGAAAATGGGAGCGAGCCCTTCTCCTTGTCAGCAAAGCCAGATGCTAAGATGCCTCCTTTCCATCTCCATACACTCTTCTACAGACCTACCCTCCTTCCTGTTATGGTAAAACAGCTTGATGCACTCTCACTCTCTCTCTCTCTCTCATGAATGATAGAGCTGCTCAACAGAGGTGGAGTAAATGACAAAGAAAACAACACATGAAACAAAGAGGCATAGTCAGTTCCATTTACTTGCCATCATAGAAATTTGGACCACTCTCTCTTAACCTCAGATGTTGAGGTTGAAGTTTCCAAGGGTTGTTTTTAGTAGCAGTAAACTAATCTGAAATCAAGAAAAGTATGATCAGATAGGAATTCTTTGAAGTAAACGATCAGACAGAAGTGCTAATTATCCTAATTAAGTAGGTCAACAGACGACATTGATTTATTGTAATATGTGGCAACAGCCTTATGGAAAGTACATTATGTACGCATAATGAGACGATGCACCTCATTACATTAATTGGCATAACTCGTACGTTAAAAACATGTCTAAAGCCTATAAATTCTTCCAATCTATAAGAAGACCCACGTACGTACTTCTCTGTGCTTCTCCTCTCTCTCGCTCTCTCTCTCTCTCTCTCTCATGCACAGGGAGACACAGACAGCCACAAGCACCTAGCAAGCTAGTCACCTACTAAAATGTCAACATTGAACCATCTCTTTGATCCTCCGGATCAGATTTGCTATGTGCAGTGTGGTTTTTGCACCACCATTTTACTTGTAATGCACTGCATCTGCATAGAGTTTCACTAAATATTACTATCCCGTGCATCTTTTAAGTATCTTGTGTTTTTTCTCTCTCTCAAATGTTGCAGGTAAGTGTTCCATGCAGCAGCTCATCCACGGCGGTGACTGTGATATGTGGGCACTGCTCCAGCCTCCTCTCTGTCAAGTTGAAGAAAATCTCTTTTCTCCCTTTCAATCTCTTAACTTCTCTCAGCCATGATCATGAGGTATATTACTTCTCAATTGATCAGGTTCTATTAATTAACATATCCCAGCTGTTAGTTTTTTCTTCTCGATCTTCCCCTTTTTTTATTTTTCCTGAGAATTTATTAGTAGCTAGCTTAATTTATTAGCATATTGAAGTTCTTTTATGTTCAGTGAATAAATCTTTGATCTTATTTTTCCCTCCAGCAAAAAGAACTGCTTTGTCCAGACGAAGTCAATGCTCAAAAAGGCTTAGACACGCAAAGTTCATTCACTGTAATCTCTTCTGACAATGATGAAGATATTGACAAAGTTAATCCAGTGAATCGTGTCATTAATAAACGTAAGTTTAACAAATTTATCGAGCCATATTATAGTAAATTTCGTGTTAATTTTTTCTTCTTAATTATTAGCTAATCAATTGAACTATTTATCTCTACAGCCCCGGAGAAAAGACAGAGAGCACCATCGGCTTATAACTGCTTCATCAAGTAAGCAATATTAGTTAAGATATTATATTAATTAGTACATGATCGATTTAGCCTTGATATATTACTATGTTCTTACAAATATATATTTAGCAGAGAAGAGATTAGAAGGCTTAAAACTGAAAATCCAAACATGGCTCACAAAGAAGCCTTCAGTACAGCTGCAAAAAATGTAAGTTAATTTTCTGGAGTAACCAATAATTAGCTAGCTAGGTAGATTTCTGAGATTCAATCATGCACAGAACCAAATCGAGGGAAATGAAAACGAGCTAGTAAATTTAGTCAAATAACTCAACTGATTTAAAGTAACATATTGTATTTTAATTCAAATTGATCATGTGTTTAACTCTTTTCAGTGGGCCCATTGCCCCCATGTCCACTACAAAGATGATGGAGAGAGCATTGGCTTGGAAGAGGAGAACAGCACATGGTCCTCTGATGCAGCTGAGGTATATAGCTAGAGTAGCATTATACGTGGAATGTTTTTTCTTTCTAGGAATGAAAATACTATAGAGAACATGCATGGCTCAGGGAAATTTTTATTAGGTTGCTAATAATTGCACACACACACACACACACACACACACAAGAGGAAAAACAGTTCAGTTTTTGAATCACTATTCCAAATCTAGTCACTTTCTAGCTAGCTAATTTCTCCATGTTACTACTACATCTAAAATTTATGAAATAGCCTTTTGGGGTCATTTTGAACGCGCTGTAAAGACTTCTGTGACACTTGACTTTTGTAGTATTTTATGCCACTGAAGTGGATGCATGACTTTCTGTTTGAAACGTTTCAGGTCAACATAGAAAGCAAAGGTTTCCATGAAAGAAAGGTTCCAAGGCATTACATGTGGGCAAAGACACCCTTTGAATGATGGAGACTTGTATAAACTGGAAAAAGAATAAAATTGTTTCTCTTTTAGGGTTTGGGTTGGGTTTAGATCTCATGTCCATTTAAGGTAGATGCTCTCGGGAATGAGATTCACTGCAAGTTGTGAAAGACTGACTGACTATAAGAAACTTAAGGTTTTCATGGTGTTTAATGATATTGGATCGATGCATGTTGACAGTACCAATTCACTTGAATGTTGATCTAGCTTGCTCTCTGATAAGATTGACTAGCGAGTTTTTCTATAAATTTTCAACTAAACCCATCACTCCTGTACTCATCTGTCATCGCCAACCTCCTCGATCCTTTCTGGTTTGGATAGGGTCTGGTGGAGAAACCCTTTCGGTCGTTCCGATGCTCGGTGCAGAGATCACAAAATTAAGTTTAAAATTAGTGCAGAGATTTGGCATAATAAGTTACGTTTAAAATTGTGAAATTAAATTGTATATATTTTAAAATTTAGAGATATGTCAAAATTAATTAGTGGTTAATAAACATGAATTATTTAAAATCTATTTTGTATTTAGAAATCATGTTAAGAAACATGTGACGCTGAGGGTATGCTCATTTTTCTTAATGTTTTTGAATTTAAATTCTTTTAAATTCATCATATTGATATGAAAGGGGGGTATTTTTAAGGTCGTTTGAAAAAACAAATAGTTTTAATTAATATGTAAATTGACTATTTATTATTATTAAATGACATATATATTTCATGAACTTAACAAATCTAAATTATTGGCATGCATTTAGTTATAAGGCAAAAATTAGATTTCTTATTCGAAAAAATTATGTGAGAAATCCAAAATTTCCCTTCAAGAGAACTAATATTCCATAAAAATTTCAAAATATCACCCAAAATTTCTCTAGAAAACCTCATCGAAGACAGTTATAATTCAGTTTTCAGTTTTTATGGTGTTGCATATCTTATATACTCCCATCCCACCTCTCTCTCTCTCTTTCAAAACCATCACCCTCCGCGACATCAGTATTGTCTCAATTATTATTTTTTTTGCACGATTCTCTCTCTTCCTATTTCTCTCTCAAAGAATCACCACCGTATCATAAAGACAATCTCCGGCTAAGAAAAGGGTACTTTTTTTATATTCCTTTTCTCTTTCCCTCTTAACAATTTCGTGATTATTTTAGTGTAGGTTTTGTGATTTATTACCTTGCATAGATGTTGCCATTATTATGTTGATGTGTTTGTTTATTTTTATTTCATACAGAAACTCTAAAGGTATTCTATTTTTTTCTTGTATTTATTGAAAAAATCCATTTGTCAAAAACAATTTAAGTTAATTAATTTGTTGTTATTTAAAAATATAGCAATATTTTTTTTTTTACAGGCTATGTTTTTTAGATGTGGCCAAGCCCAATAGAGTTGTTTGTAGAGACACACATATAAAGTAAAGACCGCCAAAGTGGGTGTCATAGTTCGTCGACAACCATGCTCAACACTTCGTGATATGTTTGTTCAACCATTTTATTTCATAAGTTATTATTTTCTTGAAATGAATATGATGATTTTCTTTTTATTTTTCAAGAGACATATAATAGTTGATTGAGCGAGAGATATGAGGACGATCCTTTAACCTATCCAGATTTCAATCCAAATTCATGGATGATGGTAGGATTGTCTGGTGGACCCGATAAAAATCGGGTGTATGAAATCTCCAACACCACCGTCGAGAATTTGTAAGTGGCCCGTTGTGTCTCAATCGTTGGGAGCTTCAAATCAGTATCAAGCACCTAGTCTGAGGGAATCGTGGCCTTGAAACAATACACGACTCATCTCACCGAGTAGTATCAGTAACTCTCGACGGATTATGAACAACTTTGTCAGATGGTCATGGACATGAGATCACAGATGGGTGGTACATGTGAACTTTTTTTTTGGTTATATGGTCCCGGGAACGACCAGCCTCCTCCTCCTCCTTTAGCACTGCCATTGTTCTAGTTTTTTTTTTTGTACAATTAAAATTGTAATGAATATTTGGATTTTATATTAATTAATTTTTTTTTTTACATTTTTCAATTTTATTTGCTTAATTAGTTTTTTTTTACTATTATTCTATACAATTTTATATTATTTATTCTACACAATTGTATTTTTTAAAATATTTTTAAATTATAACCGATGGATTTACAAACAGCATTATACCATCGGTATGTTTCAGAAAGTTGTAAGATATTTATTGCATATGCCACAGTCACCAATGGAATTATTCTGTCAGTGATTTACCAATGACAATACAGATATAATCATTTCATCAGTATATTTTAGAGAGTTTGAAAAAAATTACTGCTTATGCCACTATCACCGATGGAAATACACTGATGAAATTATTTCGTTGACATATTTTCAGCAGGAATTATTTTTTGGTGTGCATTTTTCATTTGTAAAACCATCAGTTTTTTATTATTTTTTACCAATAGAATTAACGACAGATCATTGAATTATCGGTGAATGTTATTCTGACGGACGTGTTCCGTTGGTAAATGAGTCGGTAAATTTTACACTGAGGGAATGGTAATCTTACGCCGATGAAAAAATTTCATTAGTAAAACTGTTAAATGTTGTAGTGAATAACATTGGCCTTTAGATTGTCGATGAAAATTTCATTTTTTAATGGAGCTAAATTTTCAAATATCCTAAATGAAAACCGCATGTCAATTCATGGTTTTTAAGGTTTGTATTAACTTAAATATTTTTTATGTTAATTTGGACCATTTATTGTAATTACTGAAATTTTTTACTTCAAGGTGAAATTTGAATGGGAGAGATCTGATAATAATGTTGCAAGGAAGGTTTGGAAGAATCACGCTGCAATTAAATAAGATTAAATTTAGAATAAATTTTATTCCAAATATTAAAATTTTATTTTTCATTTACTAACAAATAATTAATTTGTATCATATAGGCTGCGTGACATGCGAAAAAAAAAAGAGAGCTTCCAAGCTGAAATAACATAGCAGTTTGGAAGGATTTCAAACTATCGTATGGCTTAGAGGCTGTATGAGAAGAATACACACATACACATACTCTACAACTTTCAAAATATCTATAAATAAATAATTAAAAAATTAAAAATCTTTTGGGTAAAAGAAGCATATAAATTAATTAAAAAAATCATATAATCAACAACAATTTATTCATCGCTAATTGTAACTAATTTATAAATCAAAAATGAAAAAATCATTGTTCATTCACTACAACGGGCGCATTTGGCATTTAATCAGCAATGGATTGTTCGTTGCTTTTTGTAAACAATGGATTTTTTGTTGCTCTTATATCAGCCACAATAAAATTCATTACTGATAAATCAACAATAATAAATTTGCATTTAATATTCTTTGTTGTTGATTCCGTTGCTAAATGTTTTCAAAAATAAATTTTAGTTTTATTTGCAATTGATTAAATAGTTGCTAATAGTCCTATTTTTTAGTAGTGATACCAGTCATGCTTTATCTCTTTATTTATTTAGATTAATTATCTAATATTTATAGAAAATGATACTAATGGTTTTCGCAAAAAGAAATGAAACAAAGAAAAGAAAACATTGATATCCAAGACTTTCTAGTATCTTAATACTGTTTTGTTTTTTTTAATTAAAGGGAAAGCTAGTCCCTAAAGGAATTACATAATCAGGTTAACAATCTTGTAAATCTCCTTTTATTTTCCCACCGTTATCTTATTATATCATATTCAACTATAACATTGTAATTAAGGGTCTTAGAAATTAGTTAAAATATATATAAACTATTTCATACACTCATATATATATATATATAGACACTATAATACTGTAGTTGAGGCCTGAGGGCATGTACTGTCCAAACCCTAGTTATAATTCATCATAAATATAGCTTTTATATCCACGTGCTTCCCGATGATCTTGAAGTATTTGCAGGTCGTCCCATCATGAACTTTAATTTTATATTTCCCTCGTTGATCTCAACACCCCTCGAGTGCGCCTGCCTGAAAATTATAAATACAAGTTGATGTAATTCCCAATATTTTTAGCACCATACATCTGCAGATGTAAGGTTATGGCTGCTAAAGCTAGCTTAGTTATCAAGAACTTGTAAGTTCTGGGGATAATTTGCTCTTACTCGTGAAATGCCTAGGAGAAATTGAATGGAAATATGCATGAAAGAAGTCCCTATTCTCCTTCTGTAGTTCTCTCCACACTGCAAGAAATACATTCATACACAAGTCAAGTATATTTATCAGCTAAAGAAGCCAAAACTATCGTGAGAAAACCAGTGAGATCGATCAAGTGACCTGTAAGTGTAACAAGTGGATGAACGCTAGCATGCTTAGCCAGCGCCTTCACGCATTGGTCTCTACTCATGTGAAGGAGCAAACATCTCTCTATCAGATGCTGAACCTGTTATGTATACGTCCGTCCAAAGCAAAAGCACAGTAAATCTGAATCAAGGCAGTACTCCAGATAGTGCAAAATGCATGTACGAATATTCTTCAAGATATAAAAATTAAAATCTACGTGAGCTGGGGGCTGAGGGACCGGATCGCACCAACTTACCATCCTAATGTAGCTATGTGGATGGCAACGCAAGCAAGGAAGACGATGGTGGTGGCCGTAATGATACATGTTCTCCTAGCTAGCCGTTGACGGAAGGGGACAAAACAGAGGAAACTAGGGAAGAAACAAAGACTAGGAAGAGAAGGAAATACAGGACAAGAAACAAGATGCAAAAAGCGCAAGGAAGAGAACGGAGGACATTTGGAGGTTTTTATATCACAGCACATCTGTACCAAATAAAGAGAGTGACTGTTATCCTCAGATATCCAAGTGAAGGGCCAAAAAACCACAAGAAACCCAAATGATAGATTCACCTCATCTTCAGAAGATAAGAGAATTGATTGTAGTTTGGAGCCTTAAAACATGTTGGATTTTCGTGGCCTACCTCGTAGCCACTCGATCGATGTTCGAGCACCACCTTGCATTAAAAGGACTCCTCCCTAGCTGCCTATACCGGGTCCTACATTCTCCAAAGGCCTGCGAAGGTTCAGTGGTTCTTGTTGCAAAATCGTGCACTCAAAAAGTCCGAAAAAGAGGATTAACGATAGAAAGACCCCTCACCTGCAGGGTTGTTATCAATGCTAGCATCCATCAATTTTACCCACAATGTCATTCAGGATTTTCAATCATATCCTTCCATTTGTTTTCCGTCCAAAATCGTTGATACATGAAAAATATATGAAAAATCTTTGGAGAAAGATTCTGATACAAGAATGAGATAAATAAAATCCAATACTCACCAAAATTTAAGTGATAAGAATATTTTTATTTAGAATTTTTCTCTCCTACTTGTATCTCTATTTTTTTTTAAAGTGAATTCCATTGAGTGAAAACTTTAAGATTTTAGTTTTTTGTTAAATTTAGAGTGGGATAAAATAAGTTGGTAATGAAAGATTGAAAAATATTAAAACCTAAGAAAATTTAAATTTAAACTTCTTCAATTTTGAGTTTTAATTGGATTCAATTTTGAGTTTTATTATTTCAACAGTAAATTTTTATATATTTTTTCAACATTTTAAGACTAAATGGGATTCAAAATACTTAGTTTACGTTAAAACTTTATTTTTTATCATTATTTTTTTATTCTTAAATGATAAATTTAATTAATCTTTAAATTCTAGAGCTTCCACGTGGGTGTTCAATGTGTTTTGCTAGCAGATTTGGATGGAAAGTAGATGGAAGGATAGAATTGAAAAACTAAGATAATGTTAAGGTAGAATTGAAAGATGTGATTAGTGAAGGGTAACATTGATAACATTTGAGTATTTTTGGATGTTGACATCAACCTCGATGTAGTGTGAGGTGTTAACATTATTGCAATCCTAATCCACTAAACAATTATTATATTATAGAAAACTCTAAAAAAGTTGTGTTCTGTATTGTTCACATGCTTATAGATTATTGTAGATTTATTGTGTATTTTTTTTCACTTTAATTATCAAATTTTTATTTTTAATGATTTGACCCTAAATTAAAGATTGATTGCTTATGGTTTTTTAGGCAATAAAAACATTGAAAGGAGGATCAAAATGAAAAATGCGATCAAAATGGGTGGTGTTCAAAGTTTACACAAGAAATACATTTTAATCCTTCATCTTTACAAATAATATAATTTAGGTTGTTTTGAATGTCTAAGATTCAATTTTGATCCAAAACTTCATTCTCTTTAGATTTTAGTCCATGGTTAGAGAGATAAGAGAGAAGAAGTCATCAAATTCTGGTATTAGAGAGAGAAAATCAGCATTAGAATGATTTTGTCCTCCAAAATTATCGATCTTAATACCAATGGGTTGCATTTATTGAGAAGGGTTTCACTTAGATGTTCTTAAACCTTAAAACTACCTACAAATCTAAGGTATGGAAGAGTTTTGGTTTTGGGGTTTTGTGTGTTTTTTTAGGTTTTTATGGTTATTTATGAATTTATCAAGGTGTTTAGGGTAAAAAATAAGTTTCTAAGATAATAATAATAAAAAAAAACAAGAACTATGATTTCCTAGTTATTGGTAGCTGGAATCTAGGGAGTTCTAGAAAATATATTATCTGTTTTAGTTTTTTGTGTTTTTAAATAAGGTGGACAACACATGAGCTTTTAAAAAAATCAAAGGGTGTGCAAGCTCTTTTCGTGCCTGGCCTCTTTTTTTTTTTTTTTAATTAGTACCTTTTTTATATGTCTTTTTCTTTAAAAAATCATTTTTAAATTTATATATCAATTAATACCCATTTTTTTTTATCATTTTTGGCGTATGTGAACGCGCGATGTCACAGGTCATGGAGTCACCACTTAGTTGTTTAGTTCAGTATCACTAGGAAACCACAGTGTACTGGTTTTATAAAAAATTTCAAGGGTAAAGATTGGTTGTGGCTAGGAAATGTATTAACACCTCTAGCACACTTTACCTAAAGTAAGGTGCATTGTATTGTCTGAATGTGGTTTAAGGGGTCTGATGGGTTTCTAACTAGTGAAGTTTATGGCTCGGGATAAAGATTCACTCGTGCGAATAAATCTAGTATTTTGAATTTATTATGAGCTCGTGTGCTCAAGTGAATTATTATGGAAATGATCCATGTAGGAGACCTGACAAGGTTCACTTATCCTAAATGGCGGAAATGTTTTTCACAACTCATATGTTGTGGTGAAAAAACCCCTCAATTAAAATTAGTGAAGATTTAGAATAATTCTGAGAATTTTTTATTCAAATTCTAATATTAAAATATCAACCTACTTATAGGTCCAATATTTATACTAGAATATTAACCATTAATTCTCATGAATTGGCATTTTAGAGGTTATTGAAATATTGGTCAATTTCTCATGGATTCAGTAAATTGGTTATTAAATCCAAAATGCATGTAAATATAAATTTTTTGAATTTTGTATGAAAAATACTAAAACACCATGTATTTTATTTTCTTTAAGTAAGATATGATATATTTTATTTTTAAGAGACTGTCGTATGCAATTTAAAAAAGAAATTGTATTTTTGAAGGAAAGATTTTTTGTTGTTATATTTGTTTTTTTGGAAAGGAACTAATTCGTTTAATATTAAAAAAGTGCCTCACGTGTAGGTCACAAATGCAAATATTAAATACGAGAGAGTAAAAATAGGTGGGGAAATCTAAATTAATTTCAAAATTGTTATTTGAACCTTTGAAAATTTAACTAAAATCACATTCCGCAAAACATGATAATATGTTTTAAATCAAACAAGATATTCAATAGTGTCCAAATAGTTCAAACATTGTATAAAACAATAAACATCTGGTTCCAAAATTTCACAATTTTAGTAATTTGTCCAAAAATAATTTGAGTTCATGGATCAATATTTTGAGGTGTTTAGTGTATCCAAGATCTAATGGAATTAAGTTGGAGGTGCATGAACAATCATGGTGTGTGGTCTCCACTGTCAATGAAATAAGAAAAACATTGGATCTGGACCAACTTTTACTTTTATTTCTCTAATGCTGGCAGTGAGTGTAACCGCTACCTACAAAAGAAAGCAAGTCTAAACATAAACAATCAATTTATTTTCTTCTCTAGAACTGTTTCTTTTTTTATATTTTTAACCACGACTGGGTCAGTTGAAAAAGGGATAGTGTGATTCTTGGCTGGAAGAAGAGTTACTGTTGTTAGTTGCACTTCTTTATTGCTCTTGGTTAGAAAGAAAAAAATGAGGTTGTTGGATCTTGGCTTCATTGTTGATGATGGATGCTGGAACCATGATTCTTAATCAATATAGAGGCTACTGAAGAAACAGAGGAAATTGTTGGCCTGTTTTGGCTTTTTTGATAAGAGGCAATACTAGATGGCTGGACGATGAGCTTATAGTTGAAGATGAAATGGAGCTAAGGGGCTAAGGTCTATGTTTATGTAAGGAAGAGTTAAGAGAAAAACTATTGATGATGATTATGATGGTAATGATAATGGAGAAAGATGACGAACGTATGGTCTTTGTGTTGGTGTTTTGGGTTAATACTAAATCGATGGTGTGCTGGAGCTAAGGGAAAGATTCGGGTAATGTTTAGAGGAAATGGATGATTGTTCAGTAACTGAGATGGAGGGGTTGTGTGTAGGTGAGAGGTTGTTGGTGTGGGGAGAAAGAGGATTTTAATGGAGGATTAGGAAACCATGGTTTGAATAGTGGTGATTGTAAGCATTATGATGATTGACAACGTTACCAACCAAAGAGTTGTTGGTGTGGAGGTTGGTATTGTGGTTTCATAAAGGAAGATCAAGGGTTGAAGATGATAGTTTTTTTTTTTTTGTATGGCTGACAGCTCAAGATAGGGTTAAGGTGTTGATTAATTATAGTTGAAGGCTTGATTTAGGTATAATGGGTCTAGGGTTTTATTGTGTTGTATGTGTGTGGGGAAAGCATGTGTAGGAATCACTTTTTCTTTTTTTCTTTCTTTTATTTTCTGGTTCCCTAAAAAAATTATCTCATAAAATTCCTCTTTCCCTTTGTATGTGTGTGTGTAACCATCCATTTATAGGTAGAACTTTTTTTGGCTTGAAGGCAAAGCAAACCAAGATTAATTATTGGATTTCAAGAATGAATATTTACCACTCATTTGATAACTTGGAGGCAAAGCAAAAAAAACAATGATCCTTAAATTAAGAGAATTAATTGTGGATCATTTAATTAGAAACTAGGTTATTATTTGGTGAGAGGGTTTTTAATTTTAGAATTAGTCTTTCCCCTTCTACAATTACAAATAGGTCACTAAAACAATTACAATTACATATTTTTTGGTTTTTTTTTTCAAAAATAGGGTCAACAATTGGGTAACAACAATTTTTTTGGATCCTCCAGCCTTTTTTCAAATAGTGTTTATTTTTTAAATTATTTTGTATATATTTAATTTTTGAAGAGGTTGGTATGATTCATCTATACTTTTTTTTTTTTTTACATTTTATATAGTTGAGCTTTATTTTAAAAATAAATTTTTTTATTTTTGAATAATATTTCGAATATGTGCAACCTAGCATAATATTTTTTATTTTATTTTATTCAATTAATTTTATATGTGTGTCGGTTTTTATTATCATTTGATTTAATTAAAAAATTATTTTAATAAAAAAATCATTGAACACAATCAGGTAAATAGTCTATGTTTCTAGATTAAATATTTTGATCTATATATGTATCTCAATTTCTTTAGTTTTATTTTTAGTTATTATTAATGACTTTGTTTTCATTTATTTACATAAACGGTTTTTGATTTACTTAATTAGATGTATGAATAAGGTTTTTAATTTACATTTAAAGATTTTCTTATGCAAATACCATGTTAAAAAAATATAAATATTTAATTTTTTTATTAGTAAAAATATATTTAATCGGCAGCAGAACGCGAACGAAATCGCAAGTGAAATACACGGGTTGTGCTTTTAACACAATAAAAAGAAAGAAACGAAATTACGCTTGGAGTTAAAAAAATTAATCATCCTCTCATATTTACAAATTTCATCTCATCAAATATCTTCAACAGCAGCTCATCAAGCCAGCCTTTTGGTAAATTTCTGTTTTAAAGTCCTAAATCCATTGACTCCTCTTCATATTTCTCTTTCGGTATAGAACAAATTCTACTGGAAGCAATCAAATTGTCGTGGCAGCCCTGTTTGGAAACTTAACGTTTTATATCAAAACTCTAATTAAAAAACCAAAATAATTTGAAGATAAAATTGATACTTGCGAAATTCATAATATATATATATATATATGTCAAGAAAAACAAAACTTGTTTAGCCCTGAATACTTTTATAAACATAAAGGGTTGAGTAATTTGTTTCTTGAAAGCAAGGATTAAAATCTCATTATTCTTTAAAGTTTAAATTATGGCCAACCCTGTTTATTTTTGTATTTTAAAAATATTTTAAAAAAATTAAAAAAAATTTATTTTTTCCTTACTTCATATTAATATTTTTTTAGTATTTTTAAATTATTTTGATGTGCTGATATTAAAAATAATTTTTTAAAAATTAAAAAATATTATTTTAATATATTTTAAATAAAAAATATTTTAAAAGATAACAACAAATACAATTAAACAACTATAAGAAAACTCAAGTTTTGGTTTTTCCAACAAAACAAAAACACAAACGACGTGTTGAATGCGAAATCCACCATTGCCTGGCCTTTTGACGATGCCCAAAATGATTTGTACTATGCGTGAGTGCCCTTTGGTCGATAGTTGGTGTCTCAATACATAAGATCGGACAACTTTATATTAATGTCACAATTATTCTTCTTACCTTTTGACACGTTATTGATTTTTTCAAATTTAAATTATTAAATTTAGAATGTGAAACACGACGTACACCGTATTTCTGAATTACATCGCGTTTGTGTCATTGGTTGATTGAGGATTTTAAGTGTGATTTTTAACATTTTACAATTTTTAAGAATAAATAATCAAATAATTAGTTGACTACCTATATTCACTAAAAGATCTATTTCATTATCCACGAGGATTGAATTCAAAAAACACAATTCAAAATTCTAATTTTGAGATTAAGCGGGGGAAAAAGAACAGAAAATCTTCTCAACCTAATACTCTTGGCCACCACATGTCTCTCTCTTTAAACTATATACTTTGTTATTGGACATTTTAAACTATATACTTCGCTATTGACATTAAACATCACAATTTTAGACTACAATCAATCTTTATTTATTTATTTATTTATTTTGAAGCCTCAGCTACTGATCGAATTCAAAATATCAAGATCGCAAGGAAATCAAATATCATTTGCGTAAAACAGAGAGACTTAATTGTTAGTATATTCGATTAATGATGTATTGAATATTTTCATTGTCCATATGTACTCGCATTTTTTAACATATAAATAAAATAAAATTTTAAATTATAATACATCTTAATTCATTTAAGTCTTGAGATTAAACTTATATAAGTCTAGTGGTTTCGTCTCCTAGCCTCAATGTTGAGCCTGGACTACTTAGAATCTAGTAAACAATCAAATCCATAATCAAAGATATTTTATTTTAATGCTAGACCCACAATCAACTACTAAAATTTTATATTTTACCAATCAAATATTTTGTCGATAATTAGATAATAATTTTGTCAGCATAACTTTTACCTACAGACTCACAGGCAATTACTATTCATTGGAAAAAATCTACTCGGTGATTCTTGTTTTGTCGATCATTCCATTAATAATGTAATTACCAATAGATTTACAAACATAAAAAGCACACCAAACAAAAAATTTATCTACTTTATTTTGTTGGCATTTTCATTGGTGAATATGACATTTCACCAACAAAAAAGACCGTTTGTAATTTCATTGATAATTTTTTTAATATTATTGACAATTGATTTTGTCGGTGATTAAAAAGTAACAGTGGCAATTCCAATAATTCTTTTTCAACTTTTTAGAATATATCGACAAACTTAATCCATTAGTAAGACTGTCAATAATTTAAGTAAAATATATTTTTTAAAAAATATATAATAAAATATGTAGAAAATAATTAAAATAAATCAAATTAAATTAAAAATAAAATACTTACTATAAAAATTTATCAATTCAAATACAGTTCATCTAGAATACAGGGGTTGAAGAAGTAGAAGGAAGAGGTGGGTCTTCACAAGGACCGTGAGGCCAAAAAGAGAAAGCACATGTACTACTCATCTATATATGATTTTAGCTCTATGTATAATCGTCAGAGTTTGATCATATCAACACTAATTTTTTCTGTTTCAACAGCAAAATGGGTCATCTGAGCTTCTACTCATTGGTTTAACATTGCCTCAAGCTTTGAAGTTTGAGTGCTCAAAACCAATTATGAGCATTCAATGATTGAAACACCCTAGGTCGTCTGCAAGTCCTCAGCCGTAATGTTTGAGATACTGTAAACCTGATTTCTATCAGGTCCACCAAACGATCTTACCTTCAACCATAGTTCTGGATCGAGTTCCGGATGGGTTGAAAGATTGTCCCTATATCTCTCCTGCAACCGAGTGTTATATGTTTCATGAAAAAAATCAACAAATTAAAAAAATAATAACTTAAGATAAGAAATTGTTGAAATTCAACATACAACAAACTTCTGAGCTCAGATATTCATGAGCTGTTGCGCTTTTTTTTATGGTCATCATTTCGCATGTATATTTCTACAGAATCTCCATTAGTCTTGGTTTGCGTTCAAGAATCGCTATCTATGAGAGAAAATTGTTGTTAGTTAAAAATATTCATATAAAATAACAATTTTTAAAAAATATATATAATAAAAAAGAATCTTACCATCTGCTTTACATGCAAAATAAACAGAATGGATCTGTCAATATGCATGGTAATGGAACTGTGAATCTTTTAGTTCCGGTTCTTCGCACCGGATTGCAATCGTCATACGAAATGCTCGAACATCACATGCTAAATATATTTGGCTGATACAGCCTCTAAGACATACGGAGGTCTGAACTTCTTCCAAACCGCCATGGCTTTCCAGCTTGAAATCTCTCTTTCTTTAGCATATTTTTTTGGCTTTTTTAGCCTCATGCCAAAAATCATGCAAAGTATATGGTAGAAATTAATTATTGGTCAATAAATGAAAAATAAAATTTAAAATTTAATATATTTATATTGATTTAATCTTACGTGGTTGTGTTGTGATTCTCTTAAACCCTCTTGGCAAACAATGTTGTTAGCTCTATCCCAGTAAACTTTTTATTTGCATGTAAAATTTGTAAAGAGAATTAGTTCATTAATATTATTAAACTAACCAAATTAATATAATAAACAAACTGTTTAAGTATATATTAACCTTGAACTTTCCAAATCATACATCAATCATGAGTTTGCATTCAGGATTTTTAGAAACCTAACTCCATTGAAATAATGACACCTCCATCGACGATTTTATTGTTGATGTTATCGTTTGGACAAACCCAAAATTTGTAAACTTGAAATTACATTTATTAATTGAAATTAATTTTTCAAAAATTATTAACTGTGTTTTAGTTTTTAGTGGTGCATGAAGAAAAACAAACTTATATTGAGTGATAGGGTTTCCATTGGGTAAGGTACTTCCTAGTAAATGGATCCCGTTTCAAAATCACCCCTCTCAATGTGGTAGCATCACACTTGATGAACTCGCGTCAAGATTGGTGGCTTATGACTTAGATGCTTGTTCATGGTCGGCACCTGACTACTCATAGTCGTTAAAAGCGTTGCTAGAAGATTTGGCAGTGATCTTATCCATACAACGCTACTGACTTTCCCCTAGACATCTACACGTATTAAAGAATTTAAAAAAATAATAAGATTTCTATTCTAAAAAAATTTGGCAGCATCTCTCCTCTACACGGGAGATGACCCAAAGTTTTATTAGCTGGATATAAAGTAAAAACAATTAAAGCCACAAACCATCTGATTTTATTTATGACTAATATAATGTTGTTATCATCTAATTCCCAATTCATAAAAATAACAAATTTAAAAATAATAAGTAGCAAGATTATAAAATTATCATTAATACAATACAAAAAAAAAACATTTAAAAAAACTAAATTTCAATTCAATGAATAAAAAAAAAACCCTAAATAAGATAAAGAACACAAATGAACATAATTTTAAACAAAGAACATTTTTTGTATCAAGAACAAAACAAAAATGCATAAAAGGGGTCCCTAGAAAAACTTCAAATGTAACAGCTATATAACATTTTTTTTGCAAGTGTAACATAACCACTTAAAACTAAATTCCCCACTGTTTCATAATTCAAACCAAACTATCAAGTAACAAACACCAAAAACTCAACTTTTTATTTGTTCCAATCCAATCCACTTTCTTATTAAATAAACTTATTCAAAACTGCAACAACAACAATATTAATTTTTCTATAAGCTAAATAAAAATATCAAAAGTGAAATTCCCACTAATCCATAAACTAATTTTCCAAGACAAAAACCAATAACACTATTATAATAAACCATTCTTCAATTTTCCCCTTCTTTTTTTTTTCATTTTTTTAGCGAATAAACAAACACACCTAGAAAAACCCAGATTAAAACCCAAAAAAGCAAACCTTCCTTCCCCTATTTTCCTCATTTTCTTCCACTAAACGAATTGAAACATTAGCTAACATACAAAAAAAAAATCAAAACCCATTTCAATATATAAAGAACCCACACAAAAAAAAGTAAAAAAAATCAATATGAAACAATCAACCAACATATGCATCCATATGAAAAAAAAAAAAAGATGAAGAAGGAAACTGACCTTGAAATCTTCTTCTTGCTGGTGAGGAGGACCTTGTTTGAGTGTCTCTGGAATAGCTTGAGAATGAAAAAAAAAACTAATTAACTTAACAAAACTGACAAAAAAAAAAAGAAAAAAAAGAAGGAGATTACTTAGGGTAGAGGATGTTTGGCATGAGGGTGAAGTGAGGGAGGAAGAGAATGAGAGCGAATAAGAAGAAGAAAAGATGGGGTGCAAAGAGAGAAATAATTTGCAAAGAGAAGAAGAGAAATATTCGTCAATGATTTCATTTGTAATATACATAATGAACAATGTCATTAGAAAGTAAACAGTTCCAAACCTCTCATAAATATACCGACATACATTATACATCAGTAATCTCATCAGTATAAAACAATTTATGTGTCTAGATTGTATATGTTTCCTTAATCATTCATCATGCAAATACTTAAAATTACAACTCAACACAGTACAATAACCTTAATTTTGTGTATAATAATAAAATCACAAAAAAAATGTTTCATTGTCATGTAATAACAAATTCATGTCATTGTCATCATATTAAAGTTAATTTCATCTAGAAATATTACATTATAGTTAATTTCATTACACATTCATTTTGTGCAAATTAATCAGAATTGTCTTCTTCTTCTTCATATTCATCATCGTCATCTCCATTACAATCTTCTACATTGATTTTATCTCTATCATCATCTTCATTGACTTTTGTATGTCTGCTAGTTCTCAAAACACCATTTTATTCCTCAACATCAACATAAACAAAAGTAATCTCAGAGATGCAGAAATTTGAATTTTCTCTTAGGTCGGTAGACGGGGCAACTCGATATAGATTAATTAATTCATCAAGTTGAAAGACATCATCTCTCACAATTACTTCATCATTACCATCCTGAACAACCTGAACACGACTCGTGGATTTGGTTTTCACTACAAATAACCAATAAACTCTTGAATGATCCCTTCTAAACGAAGGATTGTATGTGTAATACACTTACTAGCATTGTTTGATGAAAACAAAGACATCATTAACGTTACACAGTCTAGCCTTTGTAATAATTTCAACCAAACCATGATGGAGATCTATTCTAATCCCTTTGTTGGTGGAATCATATCAATAATATTTAAATAAAAAGACTTTATTTTGTTCGTTATGATATTGCAATTCAATGATATATTTTAACTTTCTATAATAGTCAACTTTGAACTCATTAAAAGTCGATTATTTAACACAAACCTCACTAATATATATTTTTCAATATGAAAAAAAATATTCATTGATAAAATACTCGTTATAGCATTTCATCTTTTTTTAAGGACTTGGACATAGTAAATTCAAAGTAACATTAGCATTCCTTTCCAATTGATAAATCTGGTACAAGAATTACAACCATTAATAGTTAACAAGAAATGTGTAATAAAATTAAGTATTTTAAGAATTAAGCATAATTAAATAATTCTTACATGTGTTCTAAACCACGTGGAAAATTGTTCATCTTGTAATTGAAAGATTTGAAATTCAGTCAGCTATGAGTATTGGGATACTAAAAAATAATGATGTTGCCTATGAAGAATTATTCAATATATTCGTTTATGATAATATAAGAGATAATTTTTTTTCGAAAGTAATGACATGTTAATTATTATACTTACTTAATAAAACATATTGGTTCATCACAGTTAAAAAAACACATAACTATTAAATTATTATTTTTTTTATCATGTATCTTCCACTCATAATATGTTTTTATACAAGTTGTCCATGATGAAAAATTATTGACAAGTTTTCACTCAAAGGCATTTGCGCACCATTGTCATGCCTTGAAATATGATTGATTCTTATGCTCAAGTAAGACTCAAAATAGTCAAAATAAATATTGAGATCTCTTCAATAATATAAGTCTCGCATATTAAAGTTTTAACATGCATATCTGCATAAGATTAAATGAATGTTTTGAACTAAAAAAACAATAGAAATTTAATTATGATATATGTGTAATCTCTAATATCTCAAATGGATACTTTCATCTATTCTAAATTAGGCTTTTAACTTTGGCCTAAAATGATAAATATATGGTAGATGCTCCATTTAGTTGAAGAACGATTAAGAGAATATCATCTTATGTTGTAGATTGTTTGGACGATATTCATTTCAAACATCTCTATGTGATGTGTATGCAACTTATTGGAGCATATATCACTAAAAAAATGATTAATCTCCGTAAATGCATTTCATATCCCATTTGACAATAAATCTCAGTAAGCTAATGGAATAAGTGTTTGCATAAACACGTGATAGTCATGACTCTTCATTCCATACAATCTACAATCCTTTAAATTCACCAATCTAGATATGTTCTAAGTATATCCATCAGGAAAACACAAACTTTTAAACTATTGGTAGACAAGTAATTGTGCATTCTTGTCTAAGGCAAAACAAGCTTTGGGCTTTAAGAATTATGACCCATCATAAACTAACTCTATATTTTTATGGTGACAAAACAAAGGTAAATTCATTCTAACCTTCATATTGTTCTTTGTCTTCTCTTTCACGTTCATAATTGTTTTAAAAATATTTTCAAACATGTTCTTTTCAATGTGCATGACATTAAAGTTATGGCTGGGGAGATTGGTCTTCCAATAAAAAATGCTCCCAAAATATACTTTGTTTTACCCAATTATGGGTTACACTGACACGACCAAAATATTGATATCTTCTCTCAAGTGTAGGAGTGTCGAAGTAATAAATAACTCGGCAAGACTGGAGTCGAACCACAAGGAGGTTAATAATAATAATAATAATAATAATAATAAATTAAAGAGGACTAGGAGATGTAAGATTAATGTGAGGATTAAACAGTGATAAAAATAAATGTCAAGGTTAGATGATCTACTAATGGTATTTCAAACAAGTATAGTATAAACTCTTTTTATTACTCAACTAGAAACCACACACAAAGAAGGTTTCAATCGGATGATTTGTCATTAATAGCTCATTATAAAATTTAACATGATCATATTAATTATCTTATTTAAGTAACACCAAACTTTTAAATATTATCAGGAATTCATGATGCTAACTTATGTTAACAACAAATCAAGTTTCTTTCATAGCACAGGTGTAGGTTATACCATACAGTTGAGCTATGAAAGTGTCAAACATTTGTTGTATCAAGTGTTATACAACACAAATCTAGATTAACCATTTAACTAGCAAGGTATTAAGAATTAATAAAATAAAAATGATAAGACATGTTAATAGCAAGTTGTTTAGGATATAACATTGAAGTCCATATTGAGTTTATATTATACTTATTCTTACACCATTATTGTAACTTTTTCACTTTGACATAATAAACTTAGCTAAACATAATAAAAAAGAGAAATATAAATAAACAAGATAAGAATATAAATAAGATACAAGTTAACGAAGTAAAGGAAAGGAAATGGAAAGCATAAACAAGATATTAATGAAATCAAAACTTGAGCATTACAAAAATATAAAGAGAGAGAGCAAGAGCAAGATCTTGATCTGAACAATCAAGATGCATAAATGCATGGCAAATGTCTTCTTTTATAGGCTAAAATTTAAAATTATTGATTTGATGACTAATTATTGAGTGGGTGACCACATCTTAACTTAGTGACAATTCTTATCTTCTTGTCTGAACAAAACATCATTGATAATGTCAGAATTTGAACTGAATTAACATATGAAAGTTCTAGAAAATTGTCTTAGCTTTCCAGGAAAAGATAATTGAGGTCATTTAAACTTCTAGAACTCGAGATATGGCTGAACACTGAACAGTGTCTAGGCTGTAGGACAGATTTGGACTTCTCCGTTGTTGCTACAATTTGAACTTGAAAATGGCCTTTTTGAATCTTGCACTCTACATAAAAGTTTTAGGCCTATGTCTTAGATTTCCATCCATATAAACCAGGCCTAAATCCAAGATCTACAACTCCAGATATGACCCAATAACCAAACAGTGTTCCAGTTTGGACTGAACCAACATTTCTTTTCTAAGTTTAGCCCTCTCTTTGTCTTTTAAATTTCAGTAGTTCAACTCTTTAATCAATCCTTTGATTTATGGGATAGGCCTGTATTTAAGATAAATATTTACCATAAATTAAAGTTATCTTATAGTATCAGACTTGTTATTATAAAACATGCTTTCGTTAAGGAGTTATCGATATTTAAAGTGCAAAATAATGATATAAAACCTTAATAAAAATACACTTTTAAGTACTAATCACACATAAAAGTAAGAAAATTCTACTTACCAGATTGAAAATGAAACACAATATTATCGTTTTATGACACCACATCATATAAGTTTTCACTCGATGGTAGCGACGGTACAACATCCCTTTCAACTTTACCAATAAAAAATTCATTTCTATTTTTTTTATACTTATGATCAGTCGGTAAAAACCACCAATGATAATAAAAATAAACGTTTTAGCACTACTTTATAACGTGAAAGCCTTGTTGTTTTCCATACAGATAAACATGTTAATTTTTAATGTACACTCCAACTAGGAATCATTACATACACAAAACAAATCATTGATAGTCCACATCAAAGTTGCTTTCATCGAAAGATTCTTTTTCATTGACATATCATAAGTAAAAGTCTTAGATGACTATAACTATTTGAACTCATCAATTAATGGTTGAAAACAAACATCTATATTTTGACCTAAATTATTAGAATCGAGTATGACCATAGATAAACACATGAACCCTGACCCCATACACATCCCTGGTGGCAAGTTATAAACCGTGAGTATCACCGACTAATAAGAATAAGAAGCAAGAAATGACCTAAATGAATTGAATCCATCTACATATAACACAAGACTTATGTTTCTTGATTCCATTGAAAATTGAGGATATGCCTTGTTAAAATGTTTACAAGTTTTACCATTGGATGAGTGCACCATGACTCCGTCCACCGTATTATGTGGATGATGCCTTGTCATGTGATTAGCAGTATTTAGAGACATGAATAACCTTTGTAGTCTAGGAGTGATTGAAAAGTATTTAAGTTTTTTGTATGCGATAAAAGTCATTTCATTGCGAGTTCTAGGTTTATAACGAGCATGCTTACATGTTCTACACTCACTCTGCATTTTCAAAGTAGTACAACATGCAGAAGTTTGGACACATGTTAGTTTTCTAGTATTCTAGATTGAGGGGTTTCATCATGGATTTAGCAGTATGAAGCTCTTTTTCAGCCTATTCCTTTCACATAAATTTCTTCTTTCCCATTTGATAATTTTATCATAATGAACCTCACTTAATCCATGATCTAACTTGATGTTGAACACTGGTGCAACAACCGATAATTTATTGTGATTTATGCACCTATCCTAAAATGGTTCAAAAAATAAAAAAACTTAGACGTGTTTGTATTTGATTATTTATCTATGATTGGACATTCACGTACATAACCCTAAGTCATTCTCATTACATTCATAACCATCTTCCTATAAAGATCATTATTGTCATCTACAACTCTATGCACATTTCTAGAAATAGAAATTGACATAACCATCATTTCTATCATGTTCTTATAAAGAACATATGGTTCTCTATCTGCAAACTAATATAAGTATTTCTCCATAAATCCTTTTTGTAAAAGATGTATCATTGCAATATTTGAATCAAGAAACTTTTTATTTTTACACCTCTTACATGGACATTTAATACAACCTCCACTAATATTTCTTATATTAGATTATGTGTAACTAACAAAACCCTAAACCCCATTATAATAGTCCATTACACATAACCTTTTGGATAAATCTCGATACATCCACAAACAATCATCCATTACTTATATCAAACCTATATAAAATATTAATGACAGCATGAATTAATTAATTATGTAAACTAAATAAATTAGCTAATATTAGTTTAACTCAATCTTATTCAATCTATTTTAATAGTACTCTTAAATCATTATTAATTATCTATATAAATTGAAATTCATTTACTTTTATTAAAATTTTCAACTCAACAATAAAATTGATAAAATATAAAATGGACCCATTAAATAAGTCATAATTCATTTAATTACAGAACATTTAAGTCATAAAATCAAAATCAATTTCATCAAATAAAGAAATATATTTTTTTTAAAATATCAAACAAACCCTAACATGTACAAATCATATATTTATACAACAAATTTCAATGGAAAAATGCTATAAAACAAGTAAACACATAAACAAACTACATGTACTATAAAAATGTGCCATAAAAAGGTAAAATTTTAAAATTGAGTTCAAACAAAAAATTAGTAGTTTTGCATACTTAATTTCCAGCTAAATAACTAATCAGCTATCAGGAGAAACTTTTCAGCTTCCTTCTTATTTAGGATCATGCAAACTGAGCGAGTAGTTAGTGATCTTTTGTTGTTTTTTGCAAAACAAAATGGAAGAAAAAGAAAAAAAAAATAGAGGAAAGGTAGAGGGGGAGGTCAATTGCTAGGTTATAACTTAAAAATTGTATATGGCTTCACCATCAGATATTAGTGACAAGTTTATTACGTTGGTAATACTATCTATAATAATGAAACATTATTTTCTCTTAGTTTTTTCATACCTTCTTTTTCCCTTGTAATTCCCTCAGTATGCATCAATGAAAAATTTATATCAGTGTATACCAACAAACTTAGCAAGGGAAACATTTTGTTGATAAATATCATTATAATTTATTGACAAAATATTTTTATTGATATGTTCGTTTATATTTGCCAATTTCATGGTAGTGGTCAAAGATATTTTACTGTGATGAGTCATAAATACTTTATTGTTATGAGTCAGAGATATTTTAATTTACTAAGAGACAAAAATATTTAACTGATATGTGAACCTTTTTCCTTTCCACGAAGGAAGGGACTTCAGGAGTTGTAAAAGGAACCAATGTATGCCTCCATGTTAGGTCTGATCTATACTATGAATGACATATATATTACTAGGACTTTTTTTTCTAAAAGAAGACTATTTTTTCTCTTATATAATATTGACTTAATTATAAATTTGATTTGAATGGTAAAATTAACAACTATAAAAACTTTAACAAAAGAGCCAAAGAGAAAAATAAGATATCAAAAGTAGAAGAGCTAAATTGAAAAACATCATATACACAAATTAGATTAAAGGACTAAATTGTAAACAAATAAAACTCTAACAAAAAAAAAATGACCAAAATCAAAAATCAAAACTAAGAGGATGGATTCTAAAACACCACCAAAAAATAGAGACGGATTTAGGAGGACTAAAACTATAAAAGAAATTAGAAATTAAAAGAATAAGGACTGAAATGAAAAATAAAGCATATAAGAAATTGTAATTTAAGGACAAAATTGAAAAGAAAAAAAACTTCTATCAAAGGAATAAGGACGAAATAAGAAATTCAAAGAATGAGGATTGAAATTAAAAAACAACAAACAAAAAGGACAATTGTGCACTTTAAATGTCAGAAGAGAGAAAAGAAAAAAATTGATCACCGGTAGCAATTTAACCATTATAAGCCCACATATGTCACCTGAATGACACAGACACCACCCACTCACTGGTGCGTGAAGAACACGCACTCGCAGTTTATTGATTAAAAATTAAAAATAAAATGTGAAAATACTAAAACACCCCATGACTATCTTAATTACATAAAATACCCCCATAAAAATACTAAAATACCCTCAAATGCAAAGCTTTTTTTCTTTTCTAATGCTAAAAACATTCTTTTACTGTACATGGAAAGTGAAAAAATCTAAAACACCCTTATTCAGCAACCCATTATTTTTTTGATCTTGGGGGCAAAGAAGTATTTTTACTATTATGAAGCTTGTGAAAAGTAAAAAAAAAAAAAGACCTTAGTCAACAACTCTAAATTTTGTTGACTCTAAGAGTAAAAAAATATTTTTATTGTGTTAAAAAAGTTAAAAAGATATATATTCTCAAATAATCTTTTAATGACCACTAAATCAAAAAAAAGATTAAAAAACTTAGTTGGAAGGCTTAAATTTTCTCCACTAAAAAATATACAAAATAATTTTATTATAACAATTCATGATAATATGTTTTTGGAGCTAAGTGAAACACCCATGCATTTTAGCTTTTGTTAATATATATATATATATATACACACACGTGTGTGTGTGTAGACACACATATTAAATGGATATCTGGTGGCGTGGCATGTTTATCTATTTAAAATTCTAAATCCGTGAATAATGATCATGAAGCACCTTGACAGTTCGTCGTTTTGCTACACCCGCCAAATTTACCCGCCAATAGAGGGTAGAGTGGGACCCAGGAAGAAAGAGCAAGTGAGCCAACCCAACCCACGCCTTCCTTTTCCCGCTTTTTATTAAATTCTTCTTTTGATGGGCCTCCCCTCCTATCCGATGCACCCACCACGACGACACGTTCTCATGATTCCTCCACACGCATTCATTTTTTATTTATTTCATATTTAAATAATAATAATAATAATTAGCTAACCTAAAAAGAATAAAAAGCAGTTAATGCCCTTCTCTTTACATAAATGCCCATATTCATTCTCTCACTTGCCATTGCCTTGTTAGGTGATCAAAACTTCCGAGTTGAAATAATGTGATTTGGACCTTTCTATATTCCAACTGTTTTTAAAATATTTTTGGAATACAAAATGTAATGCCCAATAATTCCTTTTTTTTTTCATCACAGGATTCGATTTTTAAGACTCTTTGTACGTTAATAAATTACTCCTACATTGTTACTGCTGGAAACTAGCCATCATTAAAGAATAGGTCTCAAAAATTTTAGCTATGAATTAAAGCTACTGTTTTTTCAATTCTATAACATATTAAATGTTTTTTTTTTTTTTTAATTCTAGAGTGTACTAAAAACTTTCAGTGTGTGGGTTTTTGGCCTCCGTTAAAAGAAAAATAAGTTCATTATTTATTAATAATTGAAACCATCAAGATTTTCTTTCTTTCTTTCTTTCTTCTCGATAGTAACATGTATCATTAAGTTAATGACCAGTCATCTAAACAGGATCATACAACCAAAGCACCTCTAAGCTTTGACGTGGATTGCAAAATATGGTAAACAGCATTTGAGTCCTGTAATATAATTGATGGGAGAATCAACGTGCCCATATACTTATTTTACTATTTACTCTAAGAGTGGAGTGGCACTTATAACTTTGATAATATATATATATATATATATATATATATATATATATATATATATATATATATGTCTTTGATTAAGAGGTATTTAGTTATTTTTATTTGAGTCATTTTTCATAATAATACTAGTAGTAGTAATAGATAGTAATAGTCATTATAGTGGTGGTGGTGGTAATTATGGTAGTGGTTATAATGGTAATAGTTGTGGTAGTGGTAGTGATAATGATAATGACAGTGATAAAGTCAGTGATGAGATTTGATGTATAGAAATTTAATGATATGAGCGATTTTAATTTGTGGTACATTAAGAAGCATGACTTGTTAGTTCAACAAGGTTTGTAAATCCCAGTAAATATATATATATATATATATATGTGTGTGTGTGTGTGTGTGTGTGTGTGTGTGTGTGAAAAAGGTCTCGAGAATTGAGCAAATTAATTGATATGACTTGTATAAGTATGAAATATAAAAATCTAAATTTTTGATGAAAAATTACAAATCAGCTAATTTTACATTATAGCACATAACTTTCAATCTAGTTATCAAATTAAGTTGAAATTTTGCATGGAGTCTTATAAAATATTATTTTAACTAGGTTAAAGTTTCAGAATTTTTGGAGTAATGATAAGAATTTTTTTCAGATAAAAGAACAAATAGCACAAATGAGTGTCTAGAAACTCTTTAGGGACCAAATTGAAGCTTTGCCCAAAACAATCCTCTTTATAAGCTGCCAGCAATTAAAAAAGAAAAAAGAAAAGAGAGAGTGTGCAGCCAGCCAAGAGAAGATAATGTGAAAAGAGGGCTTTTGTTATTTTTCATGGAAATTGCTTGAAAAATAAAAAACAAAGTGTAAGATAGAAAGAGTATTAAGTAATTAAAGAGAGGGTTTGATACATTAAAGATACTACAAGGAGTTTAAAGATTTTAAGTGTGTTTTTAGAGAGAGAAAAAAAATTGAGCTTAGAGGGAAGTGTGAAGGAAAACTTGATTCAACTTATTTTGGCTATTGATTTTTCATTCTTTAAGGGTAAGAAAACTCTCCATGATGATCCATTGTATTGTTTTTCATGTTTGTTATTGGATTGAGTAGAACTGGTATTATGTGAAGGTGAGTTCTTGATGTTATAATGGTTTGAATGCATTTATGTTAATTACATGTTTATTGAGAGAATAAATGTTTGGGCTTGTCATTAATTAGGTTAATTTGAAAGACAAAAAAAAGTATTTCTTCCTCTTAGTAATGGGAATTTCGGCCAAGGGTGGATTTTTTGGGTGATTAGGTTGTTGAATTAATGACAAACAAATTATATCTAGTTATGATAATTGAGTATTTAGTGATTAAAGAATGTGTCAAAAAAAGAGAGAAAAAAAGGAGGGGGTAAAAAAAATGGTTTCCACCTTGAGTTTTCTATTGATACCTTGTTATGTTATAAGAAAATATGATCTTATTGTATTGATTAGTTAAATTTCATACATGGATGCTTAGTTATTGTTATGTGTGATTATGGAACTCTTAAAAAGGTGAATTTGGCCATGGAAAATATAAGAAATAAAATTTCAAACTTGAAGAAATTAATGAATTGTATTTAAATAGTGGAAGAAAAATAAAATAAAATGATGTGTTGAATTAAGTGTAAAGGAATTAAATTTCCTTTAATTGTTGGGAAAAGTTTTATAATGATGTAAGATTCCCTTATAATTATGGTAAATTAAAAGTTTAGGTGGATGTAGCATTGTATGAATTATTTGTGGAATTATTAAAGAACATGAAACTATGTTAGAATAATCACAATAATTTTGAATGTTAAAATTATATTGATCGAAAATCTTATTATGTGATGAAGTTTTTAAAAAATTATTAGGTGATGAATCATAAGATCTTTCAAATGAAACATGAGAGGTTGGAGGCTCCAGACAACATCAGGGAGTTACTAGTCTAGCATCACCAGCAGGTAAGTATCCAACATCTTAAATTTTTGTAGAAAGATTAATTGAAAAACTTGTGTTAATTTTAATTATAAATTCTGTAATTTATATTTAAAGTTAACAGATGAATTAGTATTGGTAAGTGGACGGATTAATTAATGTCCGATAATAGGACGGATGAATTAGTACTAGTAATTAGAAGAGTGAATTAATGCTCGGTAATTGGGTGAGTGAATTAATGCAGGTAATTGGGTGGATGAATTAGTACCGGTAATTGGACGAATGAATTAATGCCAGGTAATCGGGTAAGTGAATTAATGCCCAGTAATTAAGCAAGTGCATTAGTATTGGTAATTGAACGAGTGAACTAATGCCCGGTAATTGGGCGGGTGAAATAATGCCCGGTAATTTGACGGACGAATTAGTACCGGTAATTAGACAGATGAACTAATGCCTTGTAATTGGACGAGTGAATCAATGCACGGTAATTTAGCGGATGAATTAGTACTGGTAATTGAGCGGATGAACTAGTACCGGTAATTGAATGGATAAACTAGTACCGGTAATTAGATGGATGAACTAGTACTAGCAATTGAGCAGAATTAGTACCGGTAACTAATGCCCGGTAATTGGATGGATGAACTAGTGCCTAATATTTAAGCGAAAAAATTAGTGTCTCTAATAAGAGAACAATACCCCATGAAACAACTAAGATTGGAATTTAATTGGATGAATATTCAGGTGTAAGATATTAATTATTCATAATAAAGTATATAGAAAAAAAAATATTTATATAGGTGTAGTGAAATGATACATTGTATTTATTGATAATTATGTTGATAAAATGTTAATTTTATTTTCAAGACCCTCGCAGCAGTAAAATAGATCCTGCTTGAATATATGCTACTTTTTGTGTATTTATTTTGATCAACATGTATTTTGAGAATTATGAATGATGTAAAAGAGGTTGAATGAACTTATATTTATATAACAAAACTTTTATATGTAATTAAAATGTATGCCATACTTGAGAATATCTTTATGTTAACTTAAGTATTTGTATTCTATCATGGTTGCTTATATGATTAGAAATGTTGTAATGATAAAATAATACGGGTGTTACATTCATAATCTAAGTTTTATTATTATTATTATTATTATTATTATTATTATTATTGTTTTTTATTATACAAGTTAAGTAAACCTCAGAATTGTTTATTTTATTTTGTTTTTTTAATTATTGATTGCATCTTAATTATCGGACAATACCTTTTTTTTTTATTTTTATGATGCGTTGTTTGGGAAAGAGGTCCAAGATGATTGGACCATTATTATGATATGAGTTGTGTCAGGAATAAAGATGTCGATAACTTGGTATGGTCCTGTTTCAAGAGAAACCTTGCTGAATTTTTAGTAAAAAAAAAAAATTACACTGCTTAAAATTTTACACTTTTAAATATTTATGTTTTTTTTTTGTTGTGACAAAACAAGATACTATAAAAATGACATATAGTGTTATTGAACTTTGTTTGTATGGTGAGATTCTAAGAAAAGTGTTAAAGGGTCCATAATTGTAGAATTGTAGACAAAGTTGAAAAATCTTTACATCCATAACAAGTCGATTGTATCTCAAACACTGATATACTCTCCAAATGAAAGAAGTTATGACCATTAAAGACCATCTTGATGAATTTAGTAAAATAATTTTAGATCTGCGAAATATTAATTTTAAAATTGAAGATGAGGACCGCATTTTGATTTTATTATGTTTGTTACCTCCATCTTATAATTATTTTATTGATACTTGTTATCTGAAAGGGATATTTTTAATTTAGAAGATGTCAAAGGTTCCTTAAACTCTAAAGAGTTATAAATACAAGTGTTAGAGAGTTATAACGATGATATAAAGAGCTTGATTATGAGGGGTATAACAAATAATAAGAGTTCATATAGTGGAGACAGGTCTAGATCAAAATCAAAGTCTATGAAAATTAAATGGTTTGAATGTTATGAAGTATATCACTTTAATAAGAACTATCCAAGTAAAAAGATAAAGGAAAGAAAAAGAAAATCTCTAATGCTACAGATGTTGCTAGTGAAGTGGAAATTTTAATGATACTAAAATATTCTAGCTATATTTATTGGTAGCTCAAGTGATGAGGAGATATTTGATTTCGGTTGCACATTTCATATTTATCTTTATAGAAGCTGGTTTGACACTTATAAAGTTGTCAATGATGTTGTTTTATTAAAAGACAATAAATGACTTTCTGTTGTTAGTGTGGATACAATTCAAATTAGAATGTATAATAGGATTGTTAGAACATTGGAGGTTCAACATGTTCCAGAGATGAAGAAGAATTTAATTTCCTTGAGTGTTATTGATTCCTAAAGTTATGGTTTTTATGGTAAATGTGGAGTTTTGAGGGTTTGTAAGGGTGCTCTTGTCATAATAAAAAAAAAGTTGGTTAATAGCCTCTACTATCTTCAATGTTCAACAATTATTAATTAAGTCAGTATATTATTTTTTATTGGTTCGGATAGTGCTTCCACCTAGTTGTAACACATACAACTAGGACATATGAGGAGAATAAGATTTATTGTGTGGCCATAAAATAGATAAATAAAGATTTAAATGAGCATTGTGTTGATGATAAACAATGCACAATAAAATTCAGTACGACTACCCATCATATTAAAGGTATTGTGGATTAAGTTTATTCTAATCTTTGGGCTCCTTTTATTATGTTAAAAGGTGAAGCACAATATATGTTGAATTTATTTATGGTTTTTCCAATAAGGCTTGGGTGTATTTTATGAAGAGAAAAGGTGATGTATTCATCACCTTTAAGTAGTGAAAAGCCTTAATTAAGAAGCAAATTAGTAAGAAGATTAAGCGTTTAAAAACTGATAGTGGTTTGGAATTCTATCCAAGTAAGTTTGATGAGTTTTACAAGAATGAAAGAATCATTAGATATTGCATTGCTAGGAATACACCATAATAAAATGAGGTTGCAAAATGTATGAACAAAACAACTTTAGAAAGAACATGTTATATGCTCTTACAATCTAGATTGTAAACAAAAATAAAATAAAATTAGGCTAACATAGTTAACATGGCTTGTTATCTAATGAATAGATCTCTATTGATAGTTTTAAAGTTTAAGACTCTATGTGAAATAATAAGTGTTAATACAATCGATCAAATCTTTTCTATTAGAGACAATATTGTATAAAAAAGCAACAAGCCTTTTTAGTTGGTGTCAATTATTTCCCTAATAAATTATAAAAGTTGAATTTGCTAACCTTTAGGTCGGATTCATTCACATCAACTGGGAATCCTACCTTGTTTCATCAAATATCATCAAATAATACCTGCCACAATTTATGAAACGACTACTAATGGTGTCTTAGCTTAGAAAGGATTTAGAAGAAAAATAATTATATCCTAAGGCTTAAATTAGTGATTGAATGTTTTATGTTAGGAAAAACATCATTTTTGTCTATCAACTCACCTCTTACTCTACTATGAGCTTGGTCCCTTTCCACCTGATTTTGATGAACTTATGATTTGTATAGGAATCTTGAATGTGAAGATTTAGATAGCTTTTCTTGCTTCAATTCAATAAAAAAACAATGAAGCTAGTTTAACTATCTTCTCTTACTTTATGTGTTAGATAAAAAAGAAAGAACCCTAAGTCTGGTTCTCTTATTGATTACTCTAAGATAAAAATATTTGGATATCATACTTATGCTCATATTAAAAGAGATAAACTTTGGGCGAGAGAAAGGAAATGCATATTGAGAGTCTAAGTGAACCTAATAGGGGTGAATTAGGTTACCAACAAAAAACTCATTCCTAACTTAAAAGAAAAATATAACATAACCTAATAATCAATTCAAATAAAAGAGAGTTAAGAAAAAGTGCATCAAGGTTTTTATAAAGGTTCATACAATCATCTACTCCTCTTCTTGAACCACCGTTTAAGAGTTTTACTAACACCCACTTGGTCTACTTCACGAGTGAGACCAAACCTTTATACAATCTTTGTTACAGGTCAAATATTGAAACATTTCTCAATTTTTTTTTAGGCTCAAGACCCAGTCTTTCTACAAGCTCGAGACCAAACCCAATACTTTTGCAGAAGTTAAGGATCAAACCTAACTCTCATTATTTTAACAGGTACATGATTAGTGAACCCTTTCTCATCAATACTTGTAAATAAACAAGTATCAAACCATTTAAATAACCTTTAGAAGGCTTTCTTAAGTTTAAGTGTCACCTGCATTTTCCATAATATTACTCTCTTGATAAAGTTGAATGGAATATAAATAAAACTTTAGAAGGAATTTTGCCAATGACAATCCAACTTTATTTTTGGATAAATCAATCATGAAACTAAGATTTTAAAAGTTTATTAAATGAGAATATGATCAAAATTTTTCCTTGGATGTTATTTATCATTTTGCTAAAGTCAGGGTATTTATAAGGCTAAAATATCAAACTAATTGTTGGGAACACTTTTCAAAATATTTATGCCTATTTAAGAATTAGTTCACTCATTGCTAGAACTTGTTAGAATGTTCCAAAGATGCTGGAAAAAAAATGGAATTTCCAAAAACTAGTCAGATTATTTTACAAACTAGTAAGAACGTTTTTCAACATGTTAATCGATTTTCTAAATTAGCTAGACTATTTTAGGTACTAAAACAATTCTCTCATTTTATGTACTTCAGTCTTTTTAGTCACTGTATGTACTCTAGTCCTTTTCTTGGTTGTTTTTATGTTTTTTTTTGGATTTTTTTTAGGTTTTATAGGTATGGAAATTGGTTCCTAAATAAATTAAAAGTTAGTTGGCAAGACTTTTTTTTTTTACAAGATCTTGATATTTGAAGTTGGAAACCATTATTATCTCAAGATTATTATTTGAAGATAAAAACTATCATTGCATCACTTCATGTATCCATGCCTTGCTTCCATTATCTTGAAGCCATAACTTTTGACAATATATAAGTCCTTAGTTGCTCTTTTATTATTTCTCTTTCAATAAAGATCATCTTCAATAAAAATTGATTTGATTGCATCATCATTCTTAAGATAACCTATCATGTTTATTCCAAGAATCTTGTACATCTCTTAAAAACCCTGCATATTATAATATTAATAATACCAAGAAATATGTTTATAACTGCATGATTCACTTATTCATATGGAAATATTATTCAAATCAAAACATTACTTAACTAGCATTCTTCCAACATATCAATGCATCAAATAAAGTCAACCAAAATAACACTATTTTATGTTGGTTTAAGACATCAATGTAAAACCTATACATAAACATACATTAAATAATATCATTTGTATATTATGTTATCATCAAAGTCATATAACATTAATAATATATTTTGTTCTCATTAAAACATTTGAAGATTAGTGTGCATCCAGGCTAAAATATATTCTTAGGCTATGCATCTAGGGTGGAGGGATATCGGTTGTGGTGTGTTGATTCCAAGCCACCAAAGTCTATTACTAGTAATGATGTAACCTTTGATGAGTCTACAATATTTCACAAGAAAAATCAGTTGTTGGTGTTGATGTTAAAATGAACTAGTATGCTAGCAAGAATGTGAATATTAAATTTAAATATTTAAAGACAATATAGAAAGATGTGTTAGTTGAGTCTATTAAAGAAATGACGCAAGATGTTAGTGATCAAAATGCACATGAAGAACAACCTTACAATATTGATATAAAAAGGTAAAGAAAATAGATAAAAACACCAATTAAGTATGGTTATGCTGATTTAATTAATTTTTCCTTTAATATTCCAGAGAATCTTAATGATCATAATTTTTATTCTTACAAAGAGAAAGTTTCATACAAATAATCTTCCTAGTAAATGTTTGTTATAAATAAGGAGTTTGAGTCTCTTTATAACAACTAGACATAGGAATTTATTAAACTACTGTATAGCTAGAAAATTGTTGGGTACAAATAAGTTTATAAAGAGAATTATTGAATCCTAAAGGTTGAGGATACATCATTTAAAAATTGAAGTATAGTTGTTAAAGGTTTTACACAAAGAGAAGATGTTGACTTCAATAAAGTATTTTCTTCAATTATGAAGCATAGTTCCACATGGTATTATTTGCAATAGGTATTTTGTTTTACTCATAACTTCATCAACTTGATGTTAAAATAGTTTTTCTATATGGTGAGTCAGAGGAGAGGATCCATATGCTCAGTCAAAGAATTTTATTATTCAAGATAAAAAAGACCATGTGTGTTTATTGAAGAAGTCATTGAAAGGCTTAAAGAAGTCACTGAAGTAGTGACATAAAAGGTTTGATACTTTTTAGCTTGGACATGAGTACTTTAAATTGAGTATAATAACTATGTTTATTTCTTAATACTTTTAGATGGTTTATTTATGTACTTGTTATATATTAATGATAAATTGATTACTGTTAACTAACATGTATGAGATTAACTATTTGAAAGATCAATTAAGTGATGAGTTTGAGATAAAGGATTTATGTGCTTCCAAAAAGATTTTATATTTGAATATACACAAATATCAAAGCGTTGATAACTTATACTTATCACAAAAGAAGTATCTTGAGAAGGTACTTAAATATTTTGGTATGCAAGACTATAAAGCCATTAAGTATTTCACTTGTAGCACTTTTAATATTATCTTTAGCTTTGTCACCAGAATTAAAAGAGGAGAAAAAACATATGTTGGGTGTTTCATATATCAGTGCAATTGGAAGCATTATGTATGTCATGATTTACACTTGTCCAAACATTTCACATGCTATTAATGTGGTTAACAAGTTTATGGAAAATCCTAGTAAAGTTTACCAACAGACCGTGAAATAGATACTTTATTATCTTGGAGGTATTGCAGATATTGGTTTTATATATGATAGAGGCAGTAGCTGAAGAAGTAGGTTGAAGGCTTTGTAGATTCAGTTTATGATGATGATTAGGATACAAAAATGTCACTAAAATGCTATGTTTTCAACTCTATCAAGATGTACCATTAGCTAGAAATCAATTTCACAATTCATTACTACCTTGTCTATAATAAAGACTAAGTACATGGCATTGATATAGCTAATGAAATAAGCTTTATGACTGAGAGGTTTGGTTGGTAATCTTCGTTTGTCACATGAGCTGACTATTTTGTATTGTGATAACCAAAGTTCTATTCATTTGATGAAAAATTAAAGGTACTATGAAAGGACCAAACATATTAGTGTTATGTACCACTTCATCCTATATATATTATGTTATAAGGTGTTATGTTGGTGAAAAAGATTGCTATAGTTGAGAACCCTCTTGATATGTTGATAAAACTTATCTTTACAATTAAGTCCAAGTATTGCTTGGACTTGGTTGATTTATGTAGTACTTAAAAGGTGCTTAGTGGAGGCGGTTAAAGAGAAGTCTAGGTTTTGTAAGTTGACTCAATTTAAGTCAGGATGGAGATTTATTGAGTTTATTTTAAATTATAGGCCTAAGTGAGAAAGAAATTCCCATGTGTTTAGTCTATATATAAAAGCCTAAAATTAATATTTTTTAGAGAAAGGTTTGTTTGTGGGTGCTTTCATTCTCTACACTTTGATGGCTAGAGAGAGGAGAGAAAATGTGAGTTTTTGGGTTACTTTGGGATTTTGGATGGGATATCAATTTTATACGCTGCCTTATTATCTCTTATTTTTTATAGTGAATTTCTTTGATCATTTCACCCATGAAGTAGGCCTAAGTTGTTGAACCAAGTAAATTTCGTGTGTGCTCTTGTGTGATTGATTATGTTTATTCTTTTATATTTATTTACTTGCTAATTAATTTAATATTTGAGGATTGTTTTCACTATATGAACAAACCTAATCGAAACTTAGTCATGTCAATGCTGAGAAAAAAAAATAAGAAAATTCTATAGTTGATCTAGGTTGACTCGATGATTCATGAATTGACTTAATAACTCAATGACTCATATGAATTCTCTAATAAAATTTGTTAATTATGATATGCACCATCCGTAATCCCTTAACAAATAAAAAAAACATAGAAAATAAATGAATAACTACTACCCCATTTTCTCAAATAAGACCTTCTTAGTTCTTATAATATGGCTAGCCAGTTATCTAAAACCTTGTAACTTATTTTTAATTTTATTAAAAGTCCGTTTATTTTATGTAGTGTGGTATAACTTTTACTTTTATCATATATTTGAAAGTATATAATTAATTAATACACGTAATAATTTTTTATGAATTCCATTAAAAACTTTTTAAAAAAACTTTTGTTAAGAAAAATCTACAATTTATAGTTTTTTTTAAATCTAATTTTTCAAACTATAATAATTAAAACTATTATAATATCAAATAATTACTAAGTTTCCAAACCAGTAGACTAAATACCAATATACACAAGCTAATTATTAACATAAATAAATAATATTTAAAAAATAAATATGAGTACCATACTTGAGATTTTTTAATGCAATAAAACAAGGAAACATTTCAAATCAATGGTAAATAATAAAACAAAACTTAGTATTCTTTGTTTACATTTTCAACCATTAAAATTCTTTTCAAAATATTTTTAAAATGGTAAGAGTTGAGTTTATTAATATTTATATTCTATTTATTATTCATAGAGTAATAAATTTAAATATTTATAAATTATTCATTGAGTTATGGGTATGTATTTTCTAATTATTATTTATTACTTTATATATATATATATATATATATATATATATATATATTAGTTTTGAGTGAGTTTTGATATGAGTTTGACAATATTTATATCTCACTCATTACCAATTAAATAATTTAATTTTTTAAAAACTATTTATTCATTTAAATTGAGTTATGTTGATGTATATCAAATTTAGATTAAATTATAAGTTTGAATACTATTGTGTTTTTATTTTATTTTTATAACGTCAATATTGCTTGGAATATATATAGTTTTTCTCTTTATTTTTATTAGTGATTTTTTATATTATATTGATTTTACTTATAACTGTTTCTAGTTGTTTTTTAAAATATTTTTTATTTAAAAATATTAAAATAATATTTTTTTATTTTTAAAAAATTATTTATGAAATTAGAATATCAAAATTATTTAAAAATATCAAAAAAATATTAATTAAAAAAATAAAAATAAAAATATTTTAAATATTTTAAAAACGTAAAGGTAAATTGATTAAAAAAAAAAAGGGGAAGGAAATTCAGTTTTGCGTAAACTAGTTAACGCAAAAGCAGTCAGTGGCAGGCAGTCACTGCCACCTCACTTTTGTTTTTGTCAGGACAATACATCAAACCAAACCACCAATGCATTAAATTTAAAAGGAAATAATAAAAAAAGAATTTTCTGAATAATTTATTTCTCTTATTATTTTTTTCTCCAACTCCCACACTCCAACCGCAACATCCTCTTCTCCCTGCCCTTATAACCATCCCGCTACCATAACCATTTATTTTACCTTCTTCCGTTACTATTTCTATTGTTTGTTGTTCTTATTATTATTATTCTTTTGGGTTATCGAGTTGATGATGCATGTGGGTTTCTTTCAGATCCTATATATGATTGATTTTTTTCTCTCAGAATAATGTTTTTTTGGAGGTATGCTCAAGTTCATTTTTCTTTTTTGATGTTGTTGCCTGGTCTGTCTGTAGATGGATTGACATGTGATGTTGGTTTTGCAGGATCTTTGTGCTCTCTGAGCGAAATCATCTAGCATATTGAGGTATTTTTGGCCCTGTTTTTGTTTTTTTTTTCCCATCTCTTTTTCTGGGTTGGATGGTTTCTGTTTATTTGGTGAATCTTGTTGCTTCTCAGATATGCTTTTTATATATTTTTTCCTTTTTTTTTTTTTTTTCATATTTATGAAGTCAATTTCCATTTCCATTTGTAGTTATCCCAAAACAAGAACAAAATCTTCCTTTTTCTTAATTTATCTTATGATTTTCAAGAGACTTACTTTCAAGTTTTCATCTTTTGTTCACAATTCACATACCAGTTGTCCATCTTGCCACAAAGCATCCTTCTTTCTGATGTTATTCTTCTCCATCAGTTAATTTAGTCGCTTAACATCCTCAATCCTCATCTTATTTGCTTCAAAGGTAAAGGGAAACACTTTTTCAACGGTTAATTACTATTATTATTCTATATATCAAATACTTTTAGTGGTATAATTAGAGATATTATTCTGGATTAATTCCCTTTTGTTTATTCTTTCATCTATTTGCTTTTTATGATGATGCATGGTGATCATCTTTAGGCCCTTTGCACTTTCAGTTTAGCATATTGAAATTATTGAATCCTATTATTTTTTATTCCATGTAGTGATGGTTAAGCGGGGCTGGTGTACGTATGCATTTCTTCCCAGCAAGCAATGCAGCCCCATCAAAGTGGGTCTGTGTTTATTCTCACTAACATAATGGAAGCAGCATTGAACTAAGAGAAAAATAATCCTCGAGCTATTGGTTCAGTGGCAGGAAGGCTTGATTCCCTCGTTATCATCTTGGATTCATATCCAAGGGGTTGTGAAAAAGAAATTTTGTGTGAATGCACTGTTTGACAATGGGGAAGCCCACTCCTGCAAGAATTCAGCCTTGATGTGTGAAAGCTTCCTTGAAGATATCTGACCATTAGAACCAAAAAAATTATTGGGCAACAGTAACCTAAGAATAGTACGAGGGATACTAACACTGCTAAAATCTAAGATAGAGTGTTATGTTATTTATTTAACGAGTGATGTGATATATTAAGTCCTGCAATGATTGCAATGTGTGATGTTAGTAAAAGTTTAGTAGAAGTGTTAGCATCCCTAAAATTACTCTTATAACAGTCAAGCTTTGTGAACAAATTCCTATTGCATTTGTGCTGGATGATACTTGCATGTTGTTGTCTTTTTCGAACTCTTTTCCTTTGAGCACTGCATCCTATGTATTTGCTTCTGTTGCTTCTAGAACCTTTGCAGGTGTCTAACCTGTTTAAAAATAATTATGTCTTATAGCGGTGCCATGTACTTCACTTGCCCTCTGTAACATGGCCACAAGCTATATATGGTTTTAAAATACTGTATCCATGTGTCTCAGACTCTTGAAACAATTTTGTTGCCTCAAATCCTATACACCTTGTCTTCTGTGCATTCTTACAAATTGATGACTATGCTTTATACACCTCATATCTTAGTATGTATTGTATCTGTTGTATGAAGTATGTGCCACCTAGCTAGCTTAACTGGCTGCGGCATTAATGTGATGATGTTTCTATGTTTTCTTACAGGTATCATCAGGCATCCACATTTCCCGGTTTGAATGATCAACATAATATTGAATTTTTAAGTTTGAGCCTGAGTTGAATTATTTGAGGCAAGTCTTCACAGTTAGCCTAATATGCATGTTATTTGAAACATCAATTTGTTGAAAAGAAAATTTGTCTCTTCCAATCAGTTTGAGTTGTGATTTTAGATATGGAATTTGGTGTTGTGATCTTGTGAACCATCTGCTTCTTCTTCTTCTTCTTCAGGTGAAATATCACCTGTAGTAGTGCCATTCCTAAGCTGTTATAACTTTATGATAAATTTGGTTTTGCTGGCAAGAAAATGTTGGGGGGCAACAATGGCGATTCTTTGCTTCCTGTTTTCATGGATGAGAATCATATTCCTTATCAGACCAACGCATCAAACCAGTTGCAGTTGTTTGGTAATTGTGAGTTCTTATCTCGTTAAGTCATATTCTTTTTAATTCTTAGTGCTTGATTCTATAAATTGTCTATGGTGTATGTGTCTCTACTCTGTTTGCTCGTGTGGTCCTCTCTAGCAAATGAATTAATTGATTTACTATGTTAAGTGTGATATAACAAACCTCCTAGGTATGGTCATGTGATAATGAGCTTCAGGCACCAGGTGCCCTTAATTAAATGTTATTTGTTCCTGAACCAGTTTTGTGGGATGTGTTATGAAAGGATAACAAGGCATTATGCATGTGTTGAAAAAGGAATGGGTATCTGGGCTTTTTTTTTTTTTTCCTGAATATTTTAGGTTTTCATCTACTTCTAGTTTAATGTGGATTTCGAATTTACATAATAGTGTATAATACTATCTAGTATTCAGAGTCTTAATTTCTTTTAGGATGTTGACACTGTTTAGGAGTTTTCTATAATATTTATCAATTCTCCTGTTATTTCTTATTTGCATTTCTATTTCCTATCTATTATCCTCGCTTTCTATTTAGAACTACAAGAATTGTGGTGCCTGTAAGAAGAGAACCTATTCTTTATGATAGTTAGGGCTTTGACAATGAAACCTTTTTTGGAATCGAACACACCACTTTCATTCCTCAGAATGTGAGGGATCTATGCTAGATTGTCGTGAACTCATAATTCAAGTTCAAACCTTTTATAGTCCTTTCATTACAGGAATGGGATTAAATAATTAACCAAGTAAACAGAAATCAAGAATAAAAGATTATTAATTGTCTCAATCACTGAAAATGGATATCAAATCTAGAACTACTTCTTTGGTTATAGTTTGACAGACTCACTCTCTTCCTGCTCCTTCCTTTTCTTTTTGTTTTTTTCAAGATAAAGTGGTTTGATTGATCTGTAATATGCCATTGGTTGTTTTAGTGGCAGCTGGATGCAGCATTGATCCAGTGAATTATTTTGGAAATGAACATGGAACTCCTATCCCCCGTACCAATAAACGTGGAAGGGAAGCAGAAGATTTTGGCAGACAGCAAAAGCTACAGATTTCCTTAAATTATAACATTTGTCAAGATGAAGCTGGCTCAGCAAGCATTCCAAACCCAAACCCTGTTTCAACTGGGTTGCGTCTATCTTATGATGATGATGAACACAACTCATCCATAACTTCTGCAAGTGGAAGTATGAGTGCTGCACCTTCAATCATCCTGTCCCTTGGTGACAATATTAGGACTGAGCTTGATCGGCAAAACGATGAGTTTGATCAGTATATCAAGATTCAGGTATCAGGTCACACTAACACTTCTGGCATGCTGTTATGCTACATGTTATTAAACTATCTCTGCTTATCTCATTCCCACTGCTCGCAATTTTGTGCATGATTGCCAAATTGAAATGATTTCTAATGTTTCTGAGTGTTTACTGGGACTAGATCAATTATTATGAAGATTTCTTTGTTTTGATAAGATAAAGCTCTTGGATTCATGATTACCTGATTGGATACCAGAAACACCCCCCCCCCCCCCTTTTTTTTTTAATGAATCTCCTTCAAACAGGAGGAGCACTTGGCTAAGGGGGTGAGGGACTTGAAGCATAGACATATTTCTTCTTTGCTTTCTGCCATGGAGAAGGGTGTGAGCAAGAAGCTACAGGAAAAAGACAGAGAAATAGAGAACATAAACCGTAAAAACAAGGAGTTGATTGAGAGAATAAGGCAGGTGGCTGCTGAAGCCCAGAACTGGCACTATAGAGCAAAGTACAATGAATCAGTTGTCAATGTCCTGAAGAGCAACCTCCAGCAGGCAATTTCACAGGGCGCTGATCAAGGGAAGGAAGGATTCGGAGACAATGAGATCGATGATGCTGCCTCTTACATTGAACCTAACAACTACCTGAACCTTTCAGGTGACCCTGCAAAGCCTCTCCCCTGGAACTATCAAGGCTTGAAGGAACATGTGACATGTCGAGCATGCAAAACAAGGGAAGTGTCCGTGTTGTTAATGCCCTGCAGGCATCTCTGCTTGTGTAAAGAATGTGATGCGTTAATCAATGTTTGTCCTGTATGCCGGTTGATCAAAACTAATAGTTTTCAAGTGTTCTTGTCCTAAAATATGGAGCAACACTCAAAGTAATCTACACCCATCATACGAGATTACATGTCAAACTGTTCTTTCCCTGACGCATAAGATGTATGTCTAGTAACTTATCTTTGAAAGATGAAAGCTTCCGTTGGCTCGTTATCTTTTTCCTGCTGCCCGTATGTCTCTCTCTCCTCCCTTGTTATTCTTCTCCTTTATAGTATTTATCGCCTGCCTCACAACCCTGGAGCCCTATAAATGCAGTGATCTCAGTGGATATAGGTATTGTATTGATGCTTCATGTTTTAGACTGGCTTCAGTCACAGCAAGAATCAAGCAGGTTCACAGTGCAATAAATCTCAAGCTAAAGGAAGCCCATCTCACTGCAGATGTGCTCCTGGGTGATATCATAAGCCCACTGATTAAATACAGTATACGTGCTGTTATGTTGATCAAAGGCTCAAAAATATGGGATAGATAATACTAAATACGCAGAGTAGTATACTGAATTTTAGCAGAAAATCGTTTCGTGTTTTTTTTTTTTTTAAAAAATCACAAACAAGAGGTATTTTTGAGCTAGCATACATGTTAATCAAGACTAAGTTTTCTCTGAATAATATTAAAGATGCATCTCCTATACAATGACCTAGTGTATTAAGTGAAATTTAACAAATTTTTAAGAGTTGACCGAACCAAAAAAATCAAAAAAGAAAATAAATCTTCTTTATCATCTTGAAGTTAAATCTCTTTCCTTTAATAGGAAGGCAACATGGTATAAGTTAAAATTAATTTTTTATGTGTTTTTTTTAATATTTTGATGTAAAAAATAGTTTTTTAAAAATAAAAAATATAATATTTTGATGTATTTTTAAACAAAAATTACTTTAAAAAACAACCATTACCACACTCTCTAACACAACTTTAATAAATTAGCATGGGCTACAACTGTAAGGAGATCAAATAAGGTTCAATTGTATTAATCCATTACTTAATTTCAGAACCAGAATTGAAGAAGTATTGTTATGTGTTTTTTTTTAATATTTTGATGTTAAAAATAACTTTTTAAAAATAAAAAAGTATATATTATTTTGATATATTTTTAAACAAAAAATACTTTAAAAAACAACCACTACCATATTTTTTTTATAAATTAGTATGGGCTACAACTGTATGAAGACCAAATAAGGATTTATTTGCATTAATCCATTACTTAATTTCAGAACAAGAAAGTATAGTTATTTTTAAATATATATTATTTTAATATATTTTCGAGTGAAAAATAATTTAAAAAAGAATCATTACCATATTTTTTTTATAAATTAGCATGAGCTACAACTATAAAAAGATCAAATAAGGGTTCATTTGCATTAATCCATTACTTAATTCAGAACCAGAATTGAAGTATAGTGATGTTGTTTTTATTGAAAACTCCTTCCTTCTCCTAGGCTTGGCTGGCCTTGCACAGGATTCCTTCATGTCAGAAGCGTGAGTGCTGCTTCTAAATCTGTCAGAAATGGGTAAATAAAGTAGTGCAAATTGTATCCAGAATCCCCATACCTGCCTTTTAAAATTTTAATTTTTATATATGAGAAATTTAGTCCCTTCAACTGGCATGTTCAAAGACGACAAATTGTGTCATGCATTGTTTCGATAGCAAGGATCTCGTCGTCTAGATGCCAACCGTACGTTTAAATCCAAATAAATTAGTTAGTATCTAATTTTGATTCTCTTAATAATTGGAAGGATCGAAGAGATTTGCCAACCGTACGTTTTTATTGGCCCTAATGGCCTGTTTTTATTAACTGTGATTGTGATTTAAAGTGTTTTTTTAATTAAAATATATTAAAATAATATATATTTTTTAATTTTTTATAAATTATTATTAAGATTATCACATTAAAATAATCTAAAATATATAAAAAAATTAATTTTTTTTATAAAAATAAAAGTTAAAATTTTAAAAAATACAATTTACATCACGTTTTTAAACGGTGATGAAAATCCTATACGAGGAAGGCATGAGGCCCTTTAGGCCTTTACAGATTCTCATTTGTCACGTCTTGTGGTCATGCTGTGTCTAGATGATATAATAAAACATGAAATTGACGGATATAGAAATATATTGTAGTTATCTAATAAGATAAATATGAATATTATAAAACTAAAATCTTTTATTATGTGTTAAATAATAAATAGTATTCAACTATTAAATATTTAAATTTTTTATATAATAAATAAGATATAAATATAATTAAAAAAATTGATATGTGGATACTTGTTGTCATTTCTATACTATTTGTTTTTTTTTTTTATATATAGAATAAAGGATGAGTTAAGTAATTATCTAGTCACATGTGTCCTTGTATTATATAATTGGGGTATTTATAGATGTAGTTGAGTAGAGTTTGGATTCATAATTATATCTAGCTAAATTTTTGATATTTTACAAATTATAAAATTAGTCCATTTAATTATTTTTTGAACCCAAACCAATTGGATATATCAGTTAAATTTATTTTTTTTTATGTATATTATAAACATTCACAAATTAGATTTATATTGCTAATTTTCATGCGTCCTTATTTAGAGTCATACTTACATCATAGATTATAAATATTATAGCACTCAAATTATCCTACTTTGATAATACGAGTCGGTCAACTTAAATAATATAGAAAGTATACAAAAATAAAGTTTTTTATTTTTAACACCCCTATTATAAGATAATTCAACTTGTTATTATTATTTGATTATTTATAAATAAGTGTTTTTTATATATAAAAAAAAACCATCTAAAGTTTTACTTTTATCATCCCATGATTCATTTTCATTTAAAATTATAATATACTTTAAAACTTAAAATAAATCATTTAAGTTTAATAGTTATACTTTTTTCCCTCGTCATAATCATCTCTTCGTACCATAATGTTATTCTCAAGCTGTGCAAGTCAATATTGTTTATCGTAGTTTGTATATTTTTGAGCTTGACAAAATAAAAATGGTGTTAGAACTTGGGAGTTGCCTCAAATGTGAGTTCCTTTTTTTAAAACCCAAATTTCAAACTTGCTCGAAACCCATAAGAATCTTCACGATTTCTTTATTATCCAAAAGCCGGACTGTATCGCACATGGCAAATCCATGCATATTTATCAAATCCAAATAATTATTTATACATTTATTTATCAATTAAAAAATAAACAGAAAAAAATAAAAGAGAAAGAATAAAATGACAAAGCACAAAATCAAGCCTATTTAATAAAAAAGCATTGATTAACACAAAACTATCATATTTTTATTTTATTACATGCTAAAAATTAAAAAAAAAAACATAAAAACTGATTCACAATCAATTTAATATTCGATAATATTTTTTTAAAAAAACTCAAAAGCCAAAAAAAAAAAATTGTGGGTTTGATATTAAAAAACTCAGTTATATGAACTACAGGTAAACCTGTATGTCTAAGCCTATATATATATATATATATATATATATATATATATATATATATATATATATTTGATAAGAGATGGAAGACCTATCATTTATGTTTTTTTTTTTAAATGAACAATATATTATCTATTTTGTAAAAGCAAATTTTGCATCCCCTCGGTCAACCTTCAACCTTAACATTAAATTATTACCCAAACAATTAAAAGAGAATTTCAACCTAGTTACTGTTCATATATATATATATATATATATATATATATATATATATATATATAGTTAAATTGATCCAACTTGAATTTAACTAGGTCCAGCTTCTTCGAGGGTATGTCCCAGAGATCAGAGCCAACGAATGAAACTTGCTCTCCAATTCCGGATTTTGGAGGTGGGGTTTGCTTTGCAAGAAGAAATTCGGCGTCGTTTAAGGAGTTTCCGAGGATTACAGCGAGATTGTACGTTGCCATTAATGGATTAGCTTCGTGAGGTTCAAGAGCGAGAGAGCAACGAGGGATGGATGATTATGTTTTGATAATAAACTAGCTATCTACTCGACGTTACGCTGCTGTGAGCTGTTTACTCTTTCCCCCCAAAAAATATTAGGTATATGGACTACTTTGATATATTTTTTTACATAATAAAATTTAAAGTATAAATCAAAATTCTATATAAGCATCTAATTAAATAAATTAATAATTATTTATGTAAATAAATAAAAACAATTGTTAACAATAACAAAAAAAAATTAAAAATATTAAGAGATGAATATAGATCAATTTATTAAATCATTCAAAATGAGATATTTACCTGATTATCTTTATTGAACTTGTTTATTTGAATCAATAAAAAATAAATTTATACTAAAAAAACTCATGACCTAAAAGATATAAACAAATGAAATTAATTGAATAAACTTACATTCTAAAAAAATATTACACAAAGATGAATATATTAAAGATATTATTTAAAAATAAATATTTTGTATTTTGAAAAATAAAGTTCATTTGCATATATAAAAAAACCTATTGATGAATAAAAAAATATCTTGAAAAATCAAATATGAACAAAATAATATATATATATATATATATATATATATATATATATATTAAAAACATGTAAAACCTGTGACTTGAGTCATGAGATCGAGATAAACTAATAGAAAAGAAATTGAAGATAATCAGAATGATAGGATCATACGAAGCCGAATCTTTAACAAATCAAATGTTAAAAGATGGAATCAAGAAAAAAAATCAATCACACAAAATGATTTAAAAAAATAAGAAGGAAAATAAAAAAAAATTAGAGGGCAAACAAAAAAATTCAATTGGAGGGTCAAATTGAATTGAAAAATAACTTTAACAAAAAAAAAATAAGGTTCAAATTGGAAAAAAATAAAAAACAAAATTTTTTTTATTGAAGGATGAAATTGAAAGCAAAATAAAAACTTTAACAAAAGAGCCAAGAAAAAAAAGTAAAAATTAAAAGAATAAAAACCAAAATAAAAAAAATAAATATACGAGAAATTGTAATTGAAGTACTACGTTGGAGAAAAAAACAAAACTTCTATGAAAAAAAAAAAGAAAGAAATAATAAATCAAAAGAGTAAGGATTAAAACTAAAAAACAAAAAAAAAGGACAACCATGCATTTTATTTGACAAGAGAGAGAAAAAAACTATCACCAATAACAATCTCATCATCATATGTTGTCATGTATCATATTATGTGGAAAAGGATACAATGATGCATCCAGATAGAGAACAAAAATTCAGTTTTTGGCACCGGATAACGTGAAACATGCTACCTCAATGACAAGGATGCTATTTACTTGTTGATCATGAAAAATATCAAAACATCCTTTATAATTCTAGTAATTATAAAAAAAACTCGTGTGAAAAAAAAAAAGATTTAGATGTTCCCAAACAATATTTTAATGGCTAATGTGTTAGGAAAAAAAAAAAAAAAGAAGCACTCCCACGATCAAGACCACTATTTTTTTTCGTTTAAAAATGAAATAGTGATTTCACTGTAATATGTATATTGTTACAGCGGAACAGCCACGCCATTTATAGTTTTTTAAATATAATGTTAAAATAGTTTATGCAAATATACACAATAATTCGTAAAATTTGACAGCAGCATCCATCTTGCAAGGGTAATCTTACAATTTGCATGTGTACGCACAGGGCATTGCATGCAAACCTTGATAAGCAGGTACTATTATCGTGTGACATGCGTCCCTTCGATTGGACACATTGTGGGTCCCACAAAATAGCTCATGTTACTGGCCATTTCACTCGAGGAACGGCACACAAGAGAAGTCTCCGAATATTATCCAGAAAATAATAATAATTAAATAAAAAATAAAATAAGCAAATGCAAAGTTTAGGGGCTCAAGGTAATCCGTGACATGCCTTGGGTTAGATTTGCATGAATTGAGGCTCTTTGTAATAAAAACAAAGGGGGCTGGGACAAGGCTGCTGTTTTTTGTCTTCATCATCTTAAGAATCTCAGAGAGAGATGTGATGTTGTGTGCGCGCAAGCAAACTCACATGCACCATCTACAGCAAAGCCGCAGCTAAAATCATTTTTGTGTCACATCTTCGTCTTCCAGAACGATCCGTGACCTAACCCCACCTTTTTTTTTTCTTTTTTTAGAAAAAAATATTTAATATTAAATTTAAAAAAATATTAAATAATTCTGAACAGTAAAGAAACTACTAATATTATAGAAAAGATGTAATCATTTTGTATAGTAAACATATAATTTATATTATTTTTTAATATATTTTTTTAATAAAAATTATTTAAATTTAAAATTTATATAAATTTATAAAATTTTATGTTTAATTTTTATCAAATAAATAAAAATTATAAAATTTTAGCTCATAACTATATAGTTATTACGATTCTCATATTATTTCAAAGAGTAAATTCAATTTAAAAATTTAAGTTTTTAGTTGAATTATTTATTTATTTATTTTTAAGAGGTAAGAAGTTATTTTATAACTATTTTTTAAAAAAATATTGATTCTTATTTTTACTATTTAACTAAGTATATTATTTATATTATATTTTAAGAAACTAACACCATGATAGCACAGCTAATTCCGTGATCTCCATTTCCTTTATTATTATTACAAAAAAAAAAAAAGGGAAAATCCTTTTCAACCAGCCGAGCTGACGTGACTAACAGCTGATAAACAGGAAAAACCCAAAAAAACATAATCTGGGGGATGGAAGGGTGGCAGTGATGAGGCTATTAATTATGGTGGTCCAAATCCAGATTCCAGAGCATACACTTTTTGTCCACCTTGAAAATCTTAATTCCTCCCACTTCATTATGACACGTGTCACTACTGCACAGTGGCTGGTGTGTTAATTTATTTCTTCCTGGAGGTGTCGTACGTAATTTACCAATTCTTGTATTTGTTTTCGGTGTTTTTACGGACACGAGAGTACATACATCAAGAACGCTATGGGGGTGCTTGGAGAAGTTATTCCAATTTGCAATATATTAATTGTAATTGCATTGTTAAACGACAATAAATGATTAACCAACTAATACCTAGTTATTATTATAGTCATTAAATAGTTCTTTTGCACTCGCTAAGTTACAAGTTAAATTAAAATCTTTTTGTACCTAAAAAAATTATTTAACCCTAAAAAGGTATTTATTATTGTTATTAAATTTGATCTGCATATCAATATTAAATTATTTAGATTCAACTTTTTATTTAGCTCTAGTTTAAAAATATTCTTATAAAAAGTATTATAACATGACTTGATTAACTTCATGGGTTCAAAAATAACTCAAATAGCTGAAAAAAAAGTGGTTTGATTTTTTTAGAAATAAAACTCAAAATAATATATTTTTTTTAATATTAAAACTAAAAAATAACTCAACTCTTTGTTTTTTCATAACAAAGTCAATTTTTTCATTGATCATACTTGATATTCTAGGAATTATTTTCCAATATCTTTATTCAATCAAGAATAATTACATCTACAATTTCACTTGTCAAATTATCATATTTTTTCAAAACACAACAATGTACTATTCCATATTAAATTCCAATGATTATCCATACGAATAAACACAATTACATCAAAACAACATGAAATCAAAGTCATTTAACACTAACTAATCACAAACGAAGTATTACATTAAATCAATGAAATCAATAATCACTACTAGGTTTCTTACTCTCAATTAATGAACAATAAAAGATCAAACTCTTTTACAAGAACCTTTCTCTTCACTTTGGCTCCAATATAATTCTCTCCCTCTCAAGCTTACTTTAATTTTTCTAGAAGATAAAACACATCACTCAAATCATCCTCTCAAATCACTTTTTAACCCTTGAATCACTTTAATCTACTCTTCTTTTTGTTTAGATTGAAGAGAAGAATTCAAGCCCTAATTCCCCCCTTTTCTTTCCTATACCCGTTGGCCAACAACAAGAAAATAGAGGTTTTATTTTTTAAAATTTTTTAATGTTAAATGATGAAATCGAATAAAATAAATTTTAAAAAACTAAAAAAATCCAAGTCAACTTGAGCGAACCTGTTAAACTCGTGTCCTAGGTTATAAGACCAATATAACTTCTTAAAAAGAAAATAAAAGAAATTTACAAAGCTTCATTTCTAACAGATTTAATGTTCAAGGTTGAAGTTGATAAAGAAAAAAAAAACTTAATTCATGAGATCAAGATAACTTCATATAAAACAAATTGAAAAAAAATTACACAGCTTAATTCCTAAAACAACCTAATATTGAAGGATCAAATTAAAAGAAAGAAAAAACTAAAAAAAAAAAGAAAGAAGAAGATTGAGTTATCGGAAGGTGAAGTTAAAAAAAAAATTAAAAAAAAAAAAAAAAACCAAGTCAACTCGGGTTAACATGTAAAAACCACAACTCGGGTTATTAGATCAAGATAACCTCATATAAAGCAAATAATTATAATTATAAAGCCTAACTAAAAAGATATTCAATTAAAAAAGGATAAAAAATTATGAATATAGTCAACTTATCAAACTCGCGACTCGAGTTATGATATTGAGATAACCTCATAGAAAGAGAATGTAAAAAATTATGAAGATCAATTTTCAACTAACCCAATATTGAAAAACAAAATTAGAAAAAAAAAAGCTAAAACAATTATTCGGGTTAACCTAGGTCAACTTGCTAAACTCGCGACTTAGATCATGAGATCGAAATAAATTTATAGAAAAAAAAAAGACAAAACCCCACTTCTAATATATCTAACATTGAAAGTTGAAATTGAGGAAAAAAACCTAAATTCATGAGATCGATATATACCCTGTCACAAAAAAAAAACAATTTTAAAAAAATCACTTAGTATGATTCCCAAAACAACTTAACATTAAAAAATAAAATGAAATTAAAAAGAAGAAGAAGAAGAAGAAGAAGAAGAAGATTGGGTTTGCTAAAGGGTGACTTACAAAAAAAAAAAAAACCACAAAACATTATTCCAATGAATGGTATTTTGTGGGTGTAGCAACAATATATATATAAAGTTTTTGGAGAGCGAAATTAGAAAAAAAAATATTCAATTAAAAAATAACACAAATAAATAAACAAAGTCAACTCGGGTCAACCTTTCAAACTCATGACCCGAAAAATGAGATCAAGATAACTCCATGAAAAGCAAATAAAAAAAATTTACAAAGCCTAATTAAAAAAAATATTCAATTAAAAAAGAATCTAAAAAAATTAAACAGAGTCAACCCAGATTAACTTATCAAACCTATAATTCAAGTTATGAAATCAGGATAATCTCATAGAAAATAAATAAAAATAAATTAACAAGCACAATTTTCAACTAACTTAATGTTGAAGAATGAAACCAGAAAAAAATCAATTAGAAAAAAAAAAACAACCTGAGTTAACAAATTGAAAACCTGGGTCATGAGATTAAGATTAATTCATAAAAAGAAAATAAAAATAAAAAATGAAGCCCACTTCAACAAATCAAGTATTGAATTATGAAATTGAGAGGAAAAAAAATCCATGAGACCAATATATAACCCAACAACAAACAAATCAAGAAAAATTACAAAAGAAAATTCCCTAAACAACCTAATATTGAAGGATAAGATTTAAAAAATAAATGAAAATTGAATTGTTGAAGAGTTATATCAAAAAACAAACAAAATCCTATTATAATAAATAATATTTTATGAGTGTGGCTTTAATGATTTAGATTTTTAATGTTGTATTAATTATCACGGTGAGGTATTCATTGTTAATTACAATAAAATTAAATCATGTGGAAAAAGTCATGTTTATTAAGATTCATTGCACTATGAATTGAAGCAGTGTTAGCAAGGTCCTGTTCATCAAGATTCATGGCTTTGTGGATTGGAGAAGTGTAATATCAGAGCTGTCTTTGCTACAAAGAGTTGCAAAGACTGCAGGGAAAGGGTGGGGTTGTCTTTTTTATTGGGATGCATTTGACATTAAAGGGATGGTTTTGGAGAAAAATATTAGCGCAAATTTTGGTGGGGCATGGTAGGGCTGCAGGCCCCTGGGCTGCGGACAACTGACGTTGGGGCTGCCATTCCTTACCACAGAGAATTCCATAGACTGCAAGGGGTAGGGTGGGGTTGTGCCCCAGGTTGTAGACACATGGTGTTAAGGCTTCCATGCCATGGCGTTAGGGCCAGACTCACGCGTTGGATTTGTAGACTCGCAAGATGGGTGCAGACCATCACGCATGGGGTCAGCAGACCTGCTTCCCTAGGTCTGGATCCATTGGTAATGCATCCGCGTCCAAACCCATGGCTAATGGATCTCACGTTAGGACTCAATCCTTGTCTGGACCTAAGGCAAATGCCTAAAAAAATTATGGTTTTTCTTTAATAGTAATAATAGTATTTTCTTTTAATTCATTAATGATAAGAATAAGAATAAGAGTAACAACAACAACAATAACAACAATAATAATTTTTTAATTTTACCTTTCAAATCAAATCTATGGTTGTTTTTCAATATTGATAATTTTTTTTTCAAATTTATTAATAATATTATTATAATAAAAATAATAATATTTATAATATAAATAAGAATATTTTTAATAATAATAATAATAACTATTAGAATAAAAATAACAATATTTATAAGACAAATAATAATATTTTTAATATTAATATAATTAATTATAATAAAAATAATAATATTTGTAAAACAAATAATGCTATTTTTAATATTAATACTTCTAATTATAATAAAAATAATAATATGTATATCACAAATAATAATATTTTTTATATTAATTCTTTTCATTATAATAAAAATAACTATATTTATAATATAAATAATAAAATTTAGAAACCTAGACCCTAAAACCTTAAGTCCTGAAACTGGACCTAAGTGAATTGGGTCTTGACGCAGAACTCATGCTAATCGGGTCCTGTCAGACTCATTACTCTTGATCTTGATGCCAAACCCAAGAGAATTGGATCCTGAAGCGACACCCATTACTCTTGGGTCTTGATGCGATATGTAAAAGAATGGGGTCCTTATAGAGAACCCAAGAGAATTGGGTTGGGACGCAGGATCGAAAATAATTGGGTCTGGATGCAAGTTCTATTAGCCTAGGGTCTAAACATTGGCCCCAAAAGAATTGATTCTAACACGGGATCTAATTTTCTTGGGTCTTGGGTTAGGACCTAATGCTCTTGGATTTCGTATCATGACCCAATTTTCTTGGATCTGGTGTTAGGGTAATGGGTCCTGCATTTGGATACTCTTGGGTTTAGCATTAAGACTAAGGATAATGAGTTTTGTGTTAGGATTCAAGGGGTTTGGGTATTGCATAGGATCCATTTTTCGTGGGTTCTGCATAACAACCTAATTCTTTGGGTTCGGTCTTCGTATCCAATTAGCTTGGAGTCCACTATGAAGACCCAAGGTAATAGATCTTATATCGGGATCCAAGGTTCTAGAGTCTTAGGTTTTTAAATATTATTATTTGTATTATAAATATTGTTATTTTTTTATAATTAAAAGTATTAATATAAAAAATATTATTATTTGTGTTGTAAATATTATTATTTTTATTATAATTAGAAGTATTAATAATTTTTTTTTGTTAAAGTAACAAGTTGAATGCTTGTAACTTTGTTTATTTTTTTTTAAAAAAAATCCACAATGACTTTTTTTTATCCGGTGAGATTAGAAGATTAAAAAATAAATTAATGGAGAAGAAATTTACTAAACAAGCCTAATTAATTAAAATAAACTTATTTTGACGTGTCTATTTTTTATTTAGTTATATAATTTCATGAATGAAAGAAGAAACCATCCAATAAGATTATTTTCTGACCGTACGTATTCCTTAAAATACGAATTCTAATGAACGATACAAAGAGTCCAGTCATCCACAGAGCTGGATGACAGAGAGCATGGAGTTTCATGCCTCGAGTCGTGGCTGGAGCAATGTCCCAAGAAATAATAATGGAGTGGATGAAGAAGGAACTCTATAATGGAGTTCACGAGAGGAGAACAACAAGTTCACGAGCCCATATTATATGCACAAAAAGACGGCCAGCGAACAATGTCCTCTTTCTTTTCACCAGTCTATTTCGTTTAATTAAGTGGCTGTCTCGCAGCTTGCAAACCACCATAAAAGTGTATACTAAGACCTTGCATTACATGTGTGTATTGTACTTGTACACATGTGCCCATTAAAGCTTATACACACCTAATTTTACCTACGTATCTTGTACCATAACCCTTTTTTTATAGGTTATCTCTAGCTTCTTTTTTTTTTTTTTTAATTGTGTTTCCAGATCAGATTAAATATATCTTGATTAATCTTTTAAAATTTTAAAATTACTAACCATATAAATTTCTAGTAATTCTGAGATTTTTCAAATAATTTTTTTATATAAAAATTTGTGTAGGGGAGAAGACATCTCATTAATTTTTCTTTTATAATTTTTTTTTGAGGATAACCCTTCTTTTCCTGTATTTGAATCCCATCCAATTCTTTAACATGCAATACTAGGATTAAGATCTTAATAATTGAGAGTTGTTAATTTTAGAAATAATAAAATTAGTTAAGATATATGAAATCTAGTCTACATGAATAATAATAATAATAATAATAATAATAATAAAATCTTAACAATTGAGCTGTCGTCTGAAGCTGTATGTAGTTTAGAAATATACTACAATGGATGGCATATTAATTAAATTCCTCTTTCTTTCATTAGATTCTGCTTCATTTCTAAGGTGAGATTAAACGTGACGTCAAAGAAAAAAATTTCCTTGTCTTGCAGTTTGTTTGCTGATGCGCCAAATTATTGTTGGTTGGACACTCTTAACATTATTCCATAAACAGAGCCCAGATCGTACACATCGTAATCTTCCAAGAAAAAGCAAAACCATGGGCGTACTGTACTGGATGTTTCCTTCTTACAGTTTCTTCAAGTACTCGATGCATTGGAATTATATGAGTCCTGTAATCCCTGCTTTCCCTTTCTTTTCAAGAAGGGTAAGGCCAGCGGGGAGAATAAAAAAAGATGTGGCCAAAACTGAAGTCAAGAGAGGCCATCTGTTGTCTTCTGAGACAATCTCCTTCTGTCAAGAGAAAAAGATTGAAATCTCCAGCTCTCTCTCCTTGGATTTAAGGGAGATTGGAGCCATTGTTTAAAGGGAAAGAAGAAGAAGAAGAAGAAGCTAAATTGGAGGGTAGCTTGAAGTTTGTGGCCATGGTTGAGTGGTCTAGACCAGAGACCAAGCTGAGGACAGAACAAAACTCTAAGCCCGTGATAGTTGCATGTGACCATAAAGAACTGTTATAATCAGTGCCCTTGACACCTTGTAGAAGCACTCACGTGTGTCCTTTTGGCCTTTACATGAAATAATATGTCATTCTACGCATCGGCTTCTATTGTGTTTTTTCCAAGTCTTTTCAGACAGAAAAGACGTCGATTTTCTTGCTAATCTTTTAGTTCTGGCACAAATGACTCCAGGGAATTTCCAAAATATCATTAAGAAACAAGAAATTCAAGTCATTACAACGAGGATCGAACTATAGTGTAAGATTGTGTTTAGTTAATGTTTTTGGACACAAGAAATGAACATATTTTTTCAAATAATTTTATGTTTTTCCAAAATAAAAAGGTAGAGGGAAATAAATCATCTATTTCACAGTTATCTCCGTCTCTTCTATGCTTTGAAATTAACGAAATGCTGAATTATAACTTGTAATGATAACAAATGAAGAATGTATTCACGCATACAAGTGGACGAGTCACATGCAACCAAACTTTGACACGTGTTGCCCAACCGAATTTTGTCCCAACCAAAATTCACAGAGTAATTAATTAAAGAGGGAAAAAAGAGAAAAAAGAATGAACACTGTTAATTAATAATTAATAATTAGAATTATCAAAAGATTCGGAATAATCTTTATACAGTTTCCTGAGCTTAGGCCTGCTCCCCCTATATAAACCCTACCACCATCAATGGCTACCTGACAGTCTCAAGAGCTCCCCTGTTCTGAAATACACACAGCTCTCTCTTTCTCTCTCCCCCCGAGCCACGTAATGGAAAACATGAGTGGGTTTAGTTTTAGAAGCCTCACATTCATGCTCTTCATTGCTCTTCTAGTTTGGTCTTCAAGTTTTCATACCTGCAATGCTAGAAGAGGCAAGCATTGGAGGGAAAGCAGGGGAAACTCGGCTTCTCTGGCCAAAAAGAAAGGAAAAAACCAGGGCAACAGCCACCAGAAACACCATAATGGAGTGTCAAAACCAAAACCTCCTCCACAAAAAGCTCCATCATTGCCTCCTGCTCCGAAAGACGACGCGCCAGCACCAAGTCCACCACGGAAAAGCTCCACCACCTTTAATGTCCTTGATTTTGGGGCCAAAGGTGATGGAAAGGGCGACGATACAAAGGTATTCATTTCACTCTTTTTATATATAAATGTTTAATGTTGCTCAACATTTCATAATTGCTTGTTATATGTAATATTAAGATGGTAAATGCAGGTTTCATTATTTTTTTTCAACAGATTTCATTGGCTAACAAGGTCACTAATCATAATTAGCCAAGGGGTTACAGAATCTTTTTGGAACACAAAATGTCACCTTCATAGGCCCTCATTTCACATGCATACAGAACATTATGTCTCAATTCTTCTGGAAGCATGATTTGCATTTAAAAAAGTACATGCAATTTAAGGTAGACCCAATTAATAATCAACAGATAATGACTCCTTCATCTTTCACATGAATTCCAAGAGCACATCATAGCTACATTCAATACTTAGTGTTTTCCCCTCCCCTGAAAAATGAGTAATAATAATTGCTTAAAGTTATGCACAAACCAACACTAACCGGGATCCTCAGAGTACAGTTACTGTTATTGTTACTTACTATACAGCTAGTTGACATGGTGTTCCGGTGCTATGCAGGCATTCCAAGCTGCATGGGCAGAAGCTTGTAAAGTGGCGGCATCAACGATGATCGTTCCGGCGGAATATGTATTCCTTGTGGGGCCTATTTCTTTCTCTGGTCCGTACTGTCAAGCAAACATCGTGTTTCAAGTAAGTATCAGATATAGAATATGCAATTCATGCACTTCATATTGATGAGCGATGATATAACGAATTTTTTCCACAGCTGGATGGCACAATTATTGCCCCAACAAACTCCAATGCTTGGGGTAGAGGTCTCTTCCAGTGGCTTGACTTCACAAAGCTTGTAGGAATCACAATTCAGGGAGAAGGCACCATAGATGGAAGTGGCTCAGTATGGTGGCAAGATTACCCATTTGAAGATCCTATAGACAATGAATCGGAATTCATTGTTCCACTGAACAACACAGCACAACAACACCCACCGATGCCAGTAATTACCTTCAATTTGTTTGTGACTTCCACTGCAATTATTTTCTGCCGTATCGATCTCAATCTGATTGTGCCTCTTTTCGGAATTGTGTTGTAGATAAGAAGTGAACTTAGCGGGAAAATGCCGAGCATCAAGCCCACCGTAAGAAATACATGAAAACTATGAAGATTTCTATTGCAATTCACGAGAATGCAGTTCATAACATGGTTGGCATGCTTTCTTTTTTCAGGCACTAAGATTTTATGGAAGTTTCAATGTGACAGTCACAGGCATCACAATTCAAAACAGTCCACAATGCCATCTCAAGTTTGACAACTGCATAGGAGTTGTGGTGCATGATATGAGAACCTCATCTCCCGGAGACAGTCCAAATACAGATGGAATCCACCTACAGAACTCCAAAGATGTGCTAATTCATAGCACTGATCTGGCTTGCGGTAATTACATTCGTTGAAGATAAATATCATATTTAATTATACAATGTGGTCCGCAGGGTGAACCTGAAAAACAAACATAAATCTGATGAGTCAAATAGAATAATTAATAGAAGCATAACCACCACAAAAAGACACAGCATCCGGATGCTACTGTTGTAATTACAGACACAAGAACACCACATAGTTTAGATATCTGGTGTAGGATTCTGTTTACAAATTGGTATAATCTTATCCTTTTCATGAACTTCTCGTTCAGGCATTCAACAACCACTGTTTATTTGACATGTAGCGACCACCCCCACATTCTGAGTATTTTGGCTATTAGTCGTTTGACATGTGCCATGCCCTAAATCATTATCAGGGTCCAATATAGGATTAGATTTGGCCCCAGAGACACAAGAATACACCTTTTGTTGCATGCCATCAATTTTTCTTTTGTCCTTATCAGTGATTGGAACATCTGCTTCCATCCCTTATCTACTACTATGCTTCCTAAGAAAAGGCCTCACAACATATAGCATAATATATACATAAAAAAAATAAATTAAACAGGTCAGTATGTCAAGTAAGTACGAAACAAGCTTTTAAAATCCAGCAATGACAGGATTAATATAAGATGACAGTACCTCAAATATAGATAAACGACTTGGAAACCAAGTAGGCAATGGAGTTTCAAACTCAAAGTCAATTAATTTGAACTAGATAGTAGACCTAAGAGGTCCATATGTCATAATTATTCCAAAATGAAATGTTTAAATGTCATGATTTATGCAGGAGATGACTGTGTTTCTATACAAACTGGATGCTCAAATGTATACATACACAATGTTAATTGTGGACCAGGACATGGAATCAGCATCGGAGGTCTGGGAAAGGATAATACCAAAGCCTGTGTCTCAAACATCACCGTTCGAGATGTTGTTATGCATGGCACAATGACAGGTGTCAGAATTAAGACATGGCAGGTATTCTTCATATCCGCAATACCATATTATTCAAAATTTGTTAAGCGCAACCAGCAATCTAGTTGATTTGTGGGGGTTTTAAAACAAAACACATTTTAAACCAAACACAGGGCGAGCAAGAAATAGTATAATACATAATTAACAAAGATATGAGATGAAATGAAGCTTTCCAGTTTCAAAAGGTCCACGCTATTTTAATGCTCTTGCACTCACCCTTTGTCTTTTAAATATTTCAGAATGAGAACATTCTCACATGCTTTCTCTCTTTTGAGAATAGAATGAACATTCTAACTGAAACATTGAAATCAGAAAGAGTTCTTGAACAGCAAAACATACTATTCTGTCTTTTCATATGCATGACATCCCCAAGCACGTGCCATTTCTTATGTAGCTTGCAAGGTTTTTATAAACCAAAATGTAGTGTTTTCAATTCAACCAAGTTTCTCATTGCGTGACACACATACAATTTCATCTGTAACTTCTGCAGGGTGGATCAGGCTCCGTGCAGGGGGTATTGTTCTCAAACATTCAAGTTTCCGAGGTTCAACTTCCAATTGTGATTGATCAATTCTATTGTGACAAGAGCAAATGCAAAAACCAAACATCAGCAGTGGCTCTATCAGGAATCACCTATGAAAAAATAAGAGGGACATACACCGTAAAACCCGTACACTTTGCCTGCAGTGATGCTCTACCATGCATGGATATAAGTCTAACTACCATAGAGCTACAACCACAAAAAGAACAGTATCACCTCTACGATCCATTCTGCTGGCAGACTTTTGGAGAGTTGAACACTCCTACCATGCCTCCAATTAGCTGTCTACAGATTGGCAAGCCATCAAGCAACCGGCCTCAGTCAGATCATGATACATGTTGATCTCGGCCCAATTTACTATTGGTGTATTGACTTGAGTGGTTGTTATGATTTTCCAACCCCTATCACGCCATTAGCTTATGAGGTAAAGTTATTTATAGGCACCAATTTTTAATGGAGTCCTTCTTCCTTAGCAATTAGCAGGATTAATTTATGTGAGAGTGTATACAAGCATTTATTAGAGTCTGAAAATAGAGTATGAGGGTAGTCTGGTTTGCTACTACTCCATAATGGATTGTTTGAGACTATGCTATCTAGTGCTTGATTTGTTTATGTGAAATAAATAAATATTCTATAGATATTCAGATTTTCAATGTGACCGTGTAGCTTGAGAAGGATCCTTCACAAACAAAACTCGTTTACCTCTTCTTCCCTTTCTAAAAGCTCTCCTTCTCAATTGGAGAAACCCTAACTTCCTAAATCAGATAGTACTTTTCTAAATTTCAGGCTCATTAGTTCTTTAGAAGTTAAAACCTAGCAAGACAACTAAAGGTTTACTTTTGTGGGTTCAGCTTTCACTGAAGTCCAAAAATTGCTACATCAGTGACTAAGACAATCCATATCTCAATAAAGGAGGCGAGTTCATTTCAAACTTTCAATGTATGGATTTCTCAGTAAGAGTCTAAAGTTTTGTTGTTAGATATTTATGAATTCAGTATGAACTTTATTTTCTTCAAAACCCATACTTATTGTCATCTCTCAGACACATCTCATCTAAGAATAAGAGTACAAATAAATCTCATTTTCTATCATATCTTAAAAATTCATGCGGGTTGTCCCCAATGAACTGCTGTATCTGCTTCCAAGCCTGTCAATTTTTGGAAAACCCAGACAAACCTGACTCTGTTGTTTCCTCATTAAAAAAACACAGTTCCTCATTAAACGAGCCCAAAATTACTCCTGCGAAAATTCCCAAAAAAACTCTATGATTATGTGAAGGGAAGACCTAATGCCAATCTTCAACATCATTTCCAAGAAAGGTTGTCATTCTTAGTTCCTATGATTCAGGGATTAATTATTTAAATGGATAATTTTCGGAACATCAATGAAGTAGAAAACGAGAAAAATATTCGAAAGATTTTTTAATGTCCTGTTTCTCCAATCAAGACATGCGTATCCTCTAGAAGGTTTATGTGGGTGGATCGAGCCAATATTGTATGGAAATGACATTATTTTTTTAATGAAAAAATGGGTTTAAAAATCATTCAAATGGAACACGTTTTATTTTATTTATTAATTTTTCTATTCAGGGAATTCTCCATTATGCCAAAAGAAAAAGAAAAAGAAAAATTGATTTTAGAAGTTGAATTGTTTGGGAAAAAAGAGAAGGTGAAACATGATGTTAAAAGAAATTTAGTGAAATTAGTTCTCATGGACTTTACCAAAAAAAAAATATAAAAAACTTGAGTTAAAAGGACTTGGAAAACTTTTCAAGAGAAATGTTTTTCCCCCTTTTCCTTTGACACATTATGATGACTACCCGTTTTGGGATAAGAAATTTTAATTCTTGAAAAAAAAATGAAGGAAAAAGAATAAAACTTTATTTGAAAAAAACTGCAAAAATGAAGTTAAACTTCACCAATATACACCTCAACTTGACCCTAACAGAGCTCCCAATAAAGCCAAAACAAAGCTCTTGTTAGAATTCAAAAGACAAGCTGAACTTGCATTTCAGAGCAGCATGAATTTAGAGGAAAGACGAGGCAGCAACTAATCATAACAAGATTCCATGGCAGGGAGGGAAATGTGTTTTATGCACCTTTCTATGCAAAAACCTCAAGATGAAGCTACTATTTGATGCCCTATACACCATGCCCATCCCAAAAGGACAACGAAAATAAATCAAGAGCTAAAATTAACTCGGATGATAGTGCGATCAATCTAACAAGGGACAACTACACGAACTTTTTATCATTATCAAGCTCAGCTCTATAAATCAGCACACAGAAAACAACAGGACAGCGAATTCATTCACTGCAGACTGATTCCACTCTAGAGACATCAGAATGTCCATCATATATCACTGGTAAAGTGTTTTTAGCTCATTTGAGTTGGTTTGAAACAAAATTTAACGCTTGAATTACAAACAACTCACGCAAGATTGACTTCTACATTTCAGTTGAAATACTCTAAAAACTGAACAAGTCAAATCATGTAAAGGGGTAAAGTGTTGAATCAATTTAGACACTAACACAAGCATGCATACAGAAGCTAATGCAAATCAAGAGAAATCAAGGCAGTAGAGCAAGTGTCAACCACAAGTGGCTAATCAAGTCAAGGCATCCTAGGATTTCAAACACTCATATTAACAGATGACATTAATCCAAAATGACGCCTGTAGCTAAAATGTAATCTAGCTTTGAACCCAGATCAATCTCATGGGTTTAGAGATTATACCTGAAAAGAGATTGCTAGAATCCATCCATCCTCCTGCTTTGCCACCTTCTAAATGATGTTGCTAATCCCAAGGCTTGTCTATGTGTATGCGATCATATCTTCTGATTTCCTCCTTTGAAACAAATTTCTCTCAATGCCTTGCGAATCATACTAGAAACCCTTCTCTTTCTCTCTCGAGAAACCCCGAATTCCTTTTCCTCAAAAAAACCTTTCTCTTTCTTTCGACAGTAGAGTAAGAGCTCTCTCCATGTCACGGCATGAGAGAGCGGAGACGAAGCGGTGTGAAAGCCAGAAAGAAGAGAGGAAGGTGGAGGATTTGGGGTATTGGGCCTAATTTTGGGCCAAGGAAAGATTTCTTTCTTTTGGACTATAAACGGGTGATTCAGACATTGTTTTTCCGGCCTTCCTTTTGGTTTCCCTCTTCTTTGGAAAATTAAAAAAACAAAAATTGTTATTAAGAAAAATCAATGTTTATTTCACCATATATTACAAATTGGATCAATTTCTAAAATTTTTTTATTTCCATTTGTTTATCAAAGCTCTTGTCCCTAATTTAAAATAATGTATTCTCCATAATTTTATTTTCTTGATCATGGTTTTTTGGGTGTTTGAGAGTGTAATAATAATTGTTTTTTAAAGTGTTTTTTACTTGAAAATGCATTAAAATAATATATTTAAAAAAAAACAAATTTTGACACCAAAACATCAAAATGATTTAAAAATTAAAAAAATAACTTTTAAAAAAAATATTAATTTTTAAAATATTGTTTGGAATGTAATTTTAAACTGCTAATAAATTTCATATTTTATGCTTATTTACGGGACATGGATAGAAATTGATGAGTCGTTTTGTTAAATAGAATGTATTTACAATGCTAGTAGAGTTTATGAAAAAAGAATAATATAGTTTGTGTGATTTTTTGATTTTTCAACCAAATTGGGCAAAAGTAATTTAACACAATATTAAAAAAAAATAAAAAACTTTCTACAGTCCAAATATCTTTTCTTCTTGCGGTCAGAGCTGGCATGGTCCAAAAAAATCATCAATTTCTCTTTGAACACACACATACATATCAATTTATGTGGTTGCAAATGCCAAATGGTGTAATCCCAATAAATAACTTTAACACATACACATGCATACATATCAATTTATGTGATTACACTTGAGGATCTAGCTGCTATGGTCAACCGTGTGACTTGTTCCGTCCCCGTCCCGGGTTCGACCCTCTATGTGTACACCTGTCACCCCCGCGGTGCCTTACCTTGCTCCTGGGCTTGCAGGATGTCTAGTGAACCGTGGGGATTAGTCGTGGTGCGCGCAAACTGGCCCGGACACCCCACGCTAATAATAATAAAAAAAATTTATGTGATTCATACGCACACATACATACAGAGGGTAACGCGCAAATTAAGGAGGAGAAATCACTCCTTCACTCCTCACATTATAACAATATTTTTTTTTATTTTTATATTTAAATATTAAATTAATTAAAAATTATATTTTTATTTATTTATTTCAGTTTTTTTTATACAAGGTTATCGTGATCTTAAAATAAAATAAAATTATGACATTAGATTGGTACTCAATTTTATAATTTTATATTTTTTTCTATTATATTATTAAATAATTTTTTTTATCATATTATTAAATAAAAAAATGGTTCCTGAAAAAATATAATTATTATGAATTAGGCTTTATAATTTATTTAGATTTACTTTTTATGAGGTTTTTATGATCTTAGAAAAACTTATCAGTATTGGGTTAATGCTTGGTTTTTTTAGCATATCTATTTGTTTTTATAATATTATTAGATAAAAAATGATTTTAGAAAAAAAATTAAAATTAGATTTCATGATTTATTTTGATTTATTTTTTATGAGGTTATCATGATATCAGAAAAACATCATGATATTAAGTTAGTACATTGTTTTGCAAGCGTCTATTTTATATTATATAATTAAACAAAAAATAGTTTTAAAAAATAAAATTATTAAACTTAATATAGTTCATGACTCAGATTATCAGTTTGTCAGGTTAACCTAAGTTGATTCAGATTAATAAAATATAAATATCATCTTGAAAATATTTTTAAAGTTAAACCATATTTTAACCAATCATCTGAGTTTTCTTTAACTAATTAAGTCAACCAAGTTACGTCTATGCAATTGCTATACAATTTAATTTGAAACTCAAGTAAGACAAATAGTATTATTGGAAACTTTTATATTTGACCTATTGAGTTGAGTTTAATAACATTTTCAAATAATTTCTTTTAGTTTAGGCATTATTATCTTACATGTAAATTGTTTTTGATCTTGTTGCAGCGCAACATGACAAATTATCTTGTTAATATCTATTAGACTCTATCAATCTTATTAATTAGTTTGTTTAAAAAATGGATTAACTAAAAACTTGAATTTTCATTTCTTTATTTGAATTAAGGTAATGATTTTGTTAATTAATATTAGCAGTGCTTGTTTCCATGGACTCATCGGATGGTTATTATTATTACTGCTTAATAAATCTTTAACTAAACAAATAATGATTTTGTACTTTTTTAAAAAAAATTCTTTACTTCCATTGTGACTGATATATATATATATCTTTTTGAATTAATGGATTTTTCTGTCACAATCTTCCTAAAAAGTTTTCAAAAAAATAAATAAATAAATTTGTAATTGTAAATCAATCAAAATACTACCGAATATTTTTTAAAATAATAATAATTTTCTTTTTGTTGTTGTAAGGTTGTGTGTATAGCTTTGTGACCAATTTGCTCGATCACAAAATTTTGGCAAATTAACATCGGCGTGTAATCATTTTATTTGATTTCAGACTAAATTCTCAGTAGCAAATCCCCCATTATTTTGTAATGTCTTTATTGGCTGCCATGGTGAACAAGTTAACAACAGCTTTTCTCACTTTAATTATAAGAGCTATATATATATATATATATATATATAGAGAGAGAGAGAGAGAGAGAGAGAGTAGCATTTACATGATATCAGATATAATAGATATATACATATCATGATTATAAATAAGAATAATCCTTAAATAATGTAAGGTAATCTTACCCGTATCCTTTTGTTTCCGGGTGAAATATTCTTGTTGAGTTTTAAATAAATAGTTATTATCTTTAGCACATTTTGATAAATCCTTATTTATATGATTTTTCATTACTGGACAATACATTCACGTAATTGGAATGAAATGTGATGAACGTTCAACTTGTCTTCTGAGAACATGAAACGTGTAGCTAGTAAAGGCTTTGTGAGAGCATTAATAATTTGATATTTGGAGAACAAAAATTTGACCGATGGATTGTTAGTTGCTACATGGTTTTTAAAAAATGATAGTAAATAGATACGTGTCTGGTCCTTGAATGGAAGACATGATTGACAGTAAGATAAGTAGTACCAATGTTATTACACCATAGTATAACATATTGCTAAAATTGATACCAAGTTCAAATAGTAGTGCACGAACCTAGGTAATCTTAGTTGTTGTGTTGGTAATGATACAATTCTCAGCTTTTGTAATAGACTGAAATACTACTTGATGTTAGGGCCCTAATAGAGACAATAACTAGTAGTTGAACGATGATTATCAGGACCCCTGCCCAGTCACAATCTGAGAAGGCTTTAAGATAATAGGACTTGGATTGATGAAGAAGTAAACCATGGGAAATGGTATGCCAAAGATATCAAAGTATTCTTTTCATAGTAGCCTACTGATCAATTATTGGATTATGTATGAACTAACATATTTTACTTATAAAATATGCATTGTCAAGACGAGTAAAGCTAATATACTGAAGTGAGCCCACAACACTTCGTTAGAGCATGGGATCTGATGATGCATTTTCATTGTGTTGAGTAAGAATCGTGGTAGCAGATATGCGCGGAGAGACACATTTGTCAGTCAACATATTGGACTTGAAAAGAAGATCACAAATATAATTTTGTTGAGTTAAGAATAACTCATCTGCTGTGAAATGAGCTTTGACCCCCATAAAGAAATGTAATGAGCCAAGGTCCTTAACAACAAATATAGTTTGTAACACTTTGATTAAGTTGGCAATGAGAGTTAGATCTAGACCCGTGATGATTATATCATTCATATAAATCAAAATGTACACCATAGATAGGGCTTTTGTATACAAATAAAGATGTGTTAGACTTTAAACCTATAAAGCCCATGTAAAGTAATTTAGAGCCGGGCCAAGAAAACCTGGATCATGATGTTTGCTTGATTCCATAGAGAGACTTATGCATATGGTATATATGATCTGGAAAGTCAGGATATTTGAAACTTAATGGTTGGACCATGTAGATATCTTCATCAATAAAGCCATGCAGGAAGGAATTTTTAACGTCCAGTTGTTGAATGGTCCAATTTGAAAAGATAGTTATTAAGAGAATTAAATGGATCATGATTGGTTTAATTACATGACTAAAAGTCTCACTAAGGTCAACTCTTTCTTGTTGGTGGTATCCCTTAGTTTTGTACCTCTTAAGAGAACCATCAAACCACTTTTTGATTCAAAAAGCCCATTAACAACTAATAAGGTTCATGGTAGGTCTGGGAGGAACAAGTGATCATGCTTCATTTTGTAATAAAGTGGAAAATTCTTCATTCATGGCTTTACACCATTTATGAAATCTAGAGGTTATGGTATAGGATATAGGTTCAATAGGTGGACTTTTTTGTATTGGTCCATCTGGATTTGATGCTGGTATAGTGTGATTGAAAATGGTTTATGTAAAATAGACTCTAGAAAAATAGGTTATAGTATTGTCTGAATGTATATTGGGCTTGTAAATACTGGGCTTTGACCTTATTTGTACGGAGTGTCTCATAATACATGAGGTATGGGCAAGTTCTGTGGGATTGAATTTTGAATCAAGGATGTAAGGTAAGATCCATATGGGAAGCTGTCTAACTAGTGGAAGGATGTACTGGTTGTAAGAGTAAAGGAACCCTAAAAGAAAAATATATGCTTGCAAAAGATTTTTTTGGAGAAGAATATAGTCATGCATTAGAAGTATTAGTAAAAGGAAATGCATTTTCATCAAACACCATATTCTTAGAAATATAAATGTGGAGAATTTGAAAATCATAGTATTTATAGCCTTTGTGGATGTCTGTGTAACCTAGGAAGACATATTTAGCTGATCAAAAGTTAGTCTTGTTTTTATTGTAGGGTTTTAAATACGACTAATAAGCATTTCCAAAGGTGCATAGAAAGGAATATTCATGAGTTTTATGGTAAATAAGCTCAAGAGGAGATTTGTTGTGTGTAATATGGGAGGGTGATCTGATAATGAGATAAATTGTTGTGCTAAAGGAATCATCCTAAAATTATTGAGGAACAGAAGAAGTAGGAAGTAGTGTAAGACCAATTTTGACTATATGTCGATGTTAGTATTTAATGGAATCATTTTGTTGGTGAGTATGAGGGCATGTAATTCTATTTGGAATACTAAGAGATTTAAAAACAATGTGAAGTTTATGAAGTTCACAATATCAGTCAGATTGAATTGCTTTGATGGAACATTCAAAATATCTTTTCATGAGAGTTTTGAAAGAAAGAAAAAATTGAGTAATAATAGACTTTGAAAAAACCAAGCATATTTAGAAGAAGTCATCCATGATATTTAAGTAATAAATATTGCCTTTGGTTGAAATATGAGGGGAAAGACCCTATATATCTATGAATAATAAATGTAAAGGTTTTGAAGAGTAAGAAATAGATAAAGGAAAAGGCTGATGATGAATTTTTCCAAGTTGACAAAGAGATCATATCTCAACAACTTTACTGGAAATAATAGGCCGCTTATTACTAGAGATAGCTTGATGAACTAAATTGATGAAAGTATGACCAATACAAGAGTGTTATTTATTAAGATTGGTGTGAACAATGAGAAGAGAAATTGGTTTTAAAGAAGACTAATATAGATTTTAAAAAGGATATAGTTCATTTTCACTCTTGCCTTGAAGAAAGATAGCTCTCGAGGATTACTCTTTGACACATGAAAATAATGGATAAAATTCAAAATATGCATTGTTATCTTTTATGAATTAATAAACAGAAATTAAATTTTTTTTTTTTTTAATATAAGGAACATGTAGGACATTTTTAAGAAAAAGGATTTTGAGTAAGAGAAAAGAATATAGTTGCCAAGATAATGAATTTTCAAACTTTTTCCATTGCCTACTAACACCTAATCTTGGCCTGAGTAGTCTTAAGTTGAAGAGTTTGATGTCAATCAGTAAAGTTAAGAAAAATATTTTATTGGGCTTAGGGTTTAAGGGCTTGAGAATAGGGTAATTTTTTTTTTAGAGGCTTAATTCGTACTTTCTTGCAAAACAAGTCTTTTTTTAAGACATTGGACCCTTCGATATTTAAGCTAGTAAACACAAAAAGATAATGTGGAAACTTAATATAACAAGGAGTGAATTGAAGTAGAGTATGTTGTTTAGGTATAAGATTAAAGAAAATTCTATCTTTATACTTGAAGATTCTCGATATTTATAGATTTTTGAAACCTGAATTGATAGTAGAGGCTAGGGTTGAAAATCATGGCGAGAATAAAGTGAAAAACCTATCGTGAGAGTAAAAGGAGAATTATAAACCTATTGCAAAAAACATGGTTATGTGTTTTCCATAAAGCAATCATGTCAAACTATTTACTAGTTTCAAAACTATGATATAGATGATGGAAATAGACACCCATATTATTGATAAAAAATAATGGTAACTGCAACAAGAAATAAGACGATGACTATAATAATAAAAAAAATAGAGTGACATGTATCATGTAGTAGTGTGTCACTTGTAATGAAAAGTTGGGTGGTGCTTGTTAGCATGAGAATTTACATGGATGTATAGAGAATTAGGGTGGTGGCTTTTGGTAAGGTTTTGGGCTTCAATGATGTTGGCCTGTTGAGCTTTTCTTTTTTCTTCTTCGTCCATAGACCTTGGTTGGGCCAAGATGATTGAGTTGGGTTTTTTCCTTTCAATTTTCATTCTTCTCTTTCTTTTTCTTTATTTTTGGTTTCAATTGGGTTTGGTTGGACTTTTCATTTTCTACCCCTCCTTCTCTCTCCTTCTTTCCTTTTCTTTTCCGGCTTCCTTCTCCTTATTTCTCTTCTTCTTCCCTCTTCTCTTCTCCTCCCTTCTTTTCTTTGACCTTTGTTGGGCCTATCCCTTCTTATCAACCACAATAATTCTTACCCATCACCAATCAACATTACACTTTATTGGTTATGTTATTTAATCTTTTATGTGGTCTTTTGGGTTTATATCTTTTTTTTTTAATCGAACAAGTGCTTAAATTAACTACATTCACAATATTATCTCTTTCGTAATCGAAAGCAATAGAAGTCGAATACAACCATCAAATACTTTGCACCACTAAAACACTAGGGAAGAGCCAAGTAGCAAAATAATTGTTGAAAAATGTCCCAAACACCAAGTTGCCGGATATCCTATGGTGCAAGGGGCTAAACAAGACTACATGAATGATATTTCACCACTTCTGATGAGAAGCTGAGCCTCAAACTTTTCTTTTCTGTCTCGGAATCATCCTAATTCTCTTGTTTTCGTCGAATATAGCCAAACAACTAGGAACCACATTTGAATTGCATGGAATAGAATGAAAGCATCGTCATTCTCAAGTGTCTATATTGTGTGATTCGCTTTCTTAATTTCCTTCCAATCTCCTATTCCTGTGATTTGGGACCCAGAGGAAAACGCAATGATATTCTGTCTTAGTCCTGTATCCAACACTATATTATTGTCTTTAGCAAAAAAAAACTTAGCTACCGTTGGAATATCCTGATGACAGGAAAAATATAATTAAGAGGCCACGAACATTTTTTGGAACCCCATGTTGTCCGCATCATATAATTGTAAAGATTGTGACCAGACAGACAGAAACACAAAGAAAACTTTGTCCTCCTGCTGCGTTAATTAGCATGATTATACACTCGGTTGCATCGAATATTCCATGATCTCTTGTCCGTTACGCATTCGAGGATCCATAGGTTACTATTTTAGCTTACATATATTTTGATTAATTTTATTTTAAAATTAATAATTATATAAATCTTTAATAAGTAATTCAAATGACATATTTATATGTTACTTCTAATAACTGTTCAGTGCTTGACGTTGATTACTTCTACAATTCTACGTTACTACAGAAGCAAATCTTCCTGGGATCTTACCACATAAATTAAAGTTGAGACTTCAGGTTTCCTACCAACGAAGTTTCTAATGCTACTTTAGCTTTTAGGCTTGCTTTTCTAAAGCTGGGGATCTCCATTTCATGTACAAGAAAATATGATTTCATATAATAAACTAAGAACCGTATGTGTGCTCATAACAACATCCATGGCGGAAGATGTGCGTAAAGACACTGCCTATGATGCATAACAGCTTCCACCTTGGTGTATTTCTCGGAAAATTACAATTACAACCACTATTGTTTGTCTCGCCAACGTCCCAAGTATATATTATAGAAAAAATGAAGATTTTATCAGAAATCCACTCTAAATTGTCCCTATAAACTGGGATCTTTTGAGATTTGCCGTGTTATTATTATTGTGATTGACAAGACAGCATCACTTTTTTAATAAAAAAAATCATTACCGACTTCTTATTCATTAATTGTAAATATTTTATACACATGTGATAATTAAGTATGCTTCTTTAATTATTATTTTCTTTTAAGAAAATCATTACCCATTTTTTGTTTGATTAGAATCATCAATTGTAAATATTTATAAACATGTGATAAGTATGTTTCTTCAATTATTATTTTCTTTCAAGAAAATCATTACCAATTTTTTGTTTGATCATAATCATCAATTATTGTAAATATTCATACGCATGGGATAAGTATGTTTCTTTAATTATTCTTTTCTTTTAATAAAGTCATTACCAGTTTTTTATTTGAGAATAATCAAGTGTAAATCTCTTATAGGCATATGATAATTATGTTTTTTTAATTATTATTTTCTCTTAAAAAAATCATTACCAATTTTTTATTTGATCATAATCATCAATTGAAAATATTTATAAGCATGTGATAAGTGTGTTTCTTTAATTAAACTGGTTGAGCAGAGATTTCTAGAAGTGTTAATTATTCTTTCCATACACAAATCATATTTTATAGTCATTATTTTTATATTAATATGGATATCTAGGTCAGTTTACGTGTATTTCGACTAATTTTATGAACTCTAAAATTAATAATCATATAAGCTTCTAGTAATCGTAAGATTTATGAGACTCGAACTGATAATTTATTAAAAATAAATTTAGAATTTAACCAATTAAATTACACCTTTTAAGTTCTTTATTAGTTGCATTGGTATTTGTTAAAATTGACTAATCCTTCCTGGTCCTATCTATAAATATAATTATTTATAGAAGTTATAATTCATGAACTCCTTTTCTAAGCATGTAAATTACCCGGCATTTTAAATGCTATCCTTAACTAATTATTATTTTTTTGTCCGTTGTTTCCCACTATATTACATACACTACACGTTTTCTTTGAGCATGATGGTTCCACCATACATACATTCCCTTTCCTATTGGAGAGCCCATCGTGGGGTTTTTATTTGCTTTTATTTTCTTATTAGCCAATTTAATTATATGTATGCATTTGCTCAAATCTAATCATTATTAAAGTATTTTTTCTTATTTTTTAGTATTAGTGTCTCTCTCTTAAAGATATCGAATTTTGATTTTTAAAACAAAAATAAAAACTTTCATGAGTATCAATCTTGTAAGAATAATGGAAAGAGAGAGAAGATAAATTCAAGATCAATGGGATGGATGGATTGTGGAGCCCCGTAATTAAAATCCATAATTCAAAGGGGGAACATAGTGCAGTAAAAAGCACAAAGGGACAACAGCGTGATTTATGCTTATATTTCTTGCTTGGAAACATATTTGTGCTTTGCTTGTGCAAGCAATCAATGTCCGTCCTCGATCCATTTTCCCTTTTTCTGCGTTCTTGACCACAGCAGGGATCAGGGGTGTAGACAGGAGGGCTAGCAGGGATCTTGGTCTATGCAACGAAATTGTTTTTCAAGGTTTTTCCTTAATAATATTTATATTTTTAACTTAAATAATAAAACAACTAAAATTTTAGTTCCTTTTAATTTTATTTTCTTTTCTGGTTCTACCCTACTTGGGACCTCAATTGTCTTCTTAAACTTTTATATTGAAATATTATCAAAGCCTCTTTGATTAAGTATTGAGAATCTAAATTCTACTGCTCCATTTTTTTTAATTAAAATTAAATAAAAAATAATAATGAAGTTTCATCCATCAATATAAACTTTTGAATAAAAAGATTATTTGATACATAAGTTGGTTATAAAATGTTGTATTGGAAGCAAATCAATGGATTGTTTGATAGCATATAGGGTTTGAATTTTAATGCTCTTTCTTGTCAAATAACCATCTCAATCCAAAAGTTTAAACTATTAGGTGAAGTCCCAATATATAATTTATTATTCTCTAACACACTTTTTCAGGTAAAAGTCTATTGGACTTGAAACTTGTACATGCTCATATTATCTTGTACTTAATTTTTATCAAATAAATGAAGATGATGAGATTCAAACTCATGACCGTTTGGTCATCAAAGCTCTGATACCATGTCAAAGAACCATCTCAACCCAACATTTAATTGTACTTGAGTTCTAATTGGTCTAGCTTTTTCATGCTTCCAAGTTCTTAAATTATTATCCTCTCTCTCTCTCTTTATATATATACATATATATATATATATATATATATATATATATATATGAGCTATCAAACACAAACAAACATGTAATGTTTTTTTTTTATGTTATGTTCGTGTATTTTGGATCTTATACTAAAAAAAATCAAATAAAAGTATAAATACAAAGTAAAGTTTATATACCAAAACAAATTGGCAGCTTAAAGTGATTATCCTTTTTTTCCCCCTTAATATATGATAAATAAAGTTTTATTGTAGTTTGTGAATTATAAACAAATGCTAGAATGGAGTGTATATGCCAAGCGAAGCGGAGCAAAACTACTATAATTATTAATATTCCTTGAATGGCTAGGATTTTTTTTAAAAAATTAAGATCTACTATAAATATATATTATGTAACTTTATTTTGAAATAGTAAAAATAAAATTTTTTTATTCATGTGGACATATTACTGAATCATATTAAATATTTTGTTTTTTTAGTTTCTCTTCTATTATAATATCTATCAATAATTGTTTTTGATTTTTCACAAGAGTTTTGTACCACTCTATATGGGGACTTGAAAAGGTGATTCAGATTGGATTTGGGCATAAAAAAAAAAGAGAAATTACCACATGAAATCTTCTAAAACTTTGGAGATCATAAGATGGGATCCCATTATCTATGAGAATTCCATTTTCCGTGATGGGTCCTGCTTCTAAAATGGAAATGATTATTTAAATCGTTAAGAGTTTATAAAGGGTTTTTCAATTTGTATATAGTGATGGATTAACGTGGTATTGAATAATTGATTTATTTTTATATAAAATAATATTAACATAACACCTACGAAAGGGCCTCAGAAGGATTGATTTAATCTATAGTTTATATAGCAATCAGAATATGGTTAAAGCAAATCAATTTTTCTATTTATGAAAATTCAAAGAAAAAAAAAATTCTTTCTGTTTTATTGTGAAACATTCAAATGATTTTATAAATATGTATACCCACGTACATATAATATATATAAATAGTTATTCTTATATACATAGATACGAAAGAAGAAGAAAAAAGTGCAGGCAAATACTATAGAAAGATTACCACTTTTACGATATGATCCGAGCCGCAGATGTTGAGAAAAAAAAACACAGAGAGAGGATGCTGAGAATCTCATCAACATTGTTGTCTTCCTTTATAAAGCTCCAAATTACCCAACGGCGCAATGCCTCCCTCAAATTGCTCTGAAGGTTCTTCACTTTTTCTAACCTCTCTTCCTCTATCCAGACTTCCAGTACTCTCTGTCTAGAAAGAAGGAAGGAAAGAAAAGAAAAGAGAATATTTTATTGTAACAAAAAAAAAAAGTTAAAGGGGATTTTGTGTGATTTGCTAACATAACCACTCTTTGAAAAGGTTAACATTGGGTAGCATTGTGTCCATAGTTTTTAGGCATAAATACAGTGAAAACTAGATTGGCCACTCATGCTATGTATATATTTTGTGGGTCAGTTTTAATTTCTTTTCATTGTAAAAAGAAGATGTGAAGACAATGTAAATGTTCCTAAAAAAAAGGAAAAAAAAAAAAGAAATTCAAGTCATTCACTTGAATGAGTTTAATAAACTTGTGTAATTTTGATAATATGAATAAACAAATACAACAATAATAAAGAAACTAAAAAAACACTAGCAAAAAATAAAATGTAAAAAAATAATAATTCGAGCCCATTTGGGTAGCATGTCAAATTTGTGACTTAATCATGATATTGGGGTAACATTATCAAAAGCAAATTGAATAAACCAATGAAACTCGATTACCAAACAATCCAATGTCGAAGGGTGAAAATAATATATATATATATATATATATATATATATATATATATATAACGAGAAAAAAAGATCGAAGTCAACTCGGGTTAACCTGTTGACCTTGTGACTATGGGTATAAGATTGAAATAACCCTATAGGAAAAATTTTAAAAAAATATGAAGAATAATTCCCTATAAATCAATCATTAAATAATGAAAAAAATTAAATTTAAAAGTCAACCCATGTTACTATTCAAAACTTATAACTATAGTCATGAGCTTGAGACTAATCTTAATGAAAACAAACTCTATAAAATAACAAAGTAAAATTTTCAATCACAAAATAATGAGGGATGAAATTGAAAAAAAAAAGCAATAAAAAAAAACTAAAACAAAAAAAAAAGTAGCAAATAGAAAGTGGATTATATTTGACATAAAAATAAATCAAAATCAAATGTTCAGGGATAAAATTGAAGAAAAAAATTAATTTAAAGATGAATTCATTGGTAAAAATAATAATTCAAAGGTATCATTTGTCCTATTTCTCACTATAGAGGTTGCTAGAAACTAGGCAAAGAAACGAAATTGGTTGTCGAAAATTGGGTAAATGGACGACGCATCGTATACTTTAATTTTCTTCTTTCAAAAAACATCTTTATTACTTGACCTGATTTTTTTTTTGTTTTTCTTGGTAATAAAAAAAAACTTACTATCCTGATTCACTTACTCTTTTTTTATATGGTTTTTAAATAATATTTTAGATTTTTATTTGGATTTTAGTTTTTTTTTCAATATGAAAATAATAATACTAATAATAAATTACTTATAAACATTCAAAATCGTTTTTTTGTTCTTAAAATTTTTAAATAGATTTTAAGCATGATTTTATCACATTTACAACTTTCAATCACTCATAAAATATGAACTTGCTATTTTGATATTTTTTAACATGCTTTAAAAATTATAAAATATTTTTTTAACATAAAAAATTATTCCAAGTTAAAAACATTACTTTCACTTTAATAAACAAAAGATACATTAATAAAAAAAATTATTTTGATGGAAAAAAAGTTTCATAAACGATTGCATTTTTAGTTTTATAACAATGCCAAAAAAACTTCTCAAGACATGAATAATTTTTATACATTATAGCATGAACATACAAATTAATTTATGTCTAGATATATAGATACAATGTTAGAATCATACACTGGTAAGTTTGCCTACAAATATCTCTCTCTCTCTCTCTCTCTCTCTCTCCATGTATATATATATATATATATAATTTCTTGGAATTGCATGCAATTAATGAAGCCACAAAGACTTAATTTTAGCCAATTTAAGTATATTAACATGGACCTCACACAAGTTTCTGTTTTTTATTATAATAATGTTGGTGTTTGAGCCAGCTTGTGTGTATTTTTATTAATTATATATGCCCTAAAGTTAATGATAATATAAATTTTTATTGGTTTTGAGGTTTAAAGGATTGGAACTAGTAATCTTTAAAAAATAAATTTAAAATCTAATTAATTAAATTACATTTTAGAATTTAGATTTTTGTTTTTTGATATTATATAGAAGAAACATACGAGATTTGGCATTGCATGCTGAACTTCTCCTTCAAGAGGCCCACGTCTACCTTGGTGCTTAAATTTTTCATGTGGAGAAGTGACTCCCACTTATATGTGAATTGGAGGAAGATAATATACTTTAATGGCATGTCGATCACCCAATTGATCATGATGATGACCTCTCCTCCATCTAATATCTTCTGTGAAATCTCAATGGTCTATTTTGATGATAAGGCTTCATTTTTCTATTCCTGAAAAATTGTACACCACCCAGAACACTGGTCCAACACTCGTGTGTCATTGGTTACATGAATATATTTTATTTTATTTAAAATTATATTATTTTAATATTAAAAAATATTAAAACTATTTTGTTCTGAAGACTTAGCCGTAAAGTTGATTAGATTAACTCCGATTTAACTACTTTTAAAACTCCATTAACTACAAAGCTAAAACGTGTAGGGTTTTGGTATTCTCGTTTTGCTTTTTTGAGGATGCAGGGAAAGATGAGATGGTATTTATATGCTTGGCATTGAGATACTAATGTGACATCTTCTTTAGTAGATATATGGGTAAAATGCTAGAATCAGTATAAAAAACCTGAATTGGAAAAAAAAAAACAAATTCCCACGAAAAATTTTTGACCATCAAGTTATGAATTTGACCCCAATAAAATTATTTTTATCTAATTTCATCATGGTAAATTTTGTTTTGATAATGAAAGGAAGGTTTTCACTATTTTTAACTTGAAAATTGGTTTTGACGGAAAAATAATAATTTTTACTATGATAACCTTAATTTTATCGGAAAATAACTTTTTTTTTATTTTGACTAAAAAAATTATTTTAATTGGCAAAAAGACGGGTTTGGCCACCTTCGTCTGACTAGAAAAACATGGTCTTGGCCAATTTTAATAAAAAAGTTAGTTCTAATCGAAAAATGACAAGTTCACCTTGGCAATTTCGGTTTGATTAGAAAAATATGGTTTTAGCTTATTAAGACAATAAAGAATGTAGGGGAAATCATTATTCATCCACATCCATTGCATTGTGGATTACAATGCTAATCTACATTATTTTGTTTTTTTATTATTGAATTTTGTTATGATTTTTTTTTTAAATTTGTTATTATCGATTTCATCTTTTAATATTGGTGTGGTTGGTTGAGAATTCTGTTTCATAATTTATTTCTATAGAGTTGAACCAATCTACGAGTTTGTTAGAGTAATTCAGGTTGCCTCGGTTTATGAGTTTGATGATGTATCTTCTTTTTATCCTTTATTTTTCTCTCATATATTTTCAAAAAAATAGTTTTAGAGAAAAACCATATAATTAAACTTTATAAAATTCATGAACCTATTTACAGGTTCGACTATTTGACATGGTTCACGAGTCTAGCAAGTTTAATTTTTTTTTTCATTGATTTTTTCTCGATTTTATCCTTTGATGTTGGGTTAATTAAGAATTTAGTTTTATAATTGGTTTCTCTTTTTATAGGATTATCGTGATCTAAGAAAACATCTTGGTGTTAGGTTGGTGTGTGATTTTGCAATCGTTTAATTTTATTATTAGATAGTTAAATAAAATATAGTTTTGGAAACAAAAAAACATATTATAATCTTAGTGGAGTCCATAACCTGATTCGCAAGTTTGGTGTGCTAGCCCTAGTTACTCGATTTACAGGTTTGACGAGTTTACATACAAGCCGAATATGTTTTCTTTTTTCTTTTAATTGTTTTTAATTTTTTTTTGTAACTTTAATATTATATCAGTCAAGAAATATAATGCATGATGTATTTTTGTTTGTATTTAATAGGATTATCATTGTCTCAAATAAATGTCTATTTTTCAGTTGGTGATCAATTTTAATTAGCATTTATTTTTATTATATAATTAAAGAAAATAGTTTTTTAAAAAATATTATTAAATCCAATATAGTTTATGACTCAAATTGCTAGGAACCAGGGTAGATTTAATTTATCATCGTCTCAATATTTTTTTAAAAAAATATTATCTTGAAGCTTTTTTTTTTTAAAGTGAGTCATGTTTTTACCAATTATTAAGGTTGTATTTAGATCTATAAAATTAATCGATTTAAATTGGACTAGATCCCACGTGATTTAAATGAAAATTTGAGTTAGAAAAAAAAAATCAAGTTAAAAAATTTTAAAATTGACCAACTTCATCATATTAACTTTACCAGATTTAATAGCTGTCTCAAAAGATTCTCCATACTCGTAACATTCTTTTTTAATGGACCTGTATAAGCTAGAAGACAAGTAAATTGACCACTACATCGAACCGTTAAACTTGGTGTATCTAATATTAACATCATACCACCCCCACGTTACTTTTACAAAACAATACTAGTTCATGATAAGCGTGAAAAGGACACTATGGAGTTGCATTTAGAGTTCATTTGGCATGAATTTAGACCACATTTTAGTTCTATTTAAGGAGGCCAGAGGCATTCTTAGCGCCAGGACCATTCTTAGCGTTGCTGGTTTCCTTTCCCAAGAAACCTCAAGTACGCCAATCTTCTTTGCCTCTCTAATACATTCCAAATAACCTTGTACTATATTCATAGTATATATTAAGCTTAAAAAATCTCCAGTACTATGGCTCCAGGAGTGCCCATGGATGTGATTTCCTGCACCGGCAAGGTTTCCACGGCCAGCACTGGCTACTCTAAAAGGGCCTTTGTAACATTTTTAGCCGGAAATGGGGATTACGTTAAAGGGGTGGTTGGGTTGGCGAAGGGTTTGCGCAAGGTGAAGAGTGCATACCCTCTGGTGGTAGCAATGTTGCCAGATGTGCCTGAGGAACACCGTGACATTTTGAGGTCTCAGGGTTGCATTGTTCGTGAGATTGAGCCTATTTATCCACCTGAGAACCAGATTCAGTTTGCCATGGCCTACTACGTGATCAACTACTCCAAGCTCCGCATTTGGAATGTATGTGCATTAGCATAATCTTATAAACTTATAGTACACTTTTTTTTCTGATTAATTACTCTTCTTTTATGGCATAATTAATATATTAATTAATACAGTACACAGACACTTTTAGCGACAAAAATGTGGAGTTTATACATTCAAGTGATTTCTATATTTTTTCTTAACAAGCTATTATTAATTTTCAAAGCCGTCGAGTTCATAATGAGGTTATTTTAACTTGTATCTCAAGTAATATATGCTTCTGTGCAAGTGTGTGTATAATCAAGTAATGTTTACCGGAGCTTGAATTCCAAAACCCAACATAATTAATTTATAAAATCAATCCTAATTTTTATAATTAATTAGACTTAAATAGATGAGATGTACAGATACTGTATAGGAATAAAAAGGTCTCTATTCATGCATAGGATTAAGATACCTTAGTGTTTATTCTGTCTCTAGTAAAAAGGAAGGTCTCTACCTCAGCTTGCGACACAAGTTGGTCGCCAAAAGTTGGTTGTTCGTGTAGCAAATGGTCATATTAAAGTATATGTTTGCTTGATTTTCTTGTATGCACAGTTCGAGGAGTACAGCAAGATGATGTATTTGGATGCTGATATCCAAGTGTTCGAGAATATAGACCATCTATTTGACACCCAAGATGGCTACTTCTATGCTGTGATGGACTGCTTCTGTGAGAAAACCTGGAGCCACTCACCACAATACTCTATCGGTTACTGCCAGCAGTGCCCGGAAAAGGTGACGTGGCCTGCTGAGATGGGCTCTCCTCCTCCCTTGTACTTCAATGCTGGGATGTTTGTCTTTGAGCCTAGTCGTTTGACTTACGAGAGCCTTCTTGAAACTCTCCAGATCACCCCACCAACCCCATTTGCCGAGCAAGTAAGTCACAGAATTTATGTATGAAGTTAAAGTACATAAACCCTAAATGGATGGAAGAACAAGCAGGGAATCTTAAATCAAAATCACAAAGTAAAAGTGGGTTGTGATAGATTGAGAGTTTAAAATATTTGTAGTGAGGGATTGGTAGAGTGACACTCAGGCTGGCGGAGGAGGAAATTATTAGCCAAATTAATATTTAATAACAAATAACAGCTTGTTAATTTATAATTTTCTGATTTGCTTGTGGATATGGCAGGATTTCTTAAATATGTTTTTCCAAAAAACATACAAGCCAATCCCTCTAATGTACAACCTGGTTTTAGCCATGTTATGGCGACATCCTGAGAATGTGGAGGTCGAAAAGGTTAAAGTGGTTCACTACTGTGCTGCTGTAAGTAGTGATCTTCTTCTCTGAATAACATCAAATTCTATCTTCAGTTCTAAATCCCATCAAATAAATTACATTTATTATGTGTATATTCTTGATTTGGACTCCTTTTGATCTCTTCTATTTTTGGAAAAACAAAAATATAGGGTTCAAAACCTTGGAGATACACTGGCAAGGAAGCTAACATGGACAGAGAGGACATCAAGATGCTAGTGGCAAGATGGTGGGACATATATAATAACGAGTCCCTCGATTTCAAGGGTGAGAACTCAGTTCCAGATCAAGAAGAAACATTGTCGAGGTCATCCATCTTGTCTTCCAAGCCTGGGCCTGCCATTTCCTACATCTCTGCGCCATCTGCTGCTTAAACTTCTGGATTAAGATAGTTTAAAAACTGGTGTAATCCCATCCTTCCTTTAATTTTGTCTTTCATCGTAAACCCTTTTTCAGGCTGCTTGTGCTAATTATTTTCATGTTCTGTGACTTTACATGCAAGACACTGTGGTGTTATATAAGGTGTTCTTGTATTTGAACTAATATTCATACGAATCTCTATTGGTAAACTAAAAGAATGTCGAAATTAATCTTTTAAGGTAAACTTCGATCCCTCCTCCTCTTCAATCTAGCTAGTAATTAGCCTCTTAAAGTTACAAGCTTCAAGTCTTAATTAAGAACCTAATCTGTATTTTCTTTTCTTAATTTCTATTTTTTTTATCTTTTGATAAATAGCGAAGTCTAGTCTAATCTTAATCTTGAGTTATACAAAAGTAGCCCTCCATGCTCCATCATCAAGTCTGAAAATTTAGTAAATGTTGTCGGCTTTGAAGTACAATTGTGCTAAAGTAATGATTCTATAGTTTTTTTTTAGCCATGTATATCAATGGACATCAACAGTGACGCTAGAGGTGGTGATGATATTTATTTTTAATATATAAAAACAGCAGCATCAGGTTCCAAAATATCATAATATCAAAATATCAAATTGCCCTTAAATCCAAAAAATGAAGGACACGTGGCATTTTATGATAGGTTTACTTTATAGATTCACCTATATCCTCAGTTCAGAAAAAAAGCAAATATGACAGCAGATTCCCAGGCAAAGCAAGGAGTCCCTAGAAAATATATTATCTATCCTGTTTTACTTTAAAGGTTTATCGAGGATCCTCGCAGATTTTGCTCAATTAATTATCTTGATCAATTAATACATAAAATCTAAAAGCATAAACGGAGGCCCCACATACACTTATTGGTTATTGCTTTAAGAAATATTATTATCATACATTCACGATTAAAAAGGATGCGTTTTTTATTTTTTAATTACGAAAATAGATACTATGCTTTGGAGTTTTGAAAAAGACCAAGAAGAAAGAATACAAGGCAGAGTAAACGTTGAAAATAATTACACATTTCTTTTCGTTTTTTAATTTTTATCTTACTTAGACTAAGAATGTTAAAATATAATGATTTGGTTTACATGGCATAAACTATCTATTACGGCAAATAAGATTAAAAATACCACATGATGAATATATTTTGTACTAAAATCCATTTACTCAAAAGGTTTATGAATAGAGAGAGCCGATAGAAAAACGATTCATCATAAAAGTTTAACAGAGGTGAAGACTCAACTTTCTTGGACCTAGTCACATGTTAAACCTAAACGTGTGTGGGTTTGACAAGATGTCGAACCCAACTCCCTTTAGCTCGGCTACGTGCTAGGCTCAAATATTTGTGGGCCTGACAATATGTCAAACTCAATTATCTTGGACTCGGCTATGCGTTAAGCTCAAATACTTATAGGTTTGGCAAGATTATGCTTGGCTATGTGATAAACCCAAGTGCTTGTGGGTCTTGCAAAAAGCCAAACCCACCTCCTTTGGGTTTGGCTACGTACTTGGCCCAAATGCTTGTAGGTCTAGCAAGATGTCAAATCCAACTCTTTTGGGCTTAGCTACGTGTCAGGCCTAAATGCTTGTGGGTCTAGCAGGATGACATACACAACTTCTTTGGGCTCGGCTACGCATTAAACCCAGGTGCTTAGACCTAGAGAGATGCTAGACTTAACATCCTTGGGTCTAGAATCATCTCATACCATAACGTACAATAAAGGAACCTAGGGTTTTCACCTCTCTATACCCTAGCTATGTAAAAGTCCTTAAAATGTTGGCCACATATCAATCAACATTAATATTGATTATAATGATTGATCCCATCAACATTAATGTTATATATGATATTATGTAGGACAATGTTTTTAGACACGTGATACTCTTATCAATATTAATGCCATGTAAAAAGACATTTACATTAATTTAATATTGATGTAAGGGACTCTCTCTTCATTTGAGTGTGAAAAAGAAAAAAAAAACTTTTGACCCCCGAACAAAAAGAAAAAAGTTCAAGGTACAAATGTTATAAATACTTTCAGAATGAAAAAGGTAAAAGGTTTACAATTTTCACTTTCTTACAATATATTCTCAGTATTTATCATACATGAACTAAAAACAAACATTCTTGTTCTTAGAATTTCATGCTCATTTACTACAACTCCTCACTATAAAGTACTTAATTATCATAGGGTCCCAAACTCCCACAAATAAGGACTATTTTATAGGAATCCATGCCTTTGTCACCAACCATTTAGGCCCTCAGTTCTTAATAATAAAAGATAAACATGAACGTGTGATCATTCATTATCCAAAAGCTCAAAAACTCAAGTTCTCTAGCATACTTGATTTTGGAGCATCATTAATTGACGTCATTTGTGAAAAAAAAAACTATTAAAAAATCCATTAAATGTTCTTCTAGAATGAGTTTTGGACACCTCTAGTTGCCATAAATGGCCTATAATCAAGAAAATCCTAGGTTAGGGTATGTTACAGACCTCGCCATGATAGTTGGCATATTTGCCATAATGGCACTCTTAATTTTTCAACAACTCAGTAATCAAGTGCAACTCTCACTTAATTCATCCTGAAATCTTAAAGGCAACACCAAACCACGCTACCCTAGCAGGCCCTAACAAAAGAGGTACCTCCCTCAGGGCATCTTTTTTTGTCTCAGCCTCATAATCACAAGATGCCTCCCTTGTTAGAAGATAATTGTCTTACCTCGAGGAAGTAAGGCAAAAAGATGTGGAGAACTCCTTGATTGAACGGCTCATTAGCCCTTCAAAAGATCACTTTCATTGACACGAGACCGTCCCAAGAAATTATCACTCTAAACATGATCCCTCTGATTACTACGAGAAAGAACTTAGTTATCGATCTCACCATTCTATACAAGAGTCTTCTAGCTCCTTCAAGCTAACTAGGTAAAATTTTGGGAAGAAGCATGGCTGAGAGATATTTCTATGATGAGGCATATCGCCCTCAAGGGATAAATAGTTCCCCCTTATCCATAAAGGTTTTATGCACTCATGTCCCCAAAAAGTATATCTCCATATAAAGATGACCCTTGACAACTATGACGGACTGGCACATCCAAAATATATGCAATAACCTTGAGATAGTTATCCAAGATAGTGGTTCCATTTGAAAGATACTGCCAATGACTTTTAAGGGGTCAACTAAGGCGTGGTGCAACAATTTAAAGCCAAACTTCATCATGGGTTTCAGGGATATCTGTATGAAACTCATATCACAGTTTAGAACCAGCATGCTGGCCAAGAGGAGCTCCATAAAACTCTTTAGCATAACCTAAATAGAAGGAGAATTCACTTGAGCATATTTGAAAATATATAACAAAGAGATCTCAAGGTGGAAGAATTGATTGAGATAATAGCCTCGGAGGCCTTGATAAGTGGAGTAAGAGAACGCTTTATATGGAGAGACTTTTACGCCCTACCCAAAAGAAGCCTATTAAGGGTAAAACAGGTTATGGAAAACCACATCTGAGTAGAGGAAGCCAATATTTTATGGCATAGACTTCCCTATTTTTACCAGGATGCTTAAGAGGAAAATCCCTCTAGACAGAGTCATTCCCCTCCTAGTAAGGAGAATAACTCAAAGTGAAATCAGAAGAGGTTGGCGAGGGAACATGTTCATCTCCCTGAAAGGAGGTGTTCCTTTATCTTAAATGATACTCTCATCGAAGTGCTCATGACTATTAAAGGGAAGGATTATGTTCAATACCCACCCCTTATAGTGTTGCCTTCATATTCCCACACCTCTAGGAAATTTTTTTCTTTTCTACAAAGATAAATGATACAATACTAAAGATTGATTCACTCTAAGAAAGGAGATTGAAAGGTTGATAGTCAATGAATACTTAAAGTAGTTTGTCAAAAGTAATGCCCAATTGAACCAAAACAGAAAGAGCCTAGTCAGCCTAACCAAACTCTTCTAGAGATTAATGTGATCTTAGAAGGGATCCTAGCAAGTGGAGACACCACCAATGGTAAAAGGAAATATAGGAGGCAAGTTCTCATATTGTCTCAACAACGAAGTCCATAGCATAAACTTATTATTTTTACTCCATAAAATAGAGAAGGGGTGACTTATCCCTATAAAAATGCCCTAGTCATCTCCACGATCCTAGCTAACCATAGGGTCTATAGGGTATTAATGGACAATGACAGCTCTGTCAACATCCCGATCCTTCAAAGATGACCCTAGTAAAATCTCTCTTGATCAGGATTGAAGAGTTAGAGGTACCGATAAGGGGTGCCTTAAAGCTTCCGATTATAATTGGTACACACCATAGGTACATCACCCTCCAGCAACCTTTAATGGTGATGAATATAGCCGTATGAAAATAAATAAAATAAAAACATCTATTTTTTACATATATAATATGCATGAAAAGTTTTGAAATTTGGCTGTATGAAAACAAATAAAAACAAATTTTTTATTTTTAAATGAGGAATATTCTTTTAGTTTTTTGTATTTTTAATTTTTTTTTAAGAAAAATGAGTATTTTAATACCAAGTCAGTATCTTACAGTATAAGTCTATAGCCCCGATATTAAATGAAATGGTTGGAAAAATATACAGAGTTTGGGGTGCCTTAAAGCTTCCGATTATAATTTGGTAGTATAAATAATTTTAAAATAGTCCCTAAACTCTTACAGAGTTTTTGAAAGTCATTTGGGGTTTGTTTGACAAAACAAGAAAACAAGGAAAAAATCAATGTTAAAAGAAAAGAGTAGAACGTGTTTTCCAAACACGCCTCTATCTAAAAATTAAAGGCATAAAAAATGCCTTAAGATTGAGTTTGGCAAAAAACACTTTAAGAATAAAAAACTACTTTTTTTTAGGTGAAATCGAACATGCCAAACATGTTTTTATGTCTGGAAAGGGCTTGACCTAAACACGAGGGCTGGGGTTACCAGCACAAGCCTAAAGGCCCAAAAACAAGATCCACGCTTAGGAAAGAAAAAATGAAGATCGAAGAGATATTTTCATTTGAATCCATTCAAGAACATGAAGAACACCCGAAAAAACCTAGAAACTAAGGCGGCAATTTAAACCAAATTACATTAAATTAAAGGCACATAAAGATGCAACATAAAAAACTAAGACACAATCATACATCAAACAACAAAAATGAGCTCTGATATGGACAAATCGACTCTGACAATAAAGAAACCCTAAACCCAGCATTCAAAGGTTCTAAAGATTAATTTATTTAAAATAAGCTTTAAGAGAACCAAATGAAGTTGTAAAATGACCATGTATATGTTATAGCTTTGATCAAATCTCAAAAGGGAGGCTAAAATATCAAAACATGAGAAAACCCAAATCTTGGTTCAAGGCATTCAAAGCAAAGAACCTAAAAATTCATCCCTAAACCTAGAAAGAGCAGCAACAAGCTTAAACATAGAAAAAGCATAAAAACCTGAAAATAAGGTCTAAATCTAGTAGCCTTGATTTAAACAAACTTATGTACACTTCTACAAACATTAAAAAAAAAATCAACAAAACCCAAAAAATCAATGCAATAGTACCTTGCTCAAGTTTTCTAGCAAACACATTTAGAAATCTAACAAGTTGATTACATTAATCTGCCATATAATCCAAGCTACAACTACATGAATACATGCTTGTTATGGCCTAGAAACATATCAGAACAAACAAATAGCAAACCGAAAAATAAACTTTCAAAATGATCCCATAACAAAAAAAAAAAAAACTAATCAAAACAATCACAAAATTTGATAAAACACTTTCTAAACTAACTTCTATCATCATGTTTAACACTTATAACACATCAACCTTATGCATTAATAGAACATGAACATATAGATACATTTTAAATCATGGCTTAATGAGATATCTTAAACATAAATCTCTATTGCTTTTAAACTAGAAGCAAGCACTCAAAAATCAATCAAAGAATGGACCTAAGGGCTAAATGAAAAAATAAGAGGGGTGTACCTATGTTGGAGATGTTATTGGAGGCTAATGGTTGCATAGAAAAAGTGTTACTTGCTACTGGACCTGGTATGTGTTGTTGATAATGGTTCTTCTTCAACCGTTGCTATTAGTGTGGAAGAGAAGTGATATCTGGCTAGAATATAGGATGAAAAGTTACGTTTCGAGCTGGTTATGTTTCTTGGAATAGAGAAAGTTGTTTTTTTCTTTTATAAGGAAAGAAAATTATAATCTTTTTTCCTCTTTTTTCTTTTTCCTCTTTTTCTTTCCCTTTTTTTTCTTCCTCCTTTGGCTGGAATGGCTTGTCCTATTTATAGGAAGTAGGGAAGGTATATGGTCTCCCTTCCATATTCAAATCTTGGTCGTTGATCCCTCTAGGGAGGATCTCAACCTTTGATAACAAATCAACAACCTAGTACTGTCAAACTAGGTTGTTAAAGGTTGGTCGGGGTCAGTGCCTTTGGATTGACATTGCAGCAGCTACAAGGGTGGTTACTCGGCAAGAACTATTTTGGGTTGTAATACATTGTTAGGGCTACAAAGAGAGCATATTCTTTGTCTTACCTGAGGTGTAAGAGAGAATTAAGATGGAAGAAAATGAACAACGTCAGATAACATGCCATCTTACCTATATTTTGTTTTCTTAATATTAAACAAAACAATGTTGTTTTGAACCAAAACAAACAGTTTTGTCAAAATACACCATTTTAGTAAATAAAACAACATCGTTTTGCTAACCCTTGACTAAATTAGGTCATAAATCACCTCATTTTAATTTTAGTCCTTAATCTCTGAATTTTTTAATTGTACCTTTAATTGGATTTGATTTTAGGGAATCAATTCAATTTCACCCATGCAATATTTCAAAATGACCATTTGATTTTAGTGTTTTTTTCAACTTGGTTCATAGTCTCGGATATTTTCAATTTCATCCTTAATTAACTCTTTAAACTTCTAATTCTTTTAATTTAGCCTCCATGTTATTCAATTTTAGTCCTTGTATTTCTATGTTTTTTGCATCTTGATTTTTGTTCTTGAATTTCTTTAATTTGGCCTTTAATTGACCCTTAAACTTTGATTTTCTTACAATTTCACCCTTGATTTCATCTATTTAAACTTGTAAAGATTGAATTTAGTCCTCCAGAATTCCAATCTTCTTAATTAATCCCAAATTACATTTTCAAATTTAACTTGTCACCAATTAAGTCCTTAATAAAATTAATTTGAACCATTAAATGTCTAATTAAGTCATTGTACTTAATTAATTCTTTTTAATTTTGGCCTAAATTAATTCTTAAACTTAATTAGATCTTTAATAGGCTCATGATTAAATCAAATTGGCCTATTAAAAATCTAATTAAGTATTTAGACTTAATATTGAAGCAAATTTGTTTGATATTCTCTTAATTTAACATTGAATTTGTCTTGTCCTTCATATTCAGGTATTTTAAGGGGTGCAATTGAGTTCCTATTTTTTTCAAAGATCCAGTTTATGCATTTAAATCTCTCTCTAACTTTTTCTTGCTAACCAAATCACTTGTCTTTCTTCTTTTTTTCATTTTTTAAAAAAAGACAATTTAAGGGAACCCAAATTTATATAATAACAGTTGTCCTTTCTTTACAATACTTACGATAAAAGTCTTATAAGAGATTTTAGATCTAAGAGTGATAGATTTAACAAAAATGTCAAAAACAAGGGCTAAAAAGTGCATTCAAAAGAAAATAATGCCAAAAGCAATATTTAAAAAAGATATGGCTAAACATCGCAGTACCTAAAAGGTAAGGGCTCAAAGGCACACTTAAAAGAAAATAGTGCCCAAAAGCTCTATCTAAAAAAGATAGGGATAAATAGAGCACTCCATAGAAGGCAATGGTTCAAAGGCGTGCTTAAAAGCATTATTTGAAAGAGATAGGATTAAGAAACGTACTACCTGAAAGGCGAGGGCTCAAGGCTTATTGAGAAGAAAATAATACAGAAAGCACCATGTAAAATAGACAGGACTAAACAACGTGTTATCTGGAAAGCGAGGGCTTAAACGCACACTTAAAAGAATAAAAAAACAATATGTAAAAGAGATAGGGTTAAACAATGCACTATCTAGAAGGTGAGGGCTCAAAGACGCGTTCAGGAAAAAAATTATATCAAAAGCATTATGTAAAATAAATAAGGCTAAACAACATGCTATCTGAAAACGAGGGCTCAAAAGTGCATTTAAAAGGTGATAGCTTCAAAGATGTTGTCCAAAAGTTAGTAACTTAAAGTGCACTCAAAATGATATGCTTCAAAGTTGCATTCACATACCTTAAAGATATATCACAATCTCATATCTTGAAAATTAAGCTTCCTTTGTATTGGCAGGAATTAAGCCTTTAATAGTTTTTCTTTTGCTGGAAAATATTCAAATCTATCAAAGATGCTTTCCTTGGATTCCCTGCAAAGATCAATACGCAATGTTTTATGGTTAATATGCATGCTTTTTTACTTGAAAAATATAGGTCTCTTTTCTTCATGGAATCTGTCTCTCAAAGCTTCAATCTCTGTAACAAGTTTTCATGGCTCCCCCTCTTTGGTCTACTTGAGCTATAACTTGTGAACTTGATCTCTGGAAAATGGTTGCTCATTTAGAGTGTGTTTGGTATTGCGGTAGCTGTTATGGTTGTGGTTTGAAAAAAGTTATTTTATAAAAAGTACTTTTAGTTGAGGTTGGTTTGAAAAAATAGGTGTTTAGTTAAAACTGTGGTTGAAATTGAGGTTAAAGAACAAGTAGTTTAATTTGTTTGGTTAAGAATGCTTTTAAAATTGAGGTTATAAAATAATTTTAAAAAATATATATTAATATTGATGATTTTTAATTTAAATATTGTGGATTTAACTATTGCTATTACATCATGAAATAAATCATACTTTATATAAAATATTTTTTATTTTTCCATGAAACCATCTACAATTCCATTACATACGAAATATATCTGACAAGAACTACAACTTCTATAATTTTTTTAGTGTGTAATAAAATCAAATAAAATATTATCAGGTATAAAATTCACTTTAAACTAGTTTTTTTAAAAAAAAATGTTAAAAAAATTAACACACTTAAAAAATTTTAAAAAAATTAAAAAGAGTTCACGCAGTGCAAGTGAACAGTGCAAGAGAATTGCATTGTTCGCTATTTTTAAGTGAACAGTGTATCACTGTACACTGTTCATGTTAATTGCATTGTTCATTTAACAGTGCAATTAACATGAACAGCACAAAAAAAGCAAGGAATCCTTGCTTTTCTTTAACTGCGTTTCCAACACAAAAAACAAGTGGGACCCATGAACAGTGATGCAGATCATCCCAACACCAAGCGTAATCATGCCAAAGATCCATTGAAAGTGCCAATTGGGCCAATCACAAGAGCTAGGGCAAAGAAGCTTAAAGAAGCATTGAATGGGCTTGTTCAGAACTTATGGAGCAAGATGGACCTAGAAGGGCTTGGGACATTTAAGGAGCATGAAGCACAGCCTTTAATTCATCTAGTTCAAGTCCAAGTCCAAGAAGAGCCCAATTCATGTGGAACAAGGGGTTGATATGTCCAGCCCAATACCAGCCTTGTTAGCTTGTTTTATTTCCTAATGCTACAAGGATAAAAAGCTAGCAATTTATTCTTCTAATTAAGTAAGGAAGTTGGCCATATCTTATTCCTAAAAAGGGGAGGACTATTTAATGCTTTTCCTAACATAGAAAGGAAAGTAATTAAATCAGCAACAAAGGAGGAAATTTATCCAAGCTAATCAAGGACATCAAAGGAAAGGAGGCAGCAACACAAATTTGATTCTAGCATATTTAGGATGGTAATTTTCGGATTTTTATTATTTTTATTATTTTCTTCTTAGTTTTTGGGTTATTATTACTTATTTGGGTCAATTGTAAGTGGGCTTCATATAAGTCCACCTAAGGGGGGTCCATTAGGGTTTTTTTAAGTCTAAAGTCAGTATAAATAGAGGCATAACCAAATATGTAAGGTTACGTAATTTTTAGATCAATAAACTTCTTTGCAGCACTTGTGTGTTGGTGGGATAATCTCCCTTTCTTGGTTCTTTAAAGAATTGAAAATGACTTATCGAAGAACAACTGGCTTCGTGGCGTCATCCTTATACTTCTCGTTCGTAAATCTATATTCGTTGGGTGGGGATTTTCGTTTCCAATAGTGCTGGTGCCTAGGGTGTCACACTCCTATCAAACCTGATTTACTTGGCTTTCCGGGAATTGGTGTCTTTGCGTGTGGGTTGCGTGACCACGTGATCACGAGGTTCACATCATTTGGTATCAGAGCTTGACTCCATTAATCAGGTTATATCCTTCTGAAAATTTCATTTTTTATTGTTCCCACAAAAAAAAAATTCCTTAGTGTCCAATTTCTTCTTCTCTTGATTTGGTATCATATAAAAAAAAAGAGGTTATTTCGTTTGGTTCCTGACCAAAATATATCAGTGGCATAAAAAAAAAGAAAAAAAAAGTCATTTAAAAAGGCATTCGTTTGTTTCTGCCGCAAAAAACTAAACAAAGGAAAATTTGACCAAATCAAGTCAGAATGAGCTCAAATTTGATTTTGTTATTACTGGGACCCTAATCTCACCACATATTGATTTTGGGGTCAATTGGATATCGTTAACTTTGGGTTTAAAATTCGGGTCTAATTAGGTCTGATTCATAATGTTTTTGCGTCAGTCTATCAAACCTTATCGTAAGTTGCTAAAATTTTATATTGTCTCTATTTGGGTTGGTAGAGCACTATATCTGAAATTTTAGCTCAATTGGACATCATTGACTTTAGGTTCCAGATCCGGACTTAACTCGTCGTAAACAAGTCTGTTTTGCGTCAACTTTTGAAATTCGCTTTCTTTCTGTTGTTTTCCAGTTTATTTTCATCATATCCAACATATCTGGGTATTGTTTCATCATTTTTCATATTTTGTTTCTGTTTTTTTTATTCGAGTCTTCAGTTTCGTTCATATTTCAGAACTTGAGGAAGCTTGGGGTTGAACCGAAAGAAAACAGTGGTAGTAGGGCCGAAAGGCCACGGTGGGCTGATTATGAGGATTTTGAGGAGGCCGTTGATGATATTGGTGATGGTGGTTTTGAGGATGAGGCCATAGGCCATCGGGAAGGTTTTCGGTAGCCTAGAAACTGAAAGGATTTTGGGAATACAACTAGGGGCCAATTCGGCCAAAGGAAAAATTTCCGTAGTGTTGGGGGACATGCTGATTTAGATGGTGATTTGGATTCTATCAAACTGAGAATACTTGCTTTTCAAGGTAAAAACAATCTCGAGGCATATTTGGAATGGGAGAAAAAGGTGGATTGGATTTTTGATTGCCATAACTATTCGGAGGCAAAGAAAGTGAAATTGGTTGTCATTGAATTCACGGATTATGCACTGATTTGGTGGGATCAGAATGCTATTAGTAGAAGGAGGAGTGGAGAGAGGCCGGTAATGTCGTGGGAGGAGATGAAAGTGTTGATGAGAAGGCGATTTGTGCCTAACCACTATTATAGAGATTTGTATCTGAAATTGTAGGGTTTGAATCAGGGTTCTAGGTCTGTGGATGAGTATTTCAAGGAGATGGAGATCGCCATGATTTGTGCCAATGTGATTGAGGATCGGGAAGCTACTATGGCTAGATTTCTAAATGGGCTGAATAGAGACATTGCGAATGTTGTAGAATTACAACATTGTGTGGAATTGGAGGATATGGTCCATATGGCAACGAAGGTGGAGAGGCAAATAAAGAGAAGGGGCAGTACACGTTTTCAAACCAATTCGGCATCATCTTCCTCAATTTGGAGGCCGAATTTTAAGACAGAGGGGGCTGCCCAACCAAAGCCTTATGCAAGGGCCGAACCACCTAAGGCCAAAAAGGATACTCATATGGATGGGAAAGGTAAATCTGAATATCAACCTACTCATGATAGAGATATTAAATGCTTTAAGTGTCTAGGGAAGGGGCATATTGCATCTCAGTGTGCAAACCGAAGAGTTATGTTTACAAGAGACAATGGGGAGGTTGAATCTGAAAGTGACAAATCTAAAAGTGAAGAGATGCCACCTTTGATGGATTGTAGTGATGAGGAGATTGCATATCCTGTTGAGGGAGAGGCCTTGGTTATAAGGCATGTGCTGAACATGCAAATCAAAGAAGATGATGTAGATCAGCAACGGGAAAATATATTTCACACTCGATGTCATATCCAAAACAAGGTATGTAGCATGATAATTGATGGAGGTAGTTGTGCTAATGCTAGTGATACCCTTGTGAAGAAATTGAATCTGAGTTGTATTAAGCATACGAGGCCTTATAGATTGCAAGGGTTGAATGAATGTGGTGAAGTGAGGGTTACTAAGCAGGTTTTGATTGCGTTTGCTATTGGGAAGTATTCTGATGAGATTTTATGTGATGTAGTCCCAATGCATGCTAGTCACTTACTTTTGGGACATCCATGGCAGTTTGATCGGAAAACGATTCATGATGGGTTTAGAAATAGGTTCACTATTGTAAAGGATGATAAAACCATCACTCTTATACCTCTTTCTCCAAAACAAGTGTATGATGATCAAATCAAATTAAAAAAAGAATGTGAGGATGGGAAGAGTGAAAATTCACGTGAGGACAATGGTGAGAGAAAACCATCAGATTCGGCTAAACCTAAATCATTAATTAAACCGGTTGAGAGTGGAGGTAAAAACCAAGGAGTGAAGAAAGTAAGTTTGTGTGATGATAGTAGTGTGGAAAAATTAAAGAAATAACCTAATTTTTATGCAAAAGGATCTCAAATCAGATATGCATTTTTCACTAATAAGCCAATGATCTTACTTGTGTATAAGGAGGCTTATTTTAACACTAACGATCTTGATTATGCTATTCCTAGTGTGGCTGTTTCTTTGATGCAGGAGTTTGATGATGTATTTCCTGAAAACATCCCTAATAGATTACCACCATTAAGGGGGATTGAACATCAAATTGACCTTGTGCCCGGAGCTTCGATTCCTAACTGTCCAGCCTATAGAAGCAACCCCGAGGAGACAAAGGAGCTTCAAAGGCAAGTAGATGAGTTGATGATGAAGGGTTACATTCGTGAGAGTATGAGTCCTTGTGCTGTGCCAGTGCTACTTGTGCCTAAAAAGGATGGAACATGGAGGATATGTGTTGATTGTCGTGCCGTCAATAACATAGCGGTAAAGTATCGACATCCTATTCCTAAGCTTGATGACATGCTAGATGAGTTACATGGATCGTGTATTTTCTCTAAAATTGATCTAAAAAATGGGTACCATCAGATTATGATGAAAGAGGGTGATGAGTGGAAAACTGCATTTAAGACTAAGCATGGGTTGTATGAATGGTTAGTCATGCCGTTTGGACTTACAAACGCGTCTAGCACGTTTATGCGTTTAATGAATCATGTATTGCGTGCATTTATAGGTAAGTTTGTTGTTGTGTATTTTGATGATATTTTGATCTATAGCAAGAACTTAAATGAGCATCTTGATCATTTGCGTAATGTACTTAGTGTGTTACGTAGTGAGCAATTATATGCTAATCTTAAGAAGTGTACCTTTTGTATGGGAAAAATTGTGTTTCTTGGCTATGTCGTAACTACGCAGGGTATCGAGATGGATAAGGAGAAAGTTAAGGCCATCCAGGATTGGCCTACATCAAAATCGGTAAGTGAGGTAAGGAGTTTTCATGGACTTGCGAGTTTTTATAGAAGGTTTGTGAAGGATTTTAGTACTATTGCTGCACCTTTAACTGAAATTGTTAAAAAGTCTGTTGGATTCAAATGGAATGATGAACAAGATAAGGCTTTTAATTTGTTGAAAGATAAACTTTGTTCGGCACCTGTTTTAGCTTTGCCAGACTTTACAAGAGCTTTTGAAGTTGAATGTGATGCATCAGGTATTAGTATAGGAGCTGTGTTAATGCAGGATAAAAGGCCCATTACATATTTCAGCAAAAAACTTAATGGGGCAGCTTTGAATTACCCTACATATGACAAGGAGCTCTATGCCTTGGTAAGAACTCTAGAGACGTGGCAGCATTACCTGTGGCCCAAGGAGTTTGTGATACATTCTGATCATGAATCATTGAAGCACTTGAAAGGGCAAGGTAAGTTGAGTAGGAGACATGCCAAATAGGTGGAATTTATTGAAACCTTTCCATATGTGATCAAGTATAAGCAAGGAAAATAAAACATTGTGGCTGATGCACTTTCACGTAGGTATGTTCTTTTATCTACTTTGGATGCTAGATTTCTAGGATTTGAACACACAAAAGAATTGTACAAGGATGATAGTGATTTTGCTAATGTTTACAATGCTTGCGAAACTTCGGCTTTTGGGAAGTTTTATAGACTTGATGGATATTTGTTTAAAGAGAGTCGATTGTGTGTTCCATTAAGTTCTATACGTGAATTGCTTGTACGTGAAGCACATGGGGGCGGGTTGATGGGGTATTTTGGTGTTATTAAGACTTTGGATGTGTTGCATGAGCATTTTTATTGGCCTAAAATGAAAAAGGATGTGCAGCGCATATGTGATAAATGCATAACTTGTAGGAAAGCAAAGTCTAGGACTCAACCACATGGCTTGTACACCTCTTTACCTGTACCTAAGGAGCCATAGGTAGACATTTCGATGGATTTCGTCTTAGGTTTACCTAGGTCAAAACGGGGTAGGGATTCAATCTTTGTAGTTGTTGATAGGTTTTCAAAGATGAAACACTTTATTCCATGTCATAAAACTGATGATGCCACTAACATTGCTGATTTATTCTTTAGGGAGATAGTACGACTTCACGGGGTCCCTAAGAGCATTGTTTCTGATAGAGATGTTAAGTTCCTTAGCTATTTTTGGAAGGTGTTATGGGGAAAATTGGGTACTAAACTGTTGTTTTCAACTACTTGTCACCCCCAAACAGATGGACAAACCGAAGTAGTTAATAGGACCTTAACACAACTTCTGCATGCTGTCATTCAAAAGAACTTAAAGAATTAGGAAGATTGTTTGCCATTTATAGAGTTTGCATATAATCGTAGTGTGCACTATACTACTAAATTTTCACCATTTGAAATTGTGTATGGATTTAACCCTTTAACTCCAATGGATTTGATTCCTTTGCCTATTGATGAAAGGGTTAGCTTGGATGGTAATCGTAAAGCACAGGTGGTGAAGACACTCCATGAGAGTGTGCAGCAACAGATTGAAAGGAGGAATCGTGTGTATGCGACCAAAGCCAATAAGGGGCACAAACATGTTGTCTTTCAGCTCGGTGATTGGGTTTGGGTGCATATGCGCAAAGAGAGATTTCCGGCCTATAGGAAATCAAAGCTACAACCACGAGGAGATGGGCCATTTCAGATCCTTGAGAGGATCAATGACAATGCTTATAAAGTTGATTTGCCAGGTGAGTATGGTGTTAGTGCTACCTTTAATGTTTCTGATCTTACTTTGTTTGATGTAGGCGATGATTCGAGGTTGAATCCTTTTGAAAAGAGAGGGGATGATGCGGATCAACCCAACACCAAGCGTAATCATGCCAACGATCCATTGAAGGTGCCAATTGGGCCAATCACAAGAGCTAGGGCAAAGAAGCTTAAAGAAGCATTGAATGGGCTTGTTCAGAACTTATGGAGCAAGATGGACCTAGAAGGGCTTGGGACATTTAAGGAGCATGAAGCACAGCCTTTAATTCATCTAGTTCAAGTCCAAGAAGAGCCCAATTCATGTGGAACAAGGGGTTGATATGTCCAGCCCAATACCAGCCTTGTTAGACTTGTTTTATTTCTTAATGCTACAAGGATAAAAAGCTAGCAATTTATTCTCCTAATTAAGTAAGGAAGTTGGCCATATCTTATTCCTAAAGAGGGGAGGACTATTTAATGTTTTTTCTAATATAGGAAGGAAAGTAATTAAATCAGCAACAAAGGAGGAAATTTATTCAAGCTAATCAAGGACATCAAAGGAAAGGAGGCAGCAACACAAATTTGATTCTAGCATATTTAGGATGGTAATTTTTGGATTTTTATTATTTTTATTATTTTTTTCTTATTTTTTGGGTTATTATTACTTATTTGGGTCAATTGTAAGTGGGCTTCATATAAGTCCACCTAAGGGGGGTCCATTAGGGTTTCTTTAAGTCTAAAGTCAGTATAAATAGAGGCATAACCAAATATATAAGGTTACGTAATTTTTAGATCAATAAACTTCTTTGCAGCACTTGTGTGTTAGTGGGATAATCTCCCTTCCTTGGTTCTCTAAAGAACTGAAAACGACTTATCGAAGAACAACTGGCTTCGTGGCGTCATCCTTATACTTCTCGTTTGCGAATCTATATTCGTTGGGTAGGGGTTTTCGTTTCCAATAGTGCTGGTGCCTAGGTACAAGTTATCTTTGTGCACACTCCTATCAAACCTGATTGACTTGGCTTTCCGGGAATTGGTGTCTTTGCGTGTGGGTTGCGTGACCATGTGATCACGAGGTTCGCATCAAGTGATCACGTGGTCACGCAACCCACAATCAAGATTGAGATCTGATCCTGGAAAGCTGAAATAGGTCTGATAGGAGTGTGACACAATGGAAACATGCCCCAAGGCACCAACACTATCGGAATGAGTAGAATGACGCCACGAAACCAGTTAATCTTCGATAAGTCAGATTCAGTTCGTTCAAGAACTGAAGAATACAAGAATCACTCACACGTTAAAACTAAAAAGTTCAGAATAACAATCATCAAAGCTGCTGAAATTTAGGCCTACATGAGTTTAAATAGTTCTTGAAAAGTTAACCCTAATGGACCCCTTATGTGGACTTATATGAGGTCACTCAAAACTGGCCCAAAACCCTAAATTGAAAAGCTCATAACCTGATCCAAACAAGCCTTGGACCCTAGCTCAAAACAAAGTTTTAATTAAGCCCAAACATGAAAGAAAATAATAAAAATAACTAATCTGTCATTAAATACCACCAGCCCTTCTTTCCTTGTGTAGCTAGGATGAATAAGGAATCCTTATAAGAAAAGGATTCCGAAACATTAATGAATCACTGCCACACTTGTAGATTATATTGCAGCTCATTAAAGATCCTTGTGGAACTAGAAAATTCCCAAAACGAGCTGCCACATCCTTGTAGGAAAAGAATCATAACCAAATAGGAAGTCCACAAGTCAAATAGAAGTAAATAACAAAATCCGTACAGCCTCTGTTGACCAGTATTGTGGTTCCTTCCTGAACTCTGATTGACCTGAATTTCTAACCCAAGGTAGTAAGATATGTATGGAGAGTCCACATAAAATATTAGCCCAATCCAACGGTCGGATTGAGAATTATGACTGTTGCTGTAAACTTGGACTGTTGTGCTTTTTACGCCAAAATCCGAATCTGACCTTACTTGGGTCGTATCACAGGGCCAAACCGTATCATTCCCTCCCTTTTCAAGAAGATTCACCCGCGAATCTTGAATAGCATTAATGATGACTTCAGTAGCCTCTTGTTTAAGCCTTCGGAATCCCCTTATTGCTAACAGCTTTCTCCAACAACACTGTATAGAAGTAGTGACTGACAAGAATTTCAAATAAGCACGACATACTAACCACTTGCGTACATACTTTTGAATGATAACCACAGCGACTCTCCTTCGTCTTTCATCCTTTTGGCGCTGTACCTCTTTTTCCCATGAAGCTTCAAGATCATAGAATAATCTTCTACACTTATCAACTTCTCATTCTAGAACCCCCAGACCATGGCTTAGTATTTCGCATCGTTGATCTACAATCCTCCTCTGTTCCCTCTCCTTTAGTGAATATATGACATAGATAGGGGGAAAAACAAGAAGACGACGAAAAGAATAGAGTTTATAACAAGAAGAACACTGATTTAGATTCGAGATTACGAATCTGACTTTTGTTTGGACCAGAACTTATCGAAAAAAAACATACAAATGCGAAAAGTGATGAAAATGACTCAAAAAACAACCAAATATCAAAATATGATGATAGTGTAATGGCACGAACGAAATAAACAGAAACAAACAAGTTTTGAAAGATAACACCAAACAGACCCGTTACGACAAAACAAGACCCAATTTAGGAACCTAAAGAAACCGATATCCAAATGACCTCGAATTTAATATGTAGTATTACAATACTATGAAAACACCAAAAACCAATTTGTAGGTCGTTCTCTTATTTCTAGGTACCCAAACGCCTTGTATGATCAGTTTGCGGCAGAATTGAACCTCCAATTAAAACCTCCAGAAGCCGACATCAAAATAAGCCCAAATTTAATATATGGTGTGCTCTCATACCCAATACACATAATATCAAGTTTCAGTTGATTCTAAGCTGGTTTGCTTATGGTTCACTAATAGTAGTGTTTCTGCGGCAGAATTGAACCTCGAATTAAAACCTCAAACAAATAAGCAATGGTTTTAAGTGAACAGTGTATCACTGTACACTGTTCATGTTAATTGCATTGTTCATTTAACAGTGCAATTAACATGAACAGCGTAAAAAAAGCAAGGAATCCTTGCTTTTCTTTAACTGTGTTTCCAACACAAAAAACAAGTGGGACCCATGAACAGTATATTACTTTTTTTCTTAACCAAACAGCTGTAAACTGTGTTTTAATTAAAACGCAGCTGCAGCCGCGTAAACAAACGGACTATTAATGAGCTAAGATGATTTTTACATATCCCATTATCTAGGCACTTTTATCTAATTGATTGTGACCTTTCAAGTTTCCATATTTATTATTGTAATTATATGAGTACCACTTCTAGGGTATTATGACCACAACTTAGTATTCATTGTACTTGCTTCATGATGGCTTTCCTCAAAAGACATTAGAAGAATTAAACAACTTCCTTCTCATTTTCTATTTTCCTATAATAAGAATTATGTAGCCATCCCCGTTGGTTTTCTTGAATTTCCCTCAGCCTAATCATGCCCCCAAGTTCTTTATCTTGTTTTGTTTGCTTGGGTTTTCTCAAGGATGATGTTATGTAGAAGAGGTTTGGTTTTTTTTTTTTCTATATAAAAGATCGCCTTCTTAGAAAAATCTTTAGAATTTAAAAGCTATTTCCAAACACAAAAATCATTTCGATGCAAGTTTTAAAGCAAATTTATTTTGAAAAAAATCAAGTGATTCTTGTGGACAGGGTTTTTTGAATGTTGGGTTTTTAGAGGTTTTTCTCTTAGTGAAAATATAAAGTGATCTTTTGTTTTCATGATTTATTGGTAAAAAAGGCTTGAGTTTCAACTTGAGAGTTTAAGATAAATTTTTTTTTTAAAGCATTCATTTTACTTATATAAATAATAAAGCATAATTGTAATACTTTAAAGATCTCATTTCACATGGGAAAGCATTGCTTACTAACCAAGCTTGCTTGCTTTTGATTAGAAGGGACTTTATTAAGCATGTAATGTGGGCTTTAGATATAGGTTATGAAAGGAAAAGATATTTATAAGCTCAAGAGGTGATTCAAAGATCTCAAAACTAAGGATCGCTAGCACTTATTTTGGTTGATGGCCTTCTGGATTAAGACTGACTTTGTAAAATGGTCTTGTCATGCCCATAATATTGGGTTTGGACTATTATCATCATACTTGTTATTTTTATTTTTGTACGACATGGTTAACCTTTTTTATTCATTAAATTTCTTTGTGCGCCTAACTTTTATATAAGCACCTTTGGTTTTTTCATTAACCATTAAGGATCATTTTGTATAAATCTGAGGTCAAATTGCTTTTCTAATCCTTGAACTTACCCTCAGTGTGGGATGTGATCCAAGTCAGGGTTTGTTTGCAAGAAAGATTTCATTAGGCTTAACAAAGACATGTAAAGGATTTTTTCAAGTATTGTGAACGGATTATCAAAGATGATCTTTCATCATTTCTAACACATGTGTTTAGGATCAATAAGTTATGCTCTCATCCATTGTGATTAGTTGGACATGCAAAATAGTTTTCATCATAATTAAATTATGCATCATAAATTCAGTCAATTAAAACTCAGCTTGAAAGTTAGTTTGAATGGTTTGTTGTTCATTTTTTAAGTTTCTAAGCGTTTGGTCACCTCATTAGAAAATCACTTGAATTCTTAAAACTCGCTTGTTAAAAACAAATACCAATTAATACATTTGATTTCCCAAAAACTTTTGATCTTTTGTTAAAAAGATGTTTTTTTTAGCCCATGAGATTATACAGAGTTTTTTTAGAGTTTATAAAGAGAAAAATATACCAAAGAATTCCTAGCCAAACTTTGATCTTTATTGATTTATCGACACAATACATTATGTATGGTACTTCCTTACAACATCAGAGTTTACAGGTTTAAATAAATCATCTTCGACCATCTTGGTTAAAAAAGGCTTTCTTTACCAAATATGGTCCTTTATAGTTTGATGTCTATTTACTCTAATAGTGGTAAGATCTTTTTTAATACAAGGTCTCCTTCTTTGAAGACTCTTGGTATAATCCTCTTGTTATATGCCTAGCCATTCTGCTCTAGTATAATTGGTGGTGACAAATTGTTATATGTCTCTTCTCATTAATTAGATTCAAATGCTAAAACTTTAGATTTTTCCATTATGATTCTTCAAGTTCTGCATCCATCAAAACCTTTAATGATGGAATCTCTACTTTGAAAGGCATCATCATTTCCATCTCGTATACTAAAAAGTAAAGGGTTGCACCAGTAGAAGTTTTAAATGTAATGCGGTATGTATGAAATGCATACGAAAGCATCTTATGTTAATTTTTATAAGTGACTACCATATTTTAGATGATCTTCTTGAGATTCTTATTAGTTGTCTCGATATCACCATTTATCTTGGGTTTGTAAGGAGAAAACTTAAAGTATTTAATCTTCCACTTAATACAGAGTCCAACAATCAATTTCCTATTAAAATTCTAAGCATTGTTAGTTATCAATTCTGCCAACAAGCTGTAGTGACAAATCAAATCATTTTCAAACAACCTCTTGACCATTTTCTATGTAACGTATGTATAAGAGTTGGCTTCTACCCATTTAATGAAATATTCGATAGCTAAGAAGATGAATTTATGTTTGTTGTTGGTCTTTAGATTGAATAGTCCTATAACATCCAATCCCCACATATCAAAAAGCCAATGTGAGGTCATATTGAACAGAGATGTTGAAGGTGCATTTATCGTATCACTATATACCTGACACTTATGACATTACCTGAAATAATCAACACAATCCATTTCCATAGTCAACTAGAAGTATCTAGATCGCTGCATTTGTCTTGCCATTATATCCCTATTAACATGAGTTGTGCAGATTCCCTCTTGAACTTCTTGTAATGCTTGCTTAGCTTTTTTTTCATTCAAATACCTTAGCGAAGTCCTAATGACCTCTTATACAGGATTTCACCATCCAAATAATAATCCATCACCATCATTCTTAAAGTTTTTGCATCCATTTTAGAGGCTCCTAAAGGATGTTCCTGATGTTAGATAAACCTCTTAATATCATTATACCATGGTTTTTCATTTGGTATCTCTTTAAGTGAGCAGTAGTGAGCTTAGAGATTTATAACTTTAATGTTTATTAGTTGAATCCTACCCTTAATATTGATCAGCGTAATTGAGGCTTAGGTAACCAAGGCATCAACAAATTGATTATTGTCTCTATTCATATGAGAATTTTATCTCATCGAACTCACTAGCCAACTTCAAAAGATAGTCTTAGTATGGCCTCAGTTTCTCATCCTTAATTTGTTATTTTCCTTTTACCTGACAAATAATTAGCAATTTCTAAACAGAAATACAATATTCATATTTGATCGTGTTATTGGTGCATTCAAACTACAACCTCATTGGAACAAAATACTGCATAGGGTTTTAATATTATATATAGTGTAATTTACTAAAAAGTAAAATTAGACTTCCCAGAAAAGGTAAGAGGATATTCTAAAAAGAATATATAGTGCCATTTACCCTCACATATAAGTTTCTAGGGCTTCATCATTAAACTTCAAAATTTTTCTCTTTCCCAAAAGACAAATTTTGGAAACAAAATCAACCTCATAATCGTATTATCTATTCACATAGAGAATGGAAATGTTATATATATACAGCTTTATTGCACAAGAAATGCTCAAAAGAAAGTCCAACAATAAACAAAAATCTCTTCAAATAAGAAGTCTAAAAAGGTAAAAGGAACTTGAAAAGGACCCTAACAGATAGTATACACATGAAATGCATTTGATATGATAAAAAAAAGAAAAAAGGAATCAGAGGGTGGGGGGTTTGGCTTGTGTTAGGTAGGTGATATGGTTAATACTATGCTGAAGCTAATGGAGCATGTCTTTCAACATTTCAGGTACTAATGCTGCTCTGATAACGAGTAAACTGCATGCAGCTTGAAAACAGACCTTCCCAAACTAATCCCGTAACCATCCTCAATTTACAACTATAGCCTACATGTGGGCTAACAAAGCTTTACAGCAATCTCAGGAGTTGATAAGAACTTGACACATAGATACATTTACTAATCCACGTAACTAAAGTCATCCTCACCTTCTTCATATTCTTTGTCTTGATAGTTCGAATCCAAGTCACAGTCGTCTTCAAAAAGAAAAGGCGCCACCACTTTGCGTTGCCTGGACTTCCTGTCATTCATCTCTATAACTGAAACGATCTTCTCCTGGATACAATCTTCAACAACATCCGCTCCAATTTCTCTTGACTGCAAACCAAGAAGAGAGAAGCATTCTCCTTGAAAGTCTGGATCATTAGATGACAAGATGAGGCCAGCAATAGATCTTGCAAGGTCAGGGGCATGACTGCAAATCTGAGGATAAAGACAATTCCAAACTACATGATCAGAATGGAGACATAGATTAAATAGATGAATGTAACTTCCATCGTTAAGATGCCTAATTAGTAATACTTAAAGCTGCCTACAGCCAACTAACCAAATGAGAAGTCTTCAATTACTGGTTGAGGAAAAAAACTTCACCATTAAGGATTATGAAGTTCATCAGCTCTTTGGTTTTCGAATGAAGAAACAAATTGTATTGTATAGAAACTTGAATTCGCATGATAATTTCAGGGTGAAGTAGTGGATTTTACCTTGAGGGCATGTGCACTTAGAAGAATTCCTGGATGTTTCTCCTTCAAATTATTCAATGCAGCTTTAACTGCTTTTTTTATGAGATGCCGTTCAAGTTGAGTTTTATGCCTGCCCAATGGTAACGTGAACTTGATATCAGGTCAAGGATAAAAACACATGGCACAGCAACATATTATGCATAACGATTAAGCAAAGTGAAATGAATTGCATATGAGCTGACATTGGATATTGCTTATGGTAGCAGTGGACGACCATATCAATTTGAGAATGAGATGGTGAGTCTTCCCACTCTAGTACACAGACACCTCTTTCCACAACGTTCTCCAGAGTCAGTCCATAACTTTTCCAGTCAATGGTAGACAATACATTCAGCGTTGAATGGGAAATTGAACAGGGTGTGAAATCCTTGAAATACAATACCTGGAAATGCACATCAGATCAACCAAATCAAATACAAAAAAATGGAAAACATGAGAACAACAAGAAGAATTCAATGACTGGGAAAATTGCAATAATATATGTAAAGCCCAGATCAAAATTAACTTCCACAATAACATGATATGCTATAACAATTTTGACTCCGATATTTGCACAATTCTAACAATTTGACCAAACTTGTACTAACAGCTCTTAACCCTTTTTGTGTGGATAAACTACATGAATTTCATGTCTCAGCTCTTTTTTTATATGAAATAAATAAATAAAGAACAGTCTAGAATCTTCCCATTAATAATTTGAGGTCCTGAAAAACAACAGTAAGAAATGATTATCATATTTAACTTTCTGCACTTCAATGTTGCCAATCTCTCTTCATAAACTTATACCTCTTTCTTGCAAGCCAATCTTGCCAGAATATGTCTGACAAACTTGATTAATAAAAAGGTCTGTAAAGTGAACAGAGAAGAAAATGATGTGAACCTCTGTTTTAGAACTGCATTCCCTGAAGCAAGGACAGGTTGACTCTATCTCACTTATTATAATCACCACTTCCATCATGAGTCCAGAACTCTTATGGCTTTCTGTGCTGCATGCTATTCCACTCCCAACCTTAAGACACTCACTAATGAGACACAGAGAAAGGATATTAGTCATTTCCAAGAGATCAGCTATGTAGCAAGTTTCACAAATTCCTGAAAGTTGGCTGTGGAAAACAATGCGTGCGCGCGTGTGAGTGAGTGAGTGTGTATATACAAGAATTAATAACTTCAATTGGTTATGAGGAGGCTCTTTATCATGCAGTTTGATCATGTGGAGTAAAATTAGCCATGTTCCAAACCACCATCTTCTTCTTGTAATTTGTGATCTTGAGGATCTAATTAATTAGATGGTATTTGATAAAAAAAAATTATATTGATGAAGTAGATTGCAGGGGGGGGGGGAATAGGGGAGGATTCAATGTTCATATAAACATCAATAATTCCATGTCAAATAAAACCAAGACACAGCAGGGATGTGCAAATTAAATTCATATGACCAACCTCAAGTTCCCTGTTTGGTTAAAGAGTTGGTTGACTTGCATGCAAATGTGAATAACAAAACTTGTAACTTTAAGTTAGAAAATTGAAAATGTAAGGATCTTCAATGAATGCAGCAGACTCTGGAACGGAAGCAGGGACAAATGTGGTACAAACTTACGAAGTTGCAAAGCATGTATTGCACTTTTGGGTTAGAGAATTCCCATGCTTTAAAACATAATCTTCAAGGCCTGACTTTAGAAATTCAACATTTGAGATTGAAAGAGGTCCAGGATTGCTTCTATTTGCTAGAAAGACATTTTCACATCTTGATCCAGGAATATCTTCACGTTCAATCAACAGTTCAATTGCAATATTCTGAAAAAAAAAAAAAACAAAAAAGACGAAGAGCTGGCTACTAGTCAGGACAAAAGTTTCCCAAGGCAAAATTTTTCATGCACCTAAGCTAATATTTATCATCTGTTACAGAATCTATGGATAACAAATTCAAGGAAGCTCTTCTTTTTTTTGGAGAGACTGTTCATCATTAGTTTATTAGTTTTAAAGTATATGCCACTGTAATCTACAAGCTGAAGTTTATAGTGCATGTTTCTTGTCTCCTAGTGATATGTGATATTTAGACCAATTAAAGAACAAACCAGGTAAAAAAAAAGTTTGCATAAAAGTAGCAACACTGGTATCTTTAAGCTCATCAACATGTCATAATAGCTGCTGGATTGCTGCTGCTACCATCAATACCTTAAGGCTAACTTTGATCATGGAAACAGAACAGAAAGGAAAGAGAATGGTTAAAATGGTTGCAATATTAGCTGTTTGACCATTTTAACCCTTCTCATTGCCTCCTCTCATTTTTCTCTATCCAAATGGAGGCATGCCTTCCATATGTGCAACAAAAAAGATCAACAATGAGGAATGGAGGCTAAACTTACTGGGATATTCAAGATCATCATCTGCAAAATAAGTAGACAACAAAACATAATAAATAGTGGAAACAATTGTTAAAAGTTCCGGCAACCACTTGCTCTATAGAGTATTACAGGAACTTCAAACTGTAAATAAAAATTGGAAGGATCATTCTGGATATGTAATATGACAAAAAAAAAATATTGCCCATTAGAGCTGAAAGCATTAAATTACAATATTATATTGTTTGCTGACAGTTTCAATGCATAGTTGAAGGAGCAATAAATGCCCTTGCAGAATAGAACTCCACAAAGTATATAAGAGGGTTAACTGTTCTCTCCAACCTGGGCAGCCAGCTTTCCCATAAAAGCTGGGTTTACAGATCAAATCCTGCAGATATACCACAACAACCCTCATTTTCAGTAACCGAAAGCCCCTGCTTGTCAGCATCCATGAGAGAATGTTGTGGTGAAACCTTACTTAAACTAACTAAAAGGAAGATTCATGGAAAGGCCTGAAAAACCTTCTCAAGCCATTTTTTTAAACAGCGTACAGCATGTACAGTTAGTCACAATTCCCAAACTAGTGGTAATACAGATTACATCCTCCATTATGATAGACCAAGATCAACTCAATCCATTGGTATCTAAAACAGTGTCCCTGCACAATACAGCACTAAAGGCGCAACAATCAGCCACCAGGCCTATTATTACCGCAGTCTGCAGTAAAAAGACAGTGGCGATAGCTAGCCAAGTTGAAGCAGCGTGGCAGAAGAATTAAATCATTGCTATCTCAGTATTCGTTATTAAGCTTGACACACCATTTCAATTTTGCTCTATCAATTATCTTGTACTGCTAGCAATGCAAGCAATGCAAGCAATGGAACAAGACACAGAGTCTTCAGGGTGCAGTCGAACAAACCTTTTGAAAGAAGTGATTGATCTCAGAAACTAAAACATCAATGCTCTCTGAAATGGACAGACATATTTCAGTCCCACTGGAGAAGGAAAAAAAATGCCAATAAAGTCATAAGAAATAATAAGGGAAAAAACAGTAACATTAAAACATAACAGCTTAAGCATCATCCTCCATGCCTGAATTTCAGACCGTTCTTAGGATTCGAAGGTAGACGAGTAAGGGTTCTGCTGCTGGAAATGTTTTCCCTTAAATTGAAGTGATAATGATATATCTCATCATCACAAATTGCTGCCGTCTCCACAAAGAAAAGCCGAACAAGGATCATTAATTAAATCAAACTGCGGTATAAACTTCTCCGTAGTAAAAGGTAAAACGAAAGAGAGAGACAGAATCATTAGAATGAGAAACTACCAGTAGTTTTGACAGAGAGAATTCCATCTGCACAACAAACTATGAATGTCATCCAAAATTAATTACTAAATTGAAATAAAACTGGCGTGGTTTACCCCAGAATTCAGCAGATATAATGCTGCTGCAGTTAAGATCCTGGAATTCTTCCAAGCAGCTACCGATTCCAGTATCAGAAACTGCATTGAAGATTTTAATCGCAGCACTGATTTGAATTCTTTTATATTGTAATCATCGATCGATGGATAGTTGAAATTTTAAAAAAAAAATGAGAAGGAAAGAAATAATTACTGGAAATTTGAAGGATGGAAGGAGATAGTGATTTGAGAACGGCGGAGAGCCGGCAGAGTTGTTGAGATAGACGGCATCTTTGAAATGCACAAGAAATTAACTGCAACAATTTCGGTTTCCATCCATCGATTACGGAACGAATAAACAAGTATGGAATCGAATAGAATATAATGGAAAGCAAGCAACATTACGTGTATGCAAAGATTCGAAGTGGAAGAAATTTCCATTAGATAGATGAATGATGAAAGGGAACTCCCGCGCTGCTGCTCTGTGAATGTTTGCTGATTCTTTTCCAAAATACTTTACATACACATTCAAATCTTTAGAAAATACTTTTTTATTTTTATATAAATACATTTTTAAAATACATCCCATACAATTTAAAATATTCTAGGATATAGCGAGTTAATAATATATATATATATATATATATATATATATATATATTAAAAACACATACTAGAATATTTTAAATGCCTTGAATCTGACTGAAATGCTTAACTTAAGAACCTTGAATTTATTGATCATGACTCATTTATTATTTCAAAAAAAATATTTTATTAAAAAAATTACTTTTAAATTATTATAAATATAAATTTTTTTATAATTATTTTTATTTTTTATATAAAAAACATTAAAACTATTCTTGAAATATCCTAAATAATTTATAAAAAATATATATTTCAACTACCATTAAAATATGTAAATAGAAATGCTAATAATATTTTTTATAAAAAAATTATTTTTTCTAAAAACAAACATTGAAACTATCCTTAAAGTATAATAAAAAAAATTATAATTAAATTTTTTATAATTTTTTTTATTTTTATAAAAAAAAAACATTTAAACTGCACTTAAAGTATCATAAATAGAAATGCTAATTAATTTTTATATAATTATTTTTTATTTTTTATTTTTTATTTTTTATTTTTTATTTTTTCTATAAAAAAATATTAAAACTACCTTTGAAGTATCCTAAATAAGTTTTTTAGAATTTGTTTCTATTTTTTATAAAAAGAAACATTTAAACTACCATTGAAGATCATTGGATCTAGCGGCCATATCTAATTAATTTGTTTATAATTTTTTTTATTTTTATAAAAAAATTAAATTATCCTTAAATTATCCTAAATAGAAATTCTAATTAATTTTCTTATAATTTTTTTTATTTTTATATTAAAAAAACATTTAAACTACCCTTGAAGTATCCTAAATTGAAATCTAATTAATTTTTTTAATAAATATTTTTTAATTTTTATTAAAAAATATATATTTAAACTATCCTAAACAGAAATTCTAATTATTATTTTTTAATTTTCTATAAAAAAAATATTTAAATTACATAATAGCCTTGAGTCAGATGGTCATGCCAACACGTACCAGTAGCTTTTGAAATAAAAAAAAATAGAAAAGAAAACATCTCTCACGGTCCTCTAAACATCTACAATGTGGTCTACAGTGTAAATATTTTATACACACAATATCAGCACAGTAATTTTTTCACGCGTTTTAAAATATAGTATAATATAAAAACAAATAGCCTTCTTTATTATGTGATTGCAACAAAAAGAGCACAATTATTTTTTTTTAAAGCGCACAGTTATTGGATCAAATCTTGGAACTAATTGGAAAAAAACAATTATAAACTAATAAATTAATCCAAATTGATTAAAAAACATAGACTCATCTAAGTTTAGATTGAACTAGTTAAAAGATTTACACTATGTCATGGGTGAGATTAAAAGAATTTTCAACATAATAAAAAACATCTAAGTTATAAAAAAAATTATTTGATATTTTTATTAACCCTGACCTAATAGGTCAACCTTGAAATCTTTTGATTTGATTTTTTGTTTATCTCGGGTTTAAAATCAAATCATGTAAAAGCTGTTCCAATGTGATTCAATTGACTTAACTAATCTAAAAACATCTCAATGATTTGGTAAAAAACCTAAGAATGAAATCGAGAAAAAAATTATGAAATTTACATTAAAAAAAACTCTTGACCCAACTTTTTGCTTAGCCTGGGTCTAAAATTAAACCATAAGATAATTGTTCTGTCATGATCTAGATGACTTGGTTGGTTTAAAGACAACCTGGTCGACTGGTAAAAAAATATAAGGATGAAATTGAGAAAGAAATAATGAAATTGACCATAAAAAATCATCTTGACCCAACTCTTTTCTTAACACAAGTTTAAACTGAACAATATGGAAATTACCCTCAAGTGATCTAGTTGACTTGGTTGATTCAAAGATAACCCGAACAACTATCCAAAAAAATCTAAATATAAATGAGTATTTTAAGTTCAGTTTGGTTTTTTATATATAAAAAAATACCAAAATGAAACTTCTTTTTATATATTTAGAACCGTATCTAACCAGAAATTGGTCTAAACCAACCATTTTTTGTTCTATTTGGTTTTTCAAAGAGAAAAACATACAAAACTACTAACAACTTTAACTTTTCAAATATTATTCACATGGATTCCAATATAATAAGAAGAAAACCAAGGATGTTATATATATAACTACTAACAACCTTAACTTTTCAAATATTCTTCACATGGATTCCAATATAATAAGAAGAAAACCAAGGACGTTATATATATATATATATGGTATAAGATATTGTTCATATCGTTTAATTACTAAGTCTATAATCTTACCTTCTGGACTTAAGTAGTTATCATATAACCAAATGCTTTTCCACGCTTTCATTCAATTTAAGAGCAATACATATAGGTTAAATAAAGAAACAATTGATTAATTACTTACATCAATTTCATTCCTGCATCATATAACTTAGATGATAAAGATAAAATTTCCTACATAAAAGTTCAACAAAATAAAGTTCTACATAATTTCCACAAGAAATACAGACTTAATGGACCATATATAATCAAAATAAAGTTTAACAAAATATAGTTATACATACAATCCCAAAAGGAAATTTCTCCTTTTAACCTATAAGTAGATATACAAAAGAGACATCAATACATCAACTAAATTATACAATATTAAGATAAACCTACACATTAATTTATAAAAGCACCAAAAAAATAAATAAACAATTTAAGAAATTGAACATAACACTATTAAATTTTATTTTTAAAAAATAGCCCATTATCCAGGTTCTATTTCTTATAATAAATTTCCACATTTATCCATTTAACAGTGCACCAATCTCAAACCAGGAAACCGATTCTCTTAACTGCTCATTCCCAGGGTGTTAGTCCTAGCATCAGGAAACTGGTCCAACCCATAGCTCATTTACAGGGCACCAATCCCAAACCAAGGAACTAGTTCAAAGAATAACACATTCATAGAACATCAATTCCCACACCAAGAAACTAGCTCAAACAATAACCCATTCATAAGACACCATTTCCCAAAATAGGGAACTAGTTCAAACAATATTATTATAATAAACACGTATGGTAAAACTTCTAACATGCATTTTACAAGAACCATAATTAACATTAATATAATTGTTTAAGATGTGAAGCACCTATCTATGTGCTTTGTTGGTCGTCCCCTGCAATTGTTTAGTGCCCAAATTTTAACCTGTATCAACAAGAACACTATATTAATTTCAAGCTTTGTCTATAACTACACATATTTTCCATGTCCATTCCCTCAATAATTTCAATATTTTTAATCATGAACAACTCCAAATAAGAGTTAACAATTCACCAATTTCACGTGGTTTGACATAATTAACTCAAAATATTGTTTAATATTTTATTATAATTAGAGTTATAGAACTCATTTTTTTACGTGTTTTTTTTCTTTGAAAATCTAACACATAGGTCTACAATTTTGATTAAGACGACTAAACTTAATTTTGCTATATATATGACTAAATTCACAAATTACAGTAGCATGAAAAATTGTCATGTTGATTTCAATTTAGACCTTTATTTGATTTTTATCTCATATCTAGCATTTCGTCACTCCAGTTTATGTAAGGTCAGTTGTATTTGAAAGGCAACATCCATTTCTATAACTTTCATGAATGAAATTACCTTAAATTCTTTCTTAAGGCCCTAATCTTAGTGGAGAAATCGAGACACAAGTTGTCCAGTTCTTTATTTCTAAGTTTAACAAATATCTAAGTGTTTCTCAAGCATTTTTCTATCATTTTCAGCATACATAGCATATAATACCTTTATATATCATCATTTAACATGATTCTTAAACCCATTTACCTCATCAAATCCATTCTAAAAAATGAAAGCTCTACTTCTCTCTACTAACTTCTTTTTCAATCATCACCATTATCAAATACCATCATTCCATCAGAACACAATTTCATAACTTTATAAATCATAAACATCTACCAAACACTATAGCAACTCAACCATTCAAGAAAAACACAAACCAAGTTAAAACAACTTCTTAATAGAATTTTTTACCTCCTAAAAATAAGAAATTAAAAGAGAAATTCCAAGATGAATCAAGTTTCTTTCACTCTCATTTTCTTTTCTTTTTTTTGTCGCCCCTTTCAAGGTTGAACCCTTTAGAATTCTTTCAACTTTTCTTATGAAAATCTCTACCAAACGCAATTATATTCCCTAATCTAACTTTCTTTTATTTTTTTTAGTGTGATTTTTGAAAGACTTCTACCTCTTTATTTGTATCTTGCCCTTTTTAAATTTTTTTATGTGCATATTAGGCCCTCATGTTTTCTTAATTTCTATATTAACCACTCATACTTTCTCCTATTTTTACATTGGCCCATCATTTATTTTCTTAATACATTGGCCCAATATTATCTCTTATTTATACATTCACCCCATAAACTCCTTTTTTTGTTTTATTTTTTTAATTTCATCCGTCTCATTAAATAAACTTTCTTTTTATTCAACTAATTTATTCAATTTAGCCCTTCCAGTCATCACTTACACTCTTAATATTTAATAACTTTGAAAATTTCCAACCACAAAGTCTGTTTCATTTTAATCGAAAATAATTTCTCTAACCATCTTTACTACCTTAATTTTTCTCCTTTTCTTTTCCATTTTAGTCTTTAATTTTAATATATGATCTTTATTCGAGGGTCTACAAAACTTATCGGTTATTTAGTGGGATTTTTATAATCAAATCTAGATGATTTTTATATAATAAGGGGCAAAAGAAAAAAATCATAAAATAGATCAGATAATTGTAGATACTCAACAACATATATAAATATAATCACAAAAATAGAAGAAAAAAAAAGTTTAAGAAGAAATGAACTTATTCAAACAACACATATATAAATGTAATCATAAAAGCTTGTTGCAAGTAAAACCTATCTAAACATTGGACCTATTCTCTTTTATACATTATAAACAATATGAAACTTCATGTTTTGATAAAAAGATGCAAATCTTAAGGGTTTGGAACCAAAAAAAGAAGTATAATGTCATTATGAACAACAAGTTTTTTAAAAAATGAACATATTTTATATTCATTTTTAAAGGTCTGGTTTAGTTCGGTTCAATCAGTTTCATAAGCCTTAAACTGAAACCAAACTGAATTTTTTTTTCGAATCTCTAATTGGTTTTTTTAATATTTTTTCTTGATTTATTTTCTTAATTTTTTTGCTCGCATCTAAGTTTGAAAATGAAATTCATAAAAACAATGATGAAATTAAAAAAAATAAAAAATAAAAAGGGTGAATTGAAAGGAAGAAGAAAGAGGAGTTGAAGCTCCATCAAGATTGTCAATTGTTTTGGTTTATAAATAATCTAAAAATGAAGAAATTGATAAAAAAGAGTGGAAAATGAAAAAAAAAAAAGGTTAAATTGAAAGGGAAAAAAGAAGAAGAAAGATGAGCTTTAATGTTCATATGGACAACAAAGCTCCATCAAGATCGTGAGTTGTTTGAAGTACAAAATTAAATTTCACCAAATCAATTGAATAATTAAAACTTGATAGTTTGCTATGTTAATATTTTATTTTATTCAAATAAAAATTTAACTTGAATTATCTTTCAATTAACCAATCAAGCTAGATTCGAGTGTGACAAGGGAGGTGTCCTCTCCTAGTACTAGTATTGCACTAGATAAATACTCTATACTATGTTACGAGTAAGGTTAATTTTTTGCCAACATAAAAAAACAATGTTTATGTGATATCAATGTCTTAAAAGGAGTAAGAAAAATCTACAATTTTAGTAACTGAAAGAGGTTATAAGGGCTGTCAAAGCAGTGACCCGGAAAGTAAAAAAAAAAATAAAAAAACCATGAATTGAGCATCTCATACTCACTCTCACGCAATTAGTTTAATTTAATTAAAAAAATTAAAATTCCTTTTAAAAAAGCAAAGGTTGGAAAGAAAAATCTGATTTAACTCTTGTTATTTTCAAACCATAGAAAAATCTTATAAAAAGTGAATAAACAAAAATAACAAAATATTAGTGGATGAAACTGGAAAAAAAAAAAGGAACTCAATAATTAAGCAAGCCCAGATGAATTTTGAAAACCTAGGCTAATATCTCAAACCATCAATCCGTTAAATTATAGACTCAGCCTAACTAAGAAGCTCAACATCTATGAAATTAAATGTTAAAGGATGAAATCATTAAATTTAATTTAATTAAAAAAATAAAATTTCTTTTAAAGAAGCTAAATTTAAGATCTAAAAAAAAAACCTAAGGCAACCCTTATTATTTTAAAAAGAAAGATAAATCTCATAGAAAGCAAATAAATAAAATGTTGGATAATGAAATCCCAAAAAAAAAAAAGCTTAAAAAAACAAAGTAAGCCCAAGTGAATCCTATAAAGCTAGGTTAAACTCTCAAACCTGCAATCCATTATATTCTTGACTCAAGCTCAATCTAGAAGCTCAACATCTAAAAAATTAAATGTTGAAGGATGAAATCAATTAATTTAATTGAATTTAAAAAAAAAATCCTTTAGAAAAGCTAAATTTAATAAAGATAAAAAAACAAAAACCGAGGCAACCCGTGCTATTTTAAAAGTCACTAAAACATCCTATAGAAAGTTTGGACAGAGTGTTGAAGGATGGAAAAAAAGGGAAAAGAACCCAAGGAAACTCATGTTAATTTTGTAAACCGGGGTTAATTTCTTAAACTCACAACTCGTAATAACTTAATTAAAAAGCTAAACACCCAACTAATTAAATGTTGGAGGATGGAATAAAAAAAAAAGTCTTGCGAGGAAAAAAAAATACAACATTAAAAAAAAGAAGATTAGATTTGATAGGAGACAAAAACTCAAGAATGATGTAATTTTTTATATAAAAAAAAACAAAAATTGCAAAAACTATCTAGAATAAAATAAATAGTAATAAAAAGAATGATATCAAAATCTGACAAATGAAAATATTTATTGGGGTTGAAACTGAAAAAAAAATCCTTAACTTCATAAATTATTCTAAATAAAAAAAATATAATAAAGAAAATAGGAATGAAATGAGAAAAATATTTAATCTCAGAAATTATTCTTAATAAAAAATTGTAACAAAGAGAATAAGGACAAAATCTTGAGGTGCAACAAACCTTAGGGGCTAATTTGAATTTTTTTTAAACCATTTCGAAAATCAAGTAGAAGAGAGGGGAAAAGAAAGGCCACACGCACCATACCGACAATAATTATGCCACACACGCTTCTTGTATATGGTGAGAACACCGATACACTTCAGATGCCACTCAGGAAGTAAGGTTTTGACCATCGGACAATATAGCATACAACATCCAAACTTGCTGGAAACTATCCACGCGCTTCCACATCTTTTTTTTGTTTTGCTTGTTTATGAAATTATCTTTCTACCTCTAATGACACTCAATAACTATCAAATAATTAAATATAAAAGGAAAAAGAACCCATCCATCAAAGGCAAAGTTTTTGACATTTCAAGGGCAATGATGTAATTTAATTGTTTGAAAATTAAATCAAAGACTAAAATGCCCCTGACCAAGCTTAATGTTTCTTATTGTCAAGGGTATTAAGGTAATTACACTGTGCAATAAAATAAAATAAAAATCTAAACCCTTCTTTTCTGGTAATGACTAATGGGTTCCATGAAAAAGACATCTCTGCCCCTAAACAAAGCCAATTGGTTTAGCCAATCAACGGCAAAATCTTAGTTTTGCTATGCAATTTGCATAGTGAAATACTAATCTCTTTTAGAATTTTTTATAATGGACAATATAGCAATAAAAGGTGTTAAGAAAACCAACTCATCTTTAATATTTACATTATTTAACCTGACTCGACCCGTTAAAATTAAATAATTTGGATATTACATATGATAGTTGGTTAAAAAACCTAAGAAATGAATATTACAAGTTAGGTGACAGGTCGAGATTTTTGAAACTCAGTCAACCTGACCCAATCCTTATACCCTATATTCCTTTTGTTTTTATATTTGATAGTTTGTAGATTGAACATTTATTTTTATTTTTATTTTATTTAGAAATTTTTCCTAGTAGACTTTTTATTATATTTTTTTAACTTAACAAAAAAGAACTTGTCTTTTTACTCAAGATGAGAGGTAATTTGAAATTTAATTGTGGTGGAGGGTATACAAATTATATCTTATATCGAGGGTGTTTTGACACCCACAATCCATACTCTAAGTATGCTTCTAAATACAAACTCTTGAAAATTAGCAATATAAGCTTAACCCGTGGATATTTATAATATCCATAAAAACAATTAGTCCAACCTAATATATTAAATTTACTCGGGTACAAAAAAAATTAAATGGATCAATTTTATAATTTATAAAATATCAAAATTTGAGTTAGGATACAATTACAAATTTAAATTCGATCAAAGTATATCTATGAATACTCCTATATGCGACATATAAAAAGCACAAGCACATCATTACATGGTCCACTCTCAAGGTATTATAACGCATGGCCTAACATGGCATGAGACATGATCAACTTGTGTCAACGTTTAAGTAGATAACATGGCCCAAAACTTAAAATACCATCTCAAAAATAGATTTTGCTTATTTTAATACACTTTAAAAGAAAAACATTTAAGATATGATTTATTTGTTTACTTATTTTTAATTAACTCAAAATTCTTAAGACTTTAAAGCAAAAATATTTTATTAAGAACACAAATGCAAATATAATTTGTTAATGAATTATTAGATAATTAAGCTATTTCTTTTTATCAATTTAATTTAAGAAAATGTAAAATGACACTCATTGTAGATTTTTATAAATAAAATGCCACTAGTTTTTTTACCCGCCCTACATAGCAGGTTCCATATTGTTTTAATCTTGAAAAATATAAAGATTTTAATAAGTAAAAAAATTGCTAGTTGAAATAGTTTTAAAATAACATATTTTTTCATAAAAAAATATTGACACGGTGACACATTAATTAACTTAGACTAACCATGGTTAATCTGTGAAACCTGTGATCTGAGATATGAGATCATAATAAAATCATGAAACCCATATCAAAACAAATTAAGAAGCTCAATTATAATGAGACAAATAATTAAGGCCAAAAGAAAAAAAATATAGAATTAAAAAGGGAAAAAAAAATTGACTTGAGTAATTCTATATCGGTTATAGGCACAATGGTGTAGGTCGAGGAAAGTTTTCATGGGATTTTTAAAGAAGAAGGGTATAAGTTTGATGAATTTAATAATATATAAAAAAGCCTTGATTTAATAACATTAAAAACGAATCAAACTTAGATGAATCTTATAAACTTGAATCAATATTCCAAAATGATAACTTGTGAAATCTTAGACCTGGGCTTGACCAATAAGGCTAATTCCCAACCAATTTAATGTTAAAATATAAAATAAAATAAAAAGAATCAATTTAAAAAAACTATCAAATAAAAAAGTAACAATAAAAAAGAATAAAGATCAAACCTGATAGAAAAACAAATGAGAAGGATAAGATCACAAAAAATATTAATTTTATAAACCACCTCAAATGAAAAAATAGCAATTAAAAAAATGAGGTGATATATATAAAAAAATTAAAATAAAAAAAATTACAGTTAAGAGAACAATGCCTAATTTTGAAGGAATAAGAAATAAAAGGATTAGAGATAGAGGGTAGAGAAAAAAAAAGTAAATTGGTGTCAAATTAGATAATATTACTATGATGCAGCATAATCATGGTTGTGATCATTGAAGATAGCCATGCGCACCACTCGAAACCGGCAAAACAACTAAGTTGTTGACATGTACTAATAGTTTTTTTTTTTTTTTTTTAACAAAGATGAAAATGCTTGTAAAATTAAATGATAATAATAAAAAAAACATTATGAAACTACTAATAAGCCCCTGAAGCTAATGTTAAAAATCTTTATGGCGAGGGTAATTTAATCATTGTATTGTTTTAGAGTAAAATGAGACTCCTATAAAGCCCCCGTAAACTTAAGATGAATTTTTAAAATTTTAATGGCACACCGTAATTTAGCTGTTACAAAAAATTAAAAAAATAATGTTTCCCTAAAATAAATAAAAAATGATAAATTAACCTTATGAAAAGGTCTTTTACCTCTAAAATTCAATTCATTTTATTTTTTTAAAGAATAAAACTGTAATTTTACTGTTATAATCTACACTAAATCACGGCATATATACAGTAATTTTACCATGTAATTTAGGTTTTGTAAGTCTAGACATGGAGTAGGTTGGCAAGAAACCACCTATCCTCCACGCCGTGGGGACTAGAGGGCCGTCATGAACCCACCACCTGCACTTTTAGACAAAACTAGACAGGATTATAAATTATGTAGTTAATTTATAAAAAATTAATAAATATATTAAACATATAGTTAAATGATCTGCAGATCAATAATAATTATAAACTATCTCATGTGAAACATGCTTAAGGTAGAGCTGGCGAGACTAGAAAATATAAAATGTCACGGTGATTGATTTATAGACAAACATGATAAACATGGTATGGGGTGGCATTATTATTTTAGGTTTTGATCCATTGTGTTATAATATTTTGAATTTTTTTATTTAAATTTATATTTTTTTTATGATTTTAGATCATTTTAATGCACTGGTATCAAAAATAATGTTTTTAAATAAAAAATATTATTTTGATATATTTTTAAATAAAAACATTTTAAAAAATAACCACAATTATATTTTTAAATAAAATCTTTAAAACTACTTATAAATTAATTAACTTAAACTCTATGTGAGCTGGATTTTAATAAAAATAAAATAAAATAAATTTAAATCTGAATTTTTTTAAAATTTCCCTCAAAGTTTGAGGACTCGCTTCATTGACAATTCAAGGGAAGATTCTCTACCATTCTCATAATTTGACTCGAATAACATATTCTTATTGCTCTTTAAACTAATCATTTCCTCTTCACTAGTAAAAGATGCCGTCCGAGTGCGCTCGAGTCGAAGATAGTGCCGGTCAAACTTGGTTTGCAATAGCCCATCTTTCAAAAGTCAGCAAAAAACTACTATCCAACGGTGCACCTTGTTACCCATTAAAAATGAAATTCGGGATGGGGACAAGGCAGCTAATTAATTTGTATACAGTTATGGGGGCGAGGCACCTTGTTACATATTTTTTTAATATTTTTAAATTATTTTAATGAAATATAATTTTAAAATATAAAAATATTATTTAAAAATTTTTTTAAGTAAAAATACTTTAAAAATTAACTATTATTACACTATTAAATATTTTTTTTATCATATTTGCCTCGCACCAAGTTTTTTAAGAGATAATAAATAAAAAATTGAGAGCAATTGGAAACTTGAATTCATGTTTCATCTTGATAGACCAGATTAACAAGAGGAAATTAACTAAATTGAATCCTTTTTGTGTTTGTTAATGAAAATTAATTGATAAAGGACCGGGTTAAGAAACTCTTAAAATTACAAGAACTTGTGAACTAATTGAAGCATCAAACAAATTAATTAGTTGACTTTTTTTTTTATCTAGATAAAATTATTTTAATTTTTTTAAGTAAAATAAAAAATTAACTGTACATCCAAGTTTTCTGTAATTACAATTACTTTTAAAAATATTTTTTATTTTAAAATATATTAAAATAATATTTTTTTTATTTTTTAAAAATTATTTTTGATATGAATATATTAAAATAATTTAAAAATATAAAAAATTAATAATTTAGAGTAAAATAAAATTTAAAATATTTTTAAAACATAAAAATTAAAAAGATAAAAGCTCGTGTTTTTACTTTTATAACTATGCAGGAGGGCGGCCCCGATTATTTGTCGTGACGTACACTTTACCTTAATCTATCTCATCTCATCTACGGACAGGGGAAAGTCTAACGTAGTAGGAAGAAAAAAAAATCAAAATTATTACTCTCTTCAAAGTGTTATCAGACCTGCACAAAAAACCGAACCACTTAAATTATTCTCTGTAATGTTCTTTCTATATAATATGAGTCTGGCAATTCCCTAGGTTCAAAGAATCCGTTTTAGAACCAAGAAAAGAAACAACAAAAACCCAGAGCAGCTCAATCCATTCATCACTGATAAAGATAGATAGAGAGATAAAGGGCAGACGAACTACTTTGATGGATCGTCCCAGAGAGATTGAAACTGATGGGAATTCAAATCCAATTCAAATATCTCGTTTGGCCCTCGATATTGGAGGCATGTATCTGTTAACTTTCCTTTCTTTTTGTCTTTTCAATCAATAATAAGCAAACAAAAAGAAATGCTAATCTTGCTTTGCAGGGTCTTTAATCAAATTGGTATATTTCTCGAGAGATTCTGGTGATCATGAGGACCCATTGAATGATAGTGTTCGGATTTCCAATGGTGCTAATGGAAGGCTTCATTTTGCCAAGTTTGAGACGACCAATATCAATGATTGCTTGCAGTTCATTAGTGCCAACAAACTTTTCTTTGGTGGTATGTTCACTATCGTGACCATGACCATCCTTGTTGCCTTTTTCTTTTTATCCTTCTGTCTTTCTCATTTCTTGAAACTCTAGATGTTATCAACAGTATGGTGTGGTTTTCTTCCTTGCAAACTTTAGGGCTGAGTTTGATTTAAGCTCAACTGATAGTTTCAAGCTCGGCTTGGCTTGCGCTTATTTCGTTATGCTCCGAACTCTTGCTGGTCGTGTACATTAATGCGTCAATTTGATGTTCTGAAGCATTTTTTTTTTTTTTGGGTAAGCTTGGCCTGCTAGGTTGCCAACCTGGCCAAATATTGTATCTTACTTCATTCTGATGCCTTTTTCGGGATAATGCATAAACATGGAAGCCGTCACATGCAGATAGAATTTTTCAAATTTTGCCTACACAGACATGTATCATGCTATTGCTATTTGTTAATTCTGGATTGATCTGATTTTAGCGGTCTTTAATCAAAATGCTACTTGCAGTAGCTGGGGAGGGGTGGGCGGGCAAACAGGCTATTATAACTCAATCTGTGATTATATTACTTAGCAGAGGCGTCTTTCTTGGAGTTGCTTCATGTTGATAACTTCCTCATTTATGTGATTTTTTATGGCCGGTTTTGTTTCTTGCTTACAAAATGAAGGTGAACTCAGGTTTCCAGCATCAAGAAAACCCTACCAATGACAGGAGCTTTATTAAGGTAAGATATAATTGTTGTATGTTGCCAAACTTTGATTTTGAAGAAGCTAAATCTCTAAAGCTCTGTTATATAATTATAATAATATTCATTACTATAATTATAAACATAAATTTATTGAGAGAAAATGCAAGTTTTTTTAGAAAACAACTATTCAATGTTTTCTGTCTTAAATCCAGATTTCCTTCTCTGTGATCATAGATTGCCTGTCATACATAGCTTCCTGCTAAGCTGAACAATTATTTTAAAGTTAGCTTCTGGTGTTTGATTCCCATGGTGGAAAAACTTGTTTTTAATCTGATGAATTCATTAGTTCATTTTTATGTTGCAAGGTAGTTTTGGGTTTGGAATAGGTACTAAATATGCTACATTGTTAACTAGTTACAATCCATTTGAAGGCCACAGGTGGTGGGGCATACAAGTTCTCTGATCTTTTCAAAGAAAAGCTTGGCATTAGTCTCGAAAAGGAAGATGAAATGGATTGTCTTGTGACGGGAGCAAATTTTTTGCTTAAGGTGAGATTAATATCAGCAAGTTGTTGTCTTTCATTCAAACATTAAGAAAGCTTCATATGCAAAACAATCTCCTGCCCTTTGTCTATGTAGAACCTACTGTTTCTGATTGCTCGTGTGTATACATGCAAAAAACACTTAGCTTGCATGTAATTCTCTCAAGCATTTGGTCTGTACAAAAGATCGTTTCAGCTGGTCACACTCTGTAGACAAATGTCTCGTCTCAATTTATATTGATCTTTTTTCTTTTTGATGAAAGTTATAAATGCATCATGATAAGTGCCACGTATTAGTTGCTATGGGCTTTGGGAGGATGTGCTCTTGAATTCAACCTTTTAGAAAATTGAACAATGCAATAACTTGGAGATGTTTTTGTATGGTGTGGCACTGTTATTGGGAGTTCTAGAAAGTGTTGAATCTTCAAATGAATAAACTCCATGCTGCAGAGGGCATTTGCTGACTCTGTCATGCATTAGTAAGTTGCCATAATATAAACGCCATCCCAAGGAAATGTATGCTTGAGGTTTGAGGATATGGCAATAGATCTAGCCCTAGGTCCTGATTCTTGGTAGAGGGTATTGCAGGTGGTATTCTGATGCCACTATTGAAACGAGCATCTACATCTTAGAAAAGAAAGAGGTTCAAATTTCTTCTCCTGTTCGGATTTGTTTGCAGCTGGAAAATGTCATTGTATAACTGTGCCTCTCTTCCCTCTTCAACAAAAGGAAAACTTCCTTTGTTCGTGTGTGTATGTTCAGGAGGGAAACTCTTACCTACCATGCCATATTTTTTTTCCTCCCTTGCTAGATAATAATTAGTAATTGCCCATTCTGTTTCTTGTTCACTTTACTAATGTCCTAGCTGCATGCTGATTGTTATTTTGAGTAGGCAGTCAATCATGAAGCTTTTACATACTTGAATGGACAGAAGGAATTTGTGCAGATTGACCATAATGATTTGTATCCATATCTACTCGTTAATATTGGATCTGGAGTTAGCATGATCAAGGTACTCATATCAGTATCAGATCAGTTTACCTTCATTGTTTATGATTTGTTTTATGTATTTAAAATGTTTTTATGTGTTAAATGATATCCAGTTTTGTGCCAATACAGGTGGATGGAGATGGAAAGTTTGAGCGAGTCAGTGGAACAAGTGTTGGTGGTGGCACTTTTTGGGGTTTGGGAAAGTTATTAACAAAATGCCAGAGGTAGTTTGGTTTGTTTCCTCATCTTTGGCCATTACAAATTCTCTTGTATATAGTTTCATATTTAGTGGATACCGATGCATTTTCTTTCTCAGTTTTGATGAGTTGCTGGAGTTGAGTCAACGGGGAAATAACAGAGTTATAGACATGCTTGTTGGGGATATCTATGGTGGGATGGACTATTCAAAGGTATATTCAAGTCCTTTCTTTAATTTATAAGAATAATTTTTTGCCAGTTCACATATTTTCATTTGTCATGTTGAAGTGCCCATTCAGGTTCCTAACAGCTTCATGATTCACATTGATTTTCAATCCTTAAAATTTAACTGCACGGTTCATTTCTTATGATGACAGATTGGTCTCTCATCTACAGCCATTGCTTCCAGCTTTGGGAGGGCAATTTCTAACAGTAATGAACTTCATGATTATAAACCTGAGGATGTCTCCCGGTCTCTTCTAAGAATGATTTCAAATAATATTGGACAGGTAACTTTCAGTAGGCACATCTGTTGTATGTTGTCAAGAAGTACGCTATAAGATTTATATGGTATTAAAATTTAATAAAGGAAAAGTATTTACATACAAAAAATCTCACAAACTAACATGGCAAGTGATGTGTGATGAACTTGCCAAGTAATGATTTCACAGGATGGCATCCTTGCATTAAATGCTATTTCTATTAGTAAGATCTTCTTGTCGGAATTTTTTGTTTGTATGCCCTTAGTCATTGAACGGAGTCATTCTGACAACCATACACCTCAATTGGCTGTTACAGATTTAGTGCTTTGCCATCCTTTTACCAAGTTAGCATGGAGAAATAAGATTAAAACCATTAGCCAAGGCTTTTGTAGCTGGATTCATCTTACCTTTGGATATTTAATACTTAGAGATGGTTCCCATCACCTACAGTGCTGTTTAGTCACGATTTAGAAGGGCATAGAATACCTGAGAGCTGGAAGTCGTATCCAAAATTCAACTTGACTGAGTTTCATATGCTATTCGCTGCCATAGAAAATTAAATTTACTAGACCTTATGTGGCACATTTAGAAAACTTTGCTTGACATAATTGATTATTTTCTGCACTCTGCTTTTTTATTCTACATCCTCTCATTCCATGACTTGCCATTTTAAATTTTATTGTTTTATATCTGGAGTATTGATCTCTTAAATTAACAGAGATACCCTGAGTTCTTTTTAATTAGTGCACACTTTTATTCTCTCATTGCCTCTTATTTCCCTGCTCCCAGATCTCTTACTTGAATGCACTTCGATTTGGGCTCAAGCGCATATTTTTCGGAGGATTTTTCACCCGGGGTCATTCTTATACTATGGACACCATTTCCGTTGCAGTTCATTTCTGGTAATTATCTGGGGTTTCACATGTCAACAACAAAATAATTTTCTATTTGAACAAAAAAATCACTTCCCCTATTTGGAGGGCATTTGTGACTGTCAAGAAGTTCTGTGGTGGATCTTCATATTTTGATAATGACATCCAGCCTGTACAGTATGAGATTTGCCAGCAAGCAAGGAAGGGAAACTTGTCATAGAGATATTCTTACATAATAATAAACTACCAGTCCTGGTAATTAAAAGTGAAAAAAATCATCAATAATGTTTAATGAAAAGTGAAACGCAATTAAAACTTACCAGAGATTCCATGCACTCATCTAATTAGAAATTCATTTTGTTCTGATAAAACTGAAACAAGTTCATCATTGTTTGGTGATATTATCCTTCTCCCAGTTCATATTTTCTCCTTACACTCTAATCATTTTATTTTATTTGGCAGGTCTAAAGGTGAGGCAAAAGCAATGTTTTTGCGGCATGAAGGATTTCTTGGAGCTCTAGGTGCATTCATGAGCTATGAACGGCACAGCCTCGGTGACTTGATGGTTAATCAAGCAGTGCAGATCCCAGTGGATGCATCCTCTAGTACAGATACAAATTATAATCCACTAGAGCGGGATTTGAATGAGACTGAGAGCATGCAATGTAGTGTCTATCAAGCTTAGAATTAGCTGAAACTTCCCTTCTTTGTACTTTGGTGTTTGAAGGAAATTTGTTGGTACCACTGGGCAGACTTACAGGTCGAAGAAGTTCATAGCTAGTGTAACATAGTTAAAACATCCCAGGACCAACAATTTTTATAGAGATTTTAGCTCCTGTAGCATATAAGTATCAGTGAAAAAGTTCAGAGAGAGATGTCAAAGTAATACTTGTTACTTTGCCTGATTATTTATGTAATCTGTAGGCCCCGTTGTAATTTACAATGCTACATTCTGTAACTACATCCTTCAATAAAATCAATTGCAGATTCGTTTAACATGTGAACTTTTAGTTAAACTAATTTTCTTTTAGTTGATATTTACAAGCGTTGGGGTATTTGAGGATTCCTTGGAATCATCCCAACTAGTTCTCCACTACTTTGAACAAGTTGTCCTATAATACCTGGTCGTGCAACCCTCGAACCGACAAGGCTCCACCTTGTCTGTTGCCGGAAAGTTTGCGCACCTGGTATTCCACGAAAATCCACATGCTATCCAAGGATTGAATTTGATCTTGCGGGCTTTTACTTCAACATATTACATTATAATAGAACTGATTAGAATTCCATTTTGATTTTTAACTTTATGGGGAAACCTAATGCAAATTGTAGCTAATATATTCCCGTGTTTTCAAAATTAGAGAAACTCATTACGTTAAACAACGTTGGGTTTTGCCCAAGACTCTCACTGCCTGATAAAAAATAAAGCAGCCACGATGTGGTGACCACCGGGAATTCATGAGGATGGTACTTCGCCCATGAGCTGCAGCTCACTAGATCCTCTTTCCATAATCACTTTCTTCAAGGATTATAATAACAAAGGGCAGCAGATAGACAGTAAGCACGGGCATCAAGAAGGTTGATGAAAGCTCTCCCCTCCTGTAGCAGGTAAATTGCGCTCTGCATATTTCGAAGTAGGGTTATCGGAGGTGACACAACTGAGCATTTTAAAGAGCAGTCACAACAATCTCATTCTTTAGACAGATCATAATATAAATACGTATTGCTGTTTATCTCTGTTGAACTGATACAAATACAATAGGAATACCAATTGTAGTTTAACTGTTACTTGAACCAAAAGATGATCTTTGAGCAGTCAACAATTTTCTAGGACGCTTCTTTGCATTTCTTCTATGTAGAGCCCATCTTTCTTTAATATTAGATGTCTTGATAGGTTGTTTTTCATCATACAAGCTCCAATCTTCACATTTTTCAGCATCAAAACCTACCCTGATTCTGCCTGCTTCAGCAACCAGATCATTTACAATCATTTCAGTAGTCCTGGTGGTGATTCCTCTTAGGTACCAGGAAATTGGTGGCGGTGGAACAATTGCTGGTTGGATTAACTGCTCCAAGCTCACCTTTGACCCTATCCTTCCTTTCCCCCCTGTACATGAACAATAGTCCGCCAATGTTTTAGGTTTAAATGGATAGCAGATTGCTTCATCAACAAATATAGGTTCCACTTTCCAGCAACCTTCGAATCTTTTCATGAACCCAGTTTTCACTTGCGTGAAGTTCATCTGTCAAGCAAGTACCAGACATAAGAGAATTGCCATTGGATTAGACAAGTTTATGGTAATGATGGTGCCCTATTCTGGTAGAACTAAAACTATGACTACAAGGTAAATCAGGAATTAGATGGTGGTTAGCCAACATAATTAGATGAATCAGTTTTTGTATCGACTAGGTTTTTGTTATTGTTACTGCCAAAAGTTCTCCAAAAAATCCGTTTTCTGAGGTGAACAGAGAAATTTTGGTCTTGTGGAATTTGAGTTTCCTAAGGAGCAAAGTTATGCAATGATATCTCACCAAATTCACCCAATCTACGTGCATTCCCACAACTACCACTCCCCAAAGTGAAAAACTATCCATATACGTTGTGACATGCATTCCCACTTGCATTTCCACATTAAGGATTTATTCAAGAATTCTGACTCGCAGATAACATGCCATGAAGAGAACAAACAGATCTTCACCAGATGGGTTGAAAACAAGCTTCTGATTACTTATGGCGCAATAGAAACAGTGGAAAGAAAAATGTTGATCCTTACTGAGTGATCTTGTCTGTTCTGATCAACCAAAACATGAACTGATATAGTCCCTGACCACCAAAGAAATTTCCAAATAGCAGCTTGCTCTACATCAACCACCTGCCTGTGACCTTCATCAAGCAAAACTCTCCTGGATACCACTTCCTAGACATAAAACAGTTTTTCCTCGCATCAAAATGGAATTTCAATCGGATGCTTAATACTATTTAATCAACCAAATAATAGTTACAAGAACAAATCAAATGGACGTCTTTTCTTTTCTTTTCTTTTTTAATTTTAAATTGAAGACTAATTCCCACAACTAAGGAGAATGCCAAACTTTGATGATCTAACCAGCTTTTTAACAAATAGGTATACTTTGGTTTAAATGAAAGCAGCAGATGATGAGAAAGACTCAACTTACCTTGATATTTTTGAAAACTCTCCTATTATCTGGGTCAGTCACAATATCAAACACTGCATCTGGGGGCAACCCGATATCCACTTTGGCATTGAGGTTGCAGAGAGAACCTCTTGGTACACTGACCTGCCAAGAATAACATGAGATTCCAAGCACATTAATTTTTTATTACTCAATCAACCCTGCTACTCCTTAGCATTGAAAGGCAACAAACTGGTCAATACGACATGCAGTTTCTTTAAAAGTTGTTCACCTTTATTTGTGGAGGTTGATCAGTCCAGGCAGGATTTTCTCTCCAGGCTTGCAGTTGCCTCTCCAAATCAATGCCCAAGGCAGGAGCAGCGGCAGGAGCAGATGATCCTTTCTCTTTTCTCACCAAGTTTTCGCCCTTGCCATCTTTTAATAAGTTCTTGAGTTGTGACTGTTGCAAGATTACAGTAGATTTTCCTTTCATTAAACTATCACAAAGCTAATTTATCCAACATGGATGGAAAAAAGACAAACCTTAATACAATCTTGAAGCTTGTTTGGAAGCTGCACAAGAAATGATGGATCAAAAGCTTTGTGGGTTCCATTGCACTTGCTCTTGGGAATCCCTATGCTAGCTCTTCTCACTTCTGCTTCACCCATTAGCCTGAATTCAAAGAATGCGTTCTCTTAAATCCCATGGCAGACAAAAAAAAATCAAAAAAATAAAATCAAATTACCATTTAGAACTCATATTACAAAACCCAGTTAGTATATCATCATTGAATGATAAACAAAGCAAAAGAATGAAATCCCACCTTTTGTTTCTTTTCAATCACTAGAATTTTGAGAATAGAAAAGGACTGCCGAGAATGAACTTAATACTACTACTTGAAACTAATTAATGTTAGAGCAGAAAGGGTTCACTTAAAGTTAAAGACAGGACCTATCTGTCTATCTATAAGACTATAGTAATTGATTAAGAATGAAATAGAGAGATCAAGAACTTGCAGCAGAGGCAGCAGTAGAAAATTGACTAGCTGCATATACTTTCCCTTTTGTAGGGTTAGCAAACAGCAACACGTGATAGAATGGCAAGATCCAAGAGGAGTCAAAAACAAACAGTCAATATTAATATATTAGTTTTTAACTGCAATTATATAAATAGAACTACGTTACTTACTTTTTCACTAAGAAAATTGAGACATTCCACCAACCATTCGAACACTCAGTCTAGTAATCTCCGCCGCATCCAAGGATGTCTGATTTCCATCCGCTTGAAACTATAAGATATTACCAACAATTGTCCCATTTTGTTTTTTTGTTTTTTTTTTTTTTCTCGTTTCTTATGCGCTACCTAACAACGTTTTAATTTGTTCGAGGACAAGCGACACGAAGCTTCGCTCTAAATCGTCGTGGCATGAACTACTACTCATTTCTGATTGCCAGAAATCCAGCTAGGGTGGGCTTTCCTAAGGCGACGCCGGATGTCGTTATCTTTTGCGCGCCTCTCACCTGTATAGCATGGTTGACATGTTTTTTTACTAATAATTATTTTATATATAAAACAAAACAAAATAAAATAACCGGGGTAGAAAAAAATTCAAAGGATAAAAAAATATTCAGAATTACTATTATAATTCATGGCTAACTTACTTGTGTTTCATCGCGAATCAGATCAAAAGTTAATTTTGATTGTAAATTTTTTTTCCATGATCTGTTAATGCTTTAATAAATTTCAATTAAAATTAAAAACTAGTTAGGCTATTCTTTCGCTTTAACTTGAATTTTAAATTAAATGGAGTTAAAATTAATTTTTATATGATATAATCAATTAAGCAAGTTAAAATACAACCCTATTGATATAGAAAAAACCTAATTTGATTTAAAAACATTAAGGAAATGATGTTTAAACATTGTTTTTAAAATATTATGATAATAAAATTTTAAATTAATTTAGGTTAACCTGTTAAATATATGATTTGGTTGAGTCTAATAATTTTATTTTATTTTTTTAAATAACAGATAACACAATGTTTGTATTTCTAGATTTTAACTATTAGAGAAGCTATTGGAAAATCAAGCAATATGTTCATAAAGGAGGAGGTTAGGCTCATGTACAAGGCCTCTCTCTCTCTCTCTCCCTCTTTTATGTTAAGAGGCAGTGTTATCTATTTTTTTAAAAAAAAAAAACAACAGATAATATGATATTTGTATTTCCAGATTTTAACCATTGGAGAGGCTATTGGAAAATCAAGCAATATTTTTTCATTTAAAAAAATCATTTTCAATCTATTTTAACCTAAAACAATCTAAAAAAAATCTAAAAAAAAATAATCTTAGTACACTCATTTCTCAACCCAAACCACCCTTAAATTGTCAAGAAAAAACAAAACTAAGCTGAAATGGGTTTTTTTTTCAATCATGATCAACTTTTTTTTTTGATAAGATAAGAGGTAAAAAACACTTCGTTAGAATTTCTATCCTGAAATGAAACTCATTTAAATCAATAATGACTTTTTTGATCGCTAGAACATAACCAACCGATAACTTTCTCTCATCTCTCTTGTTTTATGATGGCTCCTTCTCTCTCATCTCTCTAACTAAGGGAGAAGTTGAATAAAATAAAGTTTTGGACCAAAATATAAAATCCTCAGAAAATAGAGATTAAAAATAAAAAATAAAAAACTTTGGGAACTAAAAAAAACTAAAAATATGCCTCAGCTACAATAAAAGAAAAAAAGAAGAAAAAAGAGGATGGAATCTTGTTTTAGTATCAATTTTGGTCCTTATAATTTTAATTATATTTAATCAAGGAAATTGAATTTGATTCTACCAAATCAAGGATCAATTTAATGTCGAAACTTTTTTTTTTTAATGTTGTGATAAACTCTTATAAAGTTTACCAAAGTAATTATCAAGCCTAATTCTAAATAAACTAAATATCAAAGGATCACATTGAAAGAAAAAAAAGACCAAAAAGAAAAGAAAAAACATTATGGAATTCATATTGCATTGATGCTTTAGTTTTTATTTATTTATTTATTATTATTATAAGGACAATTACTTAATTCTTTCAAGTGTTGTATACATTCACTAACCACAAAACTATTCAAAGTGTTGGTTTTGGTATAGACTAGTCATATCTATCCACGTTGCGGGTAGGATTTTAAGTTAATTTTTAACACAAGAGAAAAAAATATTGGTGTTATGGATGTGTTTTTTTATATTATGAATTTTTTAACTGAAAAACAAAAAATGTAGTATTTATGCTTAATAAAATAAATTGAAAAAAAATATATGAATTGATAAATAAATAAAATTATTAATGATAATTATATACTAAAACAGGAAGTTGATCTTCCTAATAAAAGTAAAATAAAGATACACATACAAATAGTTTACTTTTTCTGTACTTTTTATTTTGTACATTTTTTATTTATTTCATCTAAGAGGTAAATTATGGTTGCCAAAAACAAATGATTCTCGTTTTTATAAATGCATTATATAAATAAATTTTTTTATTTATATAATGTAATAGAAATAAATTAAAGATAAATTAAAATAATCTTTTTAAAGCATTATAAAATTAAAAAAGATTACTTATTATTAAAAAAAAGTTAAACTAACATATTTAAAAAATAAAAGAGGGGTATTAATTAAAATTTAAATAAAAAATATTACTAAAAAAAAAAAACCAAGCACTGTAGAGGTTTGCAAACCAGGCTTGTACACTTGACCAAGAATAAAATAGCCTAGGTATGCGCCTCAGTTTGGAAGACTGAGCTCGCATATGTGGTTTATTATTTTTTATGAGAAAGCAAATGATCTAGCTTTTATTGAACAACACATTGTTTGTTGTGACAAATGATACGTAGTGTGTTGGAGAATTTTTTAGTTACCATAAAGTTCGAGTTTTAAGACTCAAAAAATTCATTTTTCAACTTGTTTTCACCTGAAACACCTAAACATACCAAGAACCTTAATAAATTCATTTTCAACCTCAAAACACCTCTGATCCATCCAAAAAGAATTGAACGAGTAAATGTTTTTATATCCTCTAACTACTCATTTCGATAAAATTAAAGGCAACACCATTTCCATTGAACTCTTCATAGAAAAACAAATACATTGACACCAAGTTATTCTTTTTTCATGGTTGAAATGCGGTAGGTCGAACATTTTCTCTCTCTTATTTTTTAATGACTTTCTATCTTCTCACTTAACACTCGAGGGCTAAAAAAAAAACAAAAATATAGAATTGAAATGTAACATATGAAAACTTCATGAACCAAATAATGCATAAATTTAAAGCTCATGGACCAAACTATAGTTTTTTATTCTTGTTGAACACTGAGTTTTGTATTTTTTTTTAATCTATTTGGTCATTGCTTTTTTATATTTCTTTTTTAAATATACCCTAAAATTGATCTTTAATTTTATGTTGGAATATTTCTTGAAAATTTACATATTTGAAAGCAAGTAAAATGAAAAAAAAAAAAATCTCAACACATAAAACCATGCTAATTTAACTAAAAAAAATGAAGTTATAAAAAAAAATAAAGTTTGATAACTAAACTAAAACAACTACTCTAGAAGAATAGTATAATCCATAATCAATATCAAAATAGTTAAAATACTCCAACTTTTTTAGTTTCCTTAGTAATTTACTAGATCCTTTGTGTAAGTTGAAAGACAGAAGTGTTTCTAATAATCACATAGTCAAAATAGTTCAAGTTTTTTTTTATAAGAAAAACAAGTTAAATATGAAGGTTTATGGAAAATGTTTTTTTTTGGATAATAAATGCATAAAAAAATTGAAGGATAAAATAAAGAAAACATATAATTAAAAAAATAACATAAAAAAACGACGAAGGCTCATCGAAGATAATCTTTGAAACTAATAATTTTAGAATGTACCTTATTTAATTATACACCAATTAGGTGTGCCAGACATTTTTAAAATTTAACAATGAATTTGTTAAACAAAAAAAATTAAAATATGGGTTGCTTGAGTGATGTTATGGGCAATGTTTTAAGTTTATGATTCATAAAGTAGATGAGGCAAGTTTATCTTTCTGAATTCTTAGTCAACTAAGCCTATCAATGGCAGGAGCAATATCCAGTTCAACTGAAATTTGAATAGTTATGAATTATGAAAACCAAATGTAGTAGAATTCATAGAGTTGGTGAAGGAGTTGTGAGAACTACGTATACACCTTTAAACCCAGACAAAAAGCAAGAGTGCATAGAAATACCAAAAGAGATTAAAGTGTTGATATTAACTATTGATCAGCCTGTGGCCTTGAAGAAGCAAGCGCGCACAAACAGATTGAGAGCTAGCCCTCCTGCATGAAAGGGTAATCGTAAGTGTTAACTGTAGATAAATTCATTGTTGACATTAATGGAAGACAAAAGAAAATGGTGATGATTAAGAAGCCAGAAGTGTAGGTGGGTGCAAGGAACATTTACCTGTGTTAATAATTATAAAAAATCAAGCGGGTTTGTTTTTCCTGCAATCTCAAGTTCGAGCCTTGTAGTTGCTAATATGATAATCATTGGAAGTTTACATGATTGTTAATTTTAGAGCTTATAAAATTAATCGAGATGCGTGGAAGTTAGTCTAAACATTTATATTAATAAAAAAAATATATAAAAACTCAGGGAGAAATCAAGTTTTATAAAAGATAGCAATGTTGAGGACATGCATGGCTTTCCATAGGAAAAGAGTGGTTGCTTACTGAGTTACCACATTTGAAAGGGCTAAAATAAAATTAAAAATCATATATGGGGCAGTTATAACCACAACAAATGATATATGATAAAAGCTTTTAGAAGTCTTAACTTTAACAATCTAGAGTATAGGGTGAACCCTAGCGGTGCAATCCTTATCCATGCAATTAAAAACTAGAGGAAACATATTAGATAGGTGCTAGAAAAACCTAAAATTAATCCCAAGCAAATATTGCTCACCACTATTGTAGTAACAATTTTTTTTTTTAAAAGAAGAAGTTTGCCTCGAGTACAGAGCATATGCATTTTTTAGCTGGGCCTAATGCATTTTTCAGTCCCCTAAAATTGAAGTAAAGATAATTAAACGTTGAAAACAATCAAACCAAGCCACAAAAAATAATATATTTTTTTGACATAGCATGAAAATTATAAAATAAACTTGTATTATAAAATTGTAATGAAATTTTTTTTATATACATAATTCAAGTATCTTAAAATATATGATTCATATAAAATTTCATACATGGTTCAAGCGTCTTAAAATATATGGTTCAAATAAAAATTTATACATAATTTAAGTAACGTTTAATTAACTAACAATTAACAAACTTAAAACAAATAATTTGTTGGTGTGTCATGTAAATTAAAACTAGCTTTATTGTCTTCATCTCCTCATTATTCATAATGCATTCATCAATTTCATCATCATCAAGAGGATTATTAATGTTACTACTAGTACCAACATCAATTTTGTCAATGTTATTTAATTCAAAACTCCTTGAATTCTCTAGGTTGTCATCAAATTGAATCTTCAAATCTTCTCTAATACCATGATTCTCTATTTCAGCATCATTAGGAATTTTTTCTTCATCACTTTCATTTTTTTTTATCATTTTTTCTTCGTGTTGATGTCAATGACACTAAGTAAATCAAAGTTTAATGAATTATCATGTTTTTGTCCCTTAGTTATCCAATCATCATCAGATGAAAAATCATTTAAAACTATATCAAAATCATCAGCTTGCTTTTTAACTTGGTTATCTTTCAATTTTAGATTGCACATTACAAATACTAAGTCATTCATTTTTTTTTCTGGTGCAAATAATTTCTTTGTTTTGTATGAACCTAAATAAACAATTCAAATTTATAAGATTCTTATCAAATATTTCAACATTTCAAATAATAAAATAAAAAAAACTCACCATAAAAATATCATTACAATCTAGAAAAATCTCAATTGAAAGTATCTATCTAAATACATTCATATTAATAAAGGACAACATATGAAATAAAAACTAGCAAGATAAATACCTTTTTTTTCCACAGAACCAAAATTCACTTGTATCTTCTCTTTTGCTTGGTATGTTGCTTTATATATAAAACTCATAGTTGGTTTATCAACTAAATAAACTAATTGAAGAACTTTAATTAGAGCATATGTTGCCTTAATACATATAGTGACATCATACCAAAACCTGCTGTGCAAAACACTCTTTTGAATTCATTTCCCTTCTTCTATTCCTGAAAACCTACATGACCTTCACTGTTTGGAAGTAAACATAGTCATTAGTTGTATTTTATGATCATTCAAATATCCTATAGTCAAATATACAGTAACAAACCGAGTGGCAGCGTGCCTAATCAAATCCTAATTTCCTTTTATAAAGTACCTTAACATAGAAATAAGAATAGTTCTTGAATAAATATATGAGGTGATTCTCCTCCCCTTAGCAATAGTTACTTGATGAACCTCTAGTTTCTTCTCAAAATCTTCCAATATCAAGTCAACACAATGGGTAACATATGATGCCCAAAACAACCTCTTTTTTTTTCATTAATAATTGTCCCGCTGCCTTATAATTTATAGCATTGTCGATGATTATTTGCACAATATTTTCCTCCTCAATCCTCTCCACAATGGCATACAACATCTTAAATACCTTATCAGCATTCTTGGACATATTAGAAGTATCCACTGATGACAAAAAATTATCCCTTTAGGACTATTAACGAAAAAGTTACAAATACAACATCTTTTTTTATTTGTTATCTGACACGACCAAAAGATTGATGTCTTCTCCCAAGTGCAGGAGTGTCGAAGTAATAAATAACCCGGCAAGACCGGAGTCGAACCACAGAGAGGTTAATTGTATAAATTATAAATAACAAGACAACAACAACAACAATAATAATAATAATAATACTCAGTACGTGACGTTGTTATACCTGAGAATGATCTAAAAGATCGGGTCACATGTTTCCAGCCTATATATTGAGTTCATGAAAAGATCAAAGATATATAATAATAATAATGGTAGTAGTAGTAGTAGTAGTAGTAGTAGTAGTAGTAATAATAAAAAAAGGAGGAAGAAATTAATGAGAACTTTGAGATGGAAGATTAATGTAAGGATTAAATAATGATAAAAACAAATGTCAAGGTTAGAGGATCCACTAATGGTATTTCAAACAAGTATAGTATAAACTCTTATTATTCAATTGAAAACCACACACAAAAGAGATTCCAATCGGATGATTTCTCATTAATAGCTCATTATAAATTGTTAACATGATCATATTAATTATCTTATTTACATAACACCAAACTTTTAAATATTGTCAGGAATTCATGATGTTAACTGATGTTAACAATAAATCAAGTTCCTTTCATAGCCTAGGTGTAGGTAATACCATACGGTTGGGCTATGAGAGTGCCAAGCATTTGTTGTACCAAGTGTTATACAATACAAATCTAGATTAACCATTTAACAAGCAAGGTATTAAGAATTAGTAAGATAAAAAGATAAGACATGTTAATATTAAACATTAAGGTCCATGTTGAGTTTACACTATACTTATTCTTACACCATTAGTGTAACCTTTTCACCTTGACATAATAAATTTAGCTAAATATAATGAAGAAGAGAAACATAAATAAACAAAACAAGAACATAAATAAGATACAAGTTAACTAAGGAAAGGAAAGGAAATGAAAAACATAAACAACATATTAATGAAAGCAAAACTTAAGAATTACAAAAAAAATATAAAGAGAGAAATAAAGAGCACAAACTTGATCTGAACAACCAAGCTCCTAAATACATGGCAAATGCCTCCTTTTATAGGCCAAAATTCAGAATTATTGATTTGATGACTAATTGTTGAGTGGGTGGCCAACTTTTAACTTGGTGAAAATCCTTATTTTCTTGTCTAAATAAAACAAAAATGCTACCATCTGAACTGGGTCCACTAGAAAACATGAAAGTTGTAGGAAATGGACTCAACTTTCCAGGAAAAAAAAATAGAGGTCATTTGGACTTCTAGAACTCCAGATATGGGCCAAACACTGAATAGTGTTTGGGCTGCAAGACAGATTCAGACTTCTTTGTTGTTCCTATAATTTGGACTTGAAAACGGCCTTCTTAAATCTTGATGAAAACATAAAAGTTGTATGTCTATGTCTTACTGAATCTGTGTAAAAATTTGAGGTTATTTGAACATCTAGAACTCAAGATATGACCCAAACACTGAACAGTGTTCCAGTTTGGAATGCACCAACATCTCTTTTCTAAGTTTCACCCTCTCTTTATCTTCACAAATTTCAGTAGTTGAATTCATCAATCAATCCTTTGATTTATGTGATAGGCCTGCATTTAAGATGAATATTTACCATATATTAGGGCATTTTATAGTATTAGACTTGTTATTATAAAACATGTTTTAGTTAAGGAGTTATTGATACTTTAAGTGCAAAATGATGATATAAAACCTTGATAAATATGCACTTTTAAGTACTAATCACTATCCATTAGACATAATTGAACAATCTGATTTTTGTTTTCCATTCTAGCTTATACTCCTCAAGCAAGTTCATTGTTTGATTCACTTCTTGCTTCAAATACTTCTCTTTAATATCATTGTAAGATGGAAGCTTGAAACTTGGCCTATTTTTTGCAACTAATTCAAGTACCTTAAGAAACTCAAGGTTTTTTTACTCATTTAAATAGAATTGCACTAATGTAGAAAAACATTGTAATTTGTCTACATGCTTCTTCTCTAATGTCTTTTTTTAGTAATTGATTTAGGTTTTTGTGTGCTTCCACTCCCACTATTTACTCTATTTCCTTTGTCCTTGAAGCTAATTTCTTTCATTTCATCGTCGTCATCATCTTTTCCAATATATTGATGAGCATTTCTTTACTTTTCAGTTGCTTCTAGATTTTTCACCAAAACACCCAAAATCATCTGCTTGACATTTTTGGTACTTGTTGGCACAACTCATCATCCTTACGAGTGCAAATCAAATGATATTTGAAATGAAAAATATCTCCACTGATAATTTTTTGACAATACTTGCATTGAACTTTTCTATAATTTTTATCAATATCTATACCATGTTGCCATTCTATATCAATCTTATTACCAGAAGAATTTTTTTTTTCTCTAAATGTCATATGTTCAACAATTCAAGAATCAACTTAAATCAACCTTGTAATCAATCCAAATATTATATGATTCCAATTAAATTTTAGTTAAAAAAAGTATCATAATACATGTGACTAAATGAATGAATAGGTCGAACGAAATGTAAACAAAATAAGATATTGACATAAATAAATTGGCATATAGCTTCGTGTTTTCTATGCTAAACAAAGGCAAGTGGACTTGAGTATTATTTCTACTGTTAGTTGCTTGGGATTCTAGAGTAGAAGTGCTGGTTTGTTAATAATTTCTTCACTCCTAACAAAAAAGAATTCTAAATCCAGACAAGTTTTTTTCATTTAAGCTAAAACTATAGGTACACTAAAATGAGAAAAGACTACATGGGCGACATATTTTTCAGATGGTTTTTTGTGTTATACATAACAATTCATATAATCTAGAAGCATGCATAAAGAACTTGTAAAACTAAAGCGATAAGACAATAATATTATATAATAGATAGGAGTGCATATAATCCAGAAGAAAGAGAGTAAAATATGCATCCGTACCATGTTGCAAAAGTGCTAGGTTTGTTGATTAGACATACCATAAAATTACTTGAAAATGGAAACAGTTGGTAAATTCAAAATTTATAACTCCTTGATTTTGTTCTATTTTAATTTCTTATAACCCATATCTCTTACAAGAATAACAAACTTCTTTAGAAATTTAGAACTCTATTGTTCTTGTAAAGCATCTAATATTTTGTCATCTTCAAAGTTACCAGATTATGAGTCCAATAATTGATCTTGAGTTTTAAAATACATAGTAGATTTATTTTCATGTCAAATGTACAAGAATAACATGTACAAGAGCATAGGGACTAAACAAAACAATTTACTCTATCTTCTATGTTTAGATGTTTAAAAGGGCCCAATGATCAAACCTGATGGATATCCATCTTAACTTAATGAATGCGATCAATGATATCATCCATCCATACTAGCTTACTGATGTGACATTGAAGATTAAATTCTCATAAGAAAATCATTTAAGCAAATCTAATTACAAGTTACAAAGCCATAATTCTATCATCTTTTTGAATGTATGGTTCAATTTCTTCTGCCAGCTCTTGGGTCAAAGATCCTAAGTTCCCAACCGCTGTTAACAAATTTATTTTTTTTATTCTTTATTAGCGGAGTTTTACTTTGGAAGCTCAAATATTGTTCTTAAATTATCTGTAAGTCAAAACCCAAAATTGAACCGAAAAGAGAAAATGTTCTCAATTGAGGAGGAGAGGGGTTTGTTTGCCATTAAAATGAGCAAGGGAAGAAATCGAGGAAAACAAAAAATTCCTCTTTGTTTCTTTAGTTGAAGTGGAAATGACAGTAGGGGGGTTTAAGACCAATATTTTCATACAAAAATCTTATCTCTTTTGGACAAGTGATCCACCCCCCATGATAATTAGTTAGTTTCCCTAGTAGTGATCAATTAAGAAAATTAATTTAGAAGCTCCATATATAAAAAAAACCTTCAAGGTTGTAGATCACTCATTGGTAGATTGCAATTTACAAATATAATTCGTTTCCACCCAAATTGATTGATTTGCTTCTAGGAGTATAAGTCGGTGGAGATTTGAAGAATGGAGAGGATGTCGTCACCTGTCGGTGAGTGAAAAAAAAAAAAACAAAGAGGGCTAAAGGTGAAAGAGAGGCAGATTGCAGTGATGATTTGTTTTAAAACACTGGGAGGATTTTGAGAAAGAGAGGCTAGGTTTTTTGACTTTTTGGTGTAGTATATATATTCCTTATAAACTCGTAAAATCAGGTTCAAAATCATTATTTTACACGATTTCAACTAATTTCAATGATTTAATTTGATTTTATCACTTTTTAAGTTTTAAGCTGATTTAACATAATAAACATATATTGACTTATAAAATTATATAATTTCACTAGTCAATTCATAATTTTCACAATATTGATGCTAATTATACGAAACCAAAAGGCAAAAAAGGGAAGAGATGCAACAAAGATGTGCTCATGACCTAATGGGCGTGAAAAGGCAAGAAAAATCAAACCCAAAGTTTAGCTTGGAAAATAAAAATCAATTTTATAACATTTAGAGACATAATATTGTCCAGGACTCTTTTACTAGAACATTTATAATTATATTTTTCAATTAGCTCTTTGGAAAAAAATTCAAACAACTAAACCTTTAATGTCGTTATATACGAAGCTCCATGTAGTTGTCAATATGAAAATCATATAATATACTCTTTATAACTGTACGGTAGACACATTATTGCATGGATATTTGTTTTAATAATTACATTAAAAGGTTTTTTTTTTTTTTTTAATGAGTAGGAGATAGTTGGATAAACTGCTCCCAAAACAGCAACCCATACAGACCGAGAAACCATGCACATAACAGCCTAACTTGGAACCATAACAAAGGGAAATTACAAGCAGCAATGAGAAGGAGAATCTACCAAGAAAGAGGAAGAACATAAAATAGAACAAAGCCCAGCAAACCAAAAGGCGAGCAATCCCTCAGATTAATTGCCTTGCTCCCTTAAATTATTAACTGTCCTATGAATATCTATTTTAATCATCATGAAATTAAATAAACTAGATTTAGGGCACAATGTAACTTCATGAGTAATCTATTACTCACAATGGTGAGAAAAAGATAATGAAGGTGAGCTCGAAACAAATCCAACAAAAACTAATAATAAAATGTTAGCCAAACTTATCAATACAAAAATAATCATAATAACTTATTAGTTTTCTTTTTCCTTAAAATAATAAGACCGTAAGCCTTCATCCCATAGTCTAAAAATCCCCAAATGCTTCTCATACTCTTCCCCATTTCAATAACTTTAATTTTAGTAAATGTTTTTTCTTATTTTAATCACTCCTTGATCAACGTTTACGAAAAACAGGCCCCAGATGTGATGGAGGCTTTTCTTTCCTCATAAATAAGTTCACTTTAGTCCCCACATGCCAAATTTTTAGATATTGATCCAATTCATAGAAATGGTTTGAAAAAAATATTTAGATTTTAAATTTTTCTTTATAAATAATTCAAATTGTCTACTGATAAGTTTCATAATTAACCTATTTAAATTCATAATCTAGACAGGTGCAAATTACTATAGCAATCTCGTTTTGATATTTTTTTCCTGCATTTTGAAAATCGATGATGAAATTGAGAATTTCTAATTCTTTGAAGGTTGCATAGGCAAAAACCTACTAAGAAAATGGTAAAACTTCTTCTCTAATTAAAGGACTTGTTTGCATAATCATAAGAGCTTAGGATCAAAGTGTACAAATGCGTTTGTGCGAAAAGAATCTATCAGAAGCGTGTATCAGGGCATCATTTCCCTAAATTATATCATTACTCCAATCATAGAAAAGAAGATCTGGCTCCAGAATCCTTTTTTAATTCGAAAAGAAACGAATAAAGATGACAATCGACAGAGTGCGATCCATCATGTGTGTGTGAATGGGAAAAAACAGTGCCAGATGTGTCGCATATCCCAGTTTCAAACCTCGAATTCTGTGTTTCCAAAGTTGCTGCTAGCCTGCAGCTTGGACCGAAGACCGAACGACGCAAAAACTTTTGACAGTGTCCCACAGTTTCTTGACCCTTTTCAAAATAAGTTCCATCACTTCGCAGCAAAAACCTGGTGATGGCTGCAGCTATTTGTTGATTTAATCTTCTAACATGTAGAGTATATATCTTTTCATTTCATACATGTGTTGTTTAGTTCCATTTCTCTTTCAAGAATCAAACCGGCAATTTCCCCTTAAAAAGAAAGTGTTGCTGTAACATCAGAGCCCTTTATATATGAAAATGGTGCGCAAAGGCCAATACATGGATGCTTGGATCAATTTCGGACGGGGTAATGGATGGCTAGGGAACCAAAAACTTCGTAATTATCTCAATGATTACCCGAGTAATGTCAAGCACTAATAACAAAAGTTGCTGCTTTACATGTGTCTTCGAGAATCTTGTGTATCGATCTCAAGACTACAAAATCTTTCTTTCTCTGGTTACAAAGCAAGTGGTGCCAAGAGCACCTTCTTCGCGGTAAAGAACACAGAATATCTTTATAGTTGTCTCTTTATTAAAAGAACGTTCTTTAATTTCTTTATTGAACCTGAAGGGGGATAAAAGAAAAACACAAATACGTTTTTGAAACCCAATAATACGTAACCCCTTCCATAGGCAATGCCATTGCTTGCCCCATGAGTTTACCTTAGTCTTCCTTGATTAGTCTGCACTCAAAGAACAAGAGAGGCAGAGAACTGGTAATTATAAGCTCAACCCAATTACTTTTCCATCATCAACCAAGAAAAATGTCTACACAGCAGCCTCAACAACAACAACAGCAGCAGCAGCCTGTTGTCCTTTACCCAAACACTGTCGCAAGGCAGGCCTCATCTTCCCACTCAAATGGATCATTTGGAACCGTTTTTATAGTTCTAGCAGTGATTGTTGTTATATCAGCTATTGCTTGCTGTCTTAGCAGGATTTGCAACAAGCGTCCAAACAACCAGAAAGTCAATAACAACAAGCTAAGTCAGCAGCACAGCCAACACAATCCCACCTTTCGTCCCAAGGAAAGGGAAAGCGATCTTGAATTTGGGTTTGACAAGGGATTTCCAGAAGCCAGGCATGCTAACATGAAAGGATCAGACCCCAGAGGCCACAAGCCATTCGGAAATGGTCATTTCAGTGGTAGAGGTGAAACAAACACTTCTGGTGGTGATCATGGCGAGACCAATGGTGCTCCGTGAATGAGTTAATTTCTTTGGTATATTCATCTACCTTGGCCTCCTTGGCTGGTGCCGTTTCTATCAAAATCTGTTTCCTCTAATTTCCATTGCAGCTAGTTTGAAATACTATGTAATTATTATTTGAAACAATTGCTTCGGCTTTTATCGTTTTAACATACAGTAATGAAGCTCATTGGAGGAATATTCCTGTCAACATATTTACTTCAACTCTTTCCACCATTCATTTAATCCTTGTGTGTTATAATTTTTAGCCAACTAACTAGTTAATCCCTTTAGTTAAAAAAACTCAATATTGAATCTCTGTATTTTATGTCTGTTTGCGTTGTTATTCCTTCTCTCAATTTATTTCTAATCAATTTTTTCAATCTTCGAACTGAACATTAAAAAATTAATTTAAAAAGAATCCTCAACAAAATATTAACAGGCAACTTTAGTATTATGTTCATTACCAAAACTCAAATTACAAAATTATAAAAAATACAAGGACTAAAAATTATTATTCCCTCACCTCACACAACTTGATCTAGGGACTAAATTATAAATTCCAAAATCAAAATGACTATCTCACAAGCCAAAAGGACTAGATAATTATTTATTATTAGTCCAGCCCCGACAAATACATGTATGAGATTCTATTTTATTTATTTTTTATTTTTTTGATTAACGTGAATGTTTGGACTAGCTTGCGTGCACTTTAATTAATCCCACGGGCTCTAAAGTTAGCGACCATGTAAGCCTCTAGTGGCTATTATATGAGCAATCATAGGACTTGAACCTGAGACCACAGAGAAAGGAAACCTCTTAGTCCTAAGCTCTTACCACTGAGTCATCTTCTAAATGATTGAGATTCTATTTTATTGATCATCCATAGTTAAGTTGAGTAACTACGTTTGTATAATACTTTTTGATGAATTCATGAAAAAAACCTCTCACAAAAATTGGATTAGTTAATGGCTACCATTCTAGACAAAACTTTGTGGCTTGATTATGAACTTGATGTATAGACTTTGTTGTGGTTTTTATTATTTTTTTAAAAATAATCCCTCATTACACGAGAAACTTTTTGATATTTAGATCAATAGGTGTACAAGAGAAATAGAATGTGAGAAAATTGATAGAAAATATACAGAGAATTTGAAATGTTTTAATCTATGAACCTCTTTATTTACTTGAGTCATGTTAGCTTGTCTCAAAACATGTAGAATTGCACATTATTTGAATAGTGGAAATGTTGGTACTTCCCATTAATTAAATTGCCTTGAATTGTCATTGATGTGGAGGTTGATAAATATTAGTAATTTTTTAGCTAGAAATAACTATTGACTGAGAAATGACGTGTTTGATTGCATAAAATGCAATGCATGTTTGCATTGTTGGTTATTGGATAGAAACTGTGGTGCCAACCTGTATAAAAGTCTCTTTATGTATATATATAGATCGATAACAAACATATTCGTTTCAAGTAATAAAATATACATTTTTCAAAATAATTTTTCCTCTTTCCAAGTAAAATTTAAAAGTAATATTTGTATACTCAATGTATTAGACAATCACAATCACAAGAAAATTAGTAATATAACACACAAGTTTTCAAATTATTCAATTCGGTCCTTCTGGCACAAGCACTAAAAAAGGACTTTATAGCCAAACTTGCTATTATGTGGTTGCTAGAAGCAGGATTCGTGTAGAGCTAGTGATATCAACCGAACCCAGATGGTTAAACTGATTTCTTGCATTATGAAACCCATACTTGAAAGGATTTGACATGGACGAGGTGAAGCTTTTTAAAAAAAAATTATTATGAAGAAACATTTGAGTAGTTGACTTGAAGAACATTCCTCCAGGAAGTAGCTGGAACACAAGCCTTGATCCCGCTAATTGGTGAACTTATTGAGCTTTTTGTAGCCAAGCTTTTCTTCGGTTTTACTATAAATAAATTAACTCTGCTAATGTGATTTATGTGTGAAAATCCCAGTTCAATATTTTCAGATAGAAAAAGATGAGAAGATAATAGAATCTATTAGAGCTCAATGTTATGTCCCTCTCAAACAAGAAGCTATGATTGGACATTGTCATTCCAATTCGAGCTTGAACAAGTACTGTCTTGATCTGTTTCTTGAAGAGAATTTGCTGCTTTCCCGTCGCTTGTTAAGTTTGGTTCCTCAGACACGGTTCCTTCACCCATGAACGCAGCCCAATAACAACCTTAGCTTTGAAGGATCATCTAGTAGTTCCAATCCTTCGAATGAAGCTTCATCATTTGTTTCATATGCAAGTCAATTTCCTCAACATGGACATATGAAATTGTCAATCGGGGATGAGAACAAGAATGCTGAAGAAGAGGAATGCAGAGCGAGCAGCATGGAGCTAAAGACTGCAAAACTGGAGACATGTCACTAAGGTAAACCAGGATCCCTCTGGTTTTGTAAAAAAAGAAAGGACAGAGGTATAGAGAGCTTCCAGAACCTAGTACGGTTCTTATTGCAAAACTTAAACTCTTTTCTTTACTGATATATTTGGACAAAACAATTTGAGCCATTGAAGTTTAACAGGTTTCATGAGACCATCAATTTCTAAATTGACTCTTTTCCCAGATTCAATTAGAAGTGGACAAGATTGGCAAAAGACATTTTCTGCTGAAGTTCCTTTGTGAAAAGAAGCGTGGAGGATTCGGGAGGTTGATGGAAACTATCCATTCTTTGGGGCTTCAAATCCATGATGCCACTATTACTACATTTAATGGCAAGTTTCTGAACATTCTCAAGATCGAATCCTGGTATTCAGATGGAATCCAAATTTTGGATACGAATTCGACATAAATTCAGTTACACAAGCTTGTTTTCCAGAGAAATAGAGGTTGACAGGGATATAAATCTTCAAGTCAAAAGCTTCAGCAGTTCTCTGCTAGAAGCACCGTATCTCCTTTTCTGCTATGTATGTTTGCATCACTCTAGTTTTAACTACCTTGTATCAAATCTGCAAGGCGGATAAGGATGTTCAACCAAAGAGATTGAAAGAGTCATTGGTCGAGCTAACAGGATACCTAATTCAGACAGGAAGTAGTCCAAATTAGAAGAATCAGGGAGTGCCCTTTCCAGAGTTTGAAGAGTTTAAAGTGAGAAAGTTGGTGACTTCTCCATTCAGCTAAGTTGATCATATTTATGAATATGAGGTTTGAACATATGTTTACATCAATATTAGCTTTCTATCTGTCGGACACATTATTATTTTCCCCTCCATTCGGGCTTTCTCTTGTACAGTGTTTTTCTTCAAGCAGGACCTTGTACAGAAGCAAGATTAGGCAAGCCATTCTAGAAAATTTATGCTTCCTGAAACCAAGAAACCGATCCTTCTATTCCTTAAACATCCTCAATTTCAGCATTTTCATATTGACAGACTAACAAAAAAATGTACAAGACAAAAGGGTAACCTTCAGAGGTAAAGTTAAGAATATGTTCAAATTTGCATCATAAGCAAAAGTTTCTTGCAAATGTATATGCAACGCAACAAAACTTTTTCTGTCTTGCTCTATTATCAGTCAGACAAGGATGCTGGTTTGAGTGACACCGCGGCTAGTAAATACATAAAGCTTTGAGTAAGATACACTTTACAAGCCTCCTTGAAACTTCACTGCACCTTTGAGGGAGCTAAAATTGCAGTCAAATTTCACAGGAGAAGGAAAAAAAAATTTAACGCTAATTATGCCTGGTGAAGTGAAGTGCAAATTCCTTCAGATATCACCTTCTTTGGTGCTACATATTGATAATTTCAAGGAGATCTGGAGGTTGGCCATGTCACCTTCATCTAAACTGGCATCTACCATGGCTTCCATGTCGGTTCATGGCTTGTGTTTCTGACTCGCTACTCGTGAACTAACTTGATGCTGGGGGTTCACGGGATGTGTATCTACCGGAGTATTCTCCACTGGAAGTGTCAAATTCTGAGCTTCCATTACTGCCAATAGCCATTCCCCTGAATTTCTTAATGTCTAGACTGTACTGAACTGAATCATATACAGCGCTCTGACCAAATCTCACACCATTACTGAGATCTGGGAGTTCACCTTCACTATCTAATGCTCTCACCACCTAAAAGAGTGTACCAAGAAATTTAGCATTCCAACTAAAAGCTACAATAAAAAAATACAATCTCCTATATTTACTAGTCACGCAGGCATTTTGCTCATTTTGGTTCTCTTATCTAAAAACAATCCCTAACAAGGTTATCTATAACAAAGAGAAATTGACAAGAAGCATGTTTAATATCACCTGCACCATGCGTGGCCGCTTTGGAGCTGAATGGCGAACACAAGCAGCAGCTGTCTCAACCATTCTATATAATTCACTCTCCACGTAATGCATTCCGAGCCGTGTATCAACCAACTCACCAAATTCGCCGGTTTCAAGGGCATGAATCAGGAGTGGACGAGCCTGCCACAATCATAATAACAACACATTGTTCAAAGGATAAATAGATTGCAGGGAAGGAAATTGGATATGCAGTTCATCTAGCTCATTACCAAAGTAACTGGGCTTGAACAAGATAAAGTCGGCTTGTTTACTGGCAAACCATTCAGATTAGGAAAGAAAGTTCTTAGGTTAATTTTTTTTCTAGATTTATGAACCATTTCTTATTATAGCCGGATGATGATTGGGATATATAATACATGCACACAGCTACAAGCAAGATAAAGTCATTTGCGTCAATGCCTATTCATACCCATTCAACCAAGCTTTCATCCCCCAAAGGCTGACTTGCATCGACTGGTTTGCGCCCGGTTATCAGTTCTAGAAGCACAACTCCAAATGAAAATACATCAGACCTATCTGTTAGTTTTCCACTTGATGCATACTCAGGTGCCAAATACCTGAAAACCGTAATGAATATTAGTAAAATGTGATGATTAAACCACTACCATAGTCCAGTATATTGCAATCCAAGTTGACAGAAAGCTTGTTCACTAGCTTACCACATACAATTCAGACAAAATGGTGACCAAAATGCTCTTAACTTCTATAATTTGTTTCAGAAGAAGGTGATGGGTTGGATGAAAAAAATCACATAGGTTTTCTTTATTTCCTTGGAACATCTATAATTGGAGATTCCACTTTACTACTCTGATCCACATTCCAGCATAGATTTTGTTTATCGAGGGTATTTATTGACCATTTAGTCATTTACACCGGAGAGGATAAAGGAAAGGACGGCTAGGAAACGGGATAACAGGTGAACAGAGGCATCCAATCTGAACAGAGCTTACATATCACCGAAAACCTTAACATACCCAAATGTCCCCATTACTCGAGTTGATACGTGGGTCTGAGCTGTGTCATTTAGTCTGGCAAGCCCAAAGTCTGCAACCTGTACATAAAAATAGTTCTCAAATAACAATGCAGGACTACCTTCACGTTAAAGAAACCACATGTTGAGGGAGGAATCCAAATAGAAAGTCATAGACTTACCTGTGCTTCAAAAGCATCATCCAACAGAATGTTCGACGACTTAATGTCTCTGTGAATAATTTTTGGATGACCTAGAATAATTAGATCACAGGATGATCAGAGGAAAATTAATCATCCTTCTTTTTAAAAGAAAAATGGGAGAGGAATAGTACACCACATAACCTATTTAAGGAGAATAAGGATAGGAAGACATACAATCTTCATGCAAATATGCCAAACCCTTTGCAGATCCTATGGCAATTTTGAGTCTATTAGGCCAATCCAACACTGGCATATCTTTTGCTGCTGGCACAAATCGGCAGGGCATAATCAAGTCCAAAACATAATAACATAAAAAATTATAAAATGGAAAAGAAAAATCACCTTACCATGCAAATGATGCTCAAGAGTCTTATTTGGAACAAATTCGTAGACGAGCAAGCGTTCATTGTCAGAGATGCAATGGCCCACCAAAGAGACCAAATGTCGATGATGGACACGACTGATAATTTCAACTTCAGCCTTGAATTCCCGTTCACCCTGTCCACTACCCGCCTTTAGCTGTTTGACAGCGACTGCTTTCCCATCTGGCATGCACCCCTTGAAAACACATCCAAAGCCACCCTCACCGATAATATTTTGACGAGCAAATCCATTTGTTATTTCCATCAGCTCATGGTAGCTGAAAGAGGTCTTGGAACTGCCAATGACACCTGAGTCAGGGCCCCCTCCGTGGTGTATATTCCCTCTTTGACTCCCGTAGCTATCAGACTGTGCAGTTGGCGAATGATAGGAGAGACTTCCAGGTCCAGCGAAACCCACAGAGGGTTGTTGCTGTCCGTAATAATATTTATCTTCAATAGGAAAAACAAGAAAGAATTAACGGATTAAATCATAATATATTAAGCAATGGGGCCGCAGCCTCGAAGTAGATAGGCAAGTTTACCTGTTTGCACAGTAAAGTTTTTGGGCGGAATGTAATTGCTGGAAGGCTGAATCCGTCTTTTTCTCCTCCTTTTCACAAATAAAAAGATTACCACAATTAGCGCCATAAAAACCACTCCTGCGGCTGCAGCAGCAGCCGCAGGTCACGACTGTCTTGCTTCCAGTTCCATTACTTTGATTTCTTGGTGGATTGCTGACCACATTGTGATTTTTTGCATTAGCGATCGATGACGAGCGGCCCGATGACGAGACTCCTGAATCGGGAGGACTATGAAATCTAGTTTCTGTTGGATTGGGTCCATTTGACGGAGTGCTATTTGATTCCGATGGCTTGGGTGGTAGATTTGAATTGGGAGGAGACAAAGAGGGTTTGGATTCTACTGGGGGAGGAGGAGATTGTTTTGAACCTCGAGAGGGAGGTGGAGAAACAAATTCACCAGTAGGGGGAGGTATCGCAGGAGCAGGAGGAGGGGATTGAACAGATGGAGGAGGAGACTCGTTCTTTGCAGGGGTAGGAGGAGGAGGAGGAGGAGGAGGAGGTGATGGAGGTGGTGAGTTTGGTGGTGGAGATGTTATCAATGGTGGTGATGAATTTGACGGAGTGGAATTTGAGACTAATGGTGGGCTACGAGGTGGAGAAGAGTTGGAACTCGACGGTGGTGGTGAGGATGGTAATGGTGAAGGAGGAGAGTTTGAAGTGGCCTGTGGAGGCGGGGATGGTATAGGTGTTGGTGGGGAATCACCTTTAATAGAAGGTGGTAGCGAAGCTGATGAGTCATCATTGACGACTAATGATTCTTCGCCAACAGGAACTGGAGGTAAATAGCCTGAACTGGAGGTGGAATTTGTGCTAACTGGCAAAGGAAGCAACTCATTCGATGAAGAACCCGGCGGCGACTCCCCCACCGAGCTCGACATTTTCCTAATCTTCCTACTTATAATGAATTTTTCCTCTCTCTCTATATATATGTAACTTTCTTTTCTCTCCCCTCTTTCCTAATGGAATTTTAGGTTTCTCTCAAATGCATTCACAAAATATTCTATAAGATTTTCTATGGTAATCAAACAAGATCTTTCTTGTCATTAATTTCCTCCCGTGCGTGCATGCATGCATGCGAGGAAAGGCAACCTCATTAACCCAAGACTATTATTTTCTCAATCTGCTAATCAAAATTTGAAGATGCCCTTATAAGGCTACACATAAGAAATCTTGAAAATGTGCTTGCCGATCATCCCTAGTTAAGCACAGTCAAACAAGGAATCTATCTATCAATCTATCCCAAACCCAAGAAGACCAAGCGAAGATGTTTACGAATCAAAGAGGGACAAAACAAGAAAAAGAACCTGGAAATGTGTGAGAGAGCGAGTAATCAAGATTGATTTGCAGAAAGCGTTGATCGATCCCATGAAAAGCGTAAAAGGGGTGTCTTCTCTCTTCTCTCTTCTCGTCTCCTCTGCTCTCTCTCTCAAAAACTTTAAACAACCTTTCCTTCAAATTCTCTTTGCCTTTTTAAGACAGATGATTTTTATTGCTCTTATCTTGTCTTTCATATTACCGCGCGCGCGCTCTTTCTCCTCTTTCAGGCACTTGTAGGCATGATTTCCGTTATTTCTAACCACCACTCTTTCTGTTTTTCTTTTTTTCTATTTTTTTTAATATAGTATATATATTTTTGTACATAATTCTCTTTGCTTTAGTTTCGGGTGACCGCGCATAATTAAAATAGGGTTGGCCCATATGATAAAGCGATTATGGGTCTCAAAATGGTTAGTTGAAGCTGCCAAATGAATAGCCATATGTATTATGCCTTCTGATTTTTTATTTTCAGCACTCCAACGAGGCATGTAAAGTAATAGCTAAAATAGCTTTTTACTTTGTGAAGAGTTATTTTTACATTTAAATGTAGAAATGGCCAAAATGACCAACGGCTATTTTTATAGCCGTTGGCCAACAGCTTTTTTTTTAAAAAAAAAAAAATAGAAAATTTTGCCTATAAATACATGAAGAAAAAACTTGTAGTTTTAAATTTTTGTATTGTGTCTCACCCTTCTCTCAAATTTAAAAAAACAAGAATCGATTATTCTCCGGTTAATTATTAACATCGGTTATGTTAATTAGCTGAAATTAAAAGGTATGCTTGTTTAAAAGTTTTTTCTATTTTCGTTTTAATATCTCTTGATTTTTTAGAACTTTTGTTGTTAATTTAATATTTGTGATGAGTTTTATTTCTTTATTATTTTATGTTTTTAATATGGATTAAGGAAGACAATTTTTATTTATGTTGTAGAAGGCAATGCTAATTCGCATGTATGAAAACTACAAAATTGTTAAACATTGAATATGAGCTTCTTTTACACTTTCTTAAGGTTTTAACTTGAGTTTTTTTTTTAATGTAGATGGATTCAAATTTTCCAAGCTCTTTTACCAATCTGCTTATGAGTGAGTTAGAAGATATTCTCTCTCAACCAAGTGATTCTAATCAATTAATTGATGACTTAACATGCTCGAATTTAAATGTCCATTCGGCAAAAAAATCACAAAGAAGTAAAAATTTCTCACCAGAGGAGGATTGTTTACTTGTCTCTGCATGGCTAAATACAAGCAAGGATCCAATTACAGGAGTTGATCAACAAACAAAACAGTTCTGGGCTCACGTACATGCTTACTTTGTAGAGAATGGAGGAAACTTGAATAATCGTTCACAAATAAGCATCTCAAGTAGATGGCAAGAAATAAATAGAGAAGTCGGTAAATTTATTGGATTTGTTACTCAAATTGAAAATCGTCAGCAAAGTGGAATGACTGAAGAATCAAGGGTAATGTTAACATTCATTTCTATGTTGAATTGTTTAACATATATTTTAACATTATTTAATTAATTTATTTTTTTACCAGATTAATGATGCTCGGCAAATGTATGCTTCTTGCGTTGGCAAACGATTTCAACTAGAACATTGTTGGGTTATCTTAAGAAAAGAACTCAAATGGCAATTTGAGCGTGCAAGTCAACATCAAAGGTCAAACAAGAAACAAAAAGGTCATTATAATGCAAGTCCGGCTTCATCAACTCCATCTACCCCTGATTCTATTAGTTTAGGAGAAGATAGTGAACCATTGATTTATCAAGATAGACCAATCGGTCAGAAGGCTGCAAAGGAACGACTTAAACGTAGACAAGGAAAAGATAAAGTTGGGGATGCAACTGTAACGAATTTGTTACAACAATTCAGGGATACTCTAGTTGAAATTGAGGATCAGAAGAAACAAGACAGAAAAATTATGTTAGAGCAACAAGCCATGCTGATTCAACAAAGTCAAGAGAAACAAGAAGAAGAAATTATGAAAATGAATATTTCTAATCTGGATCCAATTTCTGCAGCGTATTTTCAAAATAGAAAGTTAGAAATTATGCAAAAGAGGGGTTTTGATTTTTAATTAACTTTGATTGATTTATTGTAATGTAATGTATTTTTAATTAACTAGATTTATTTATTGTTTAATGTAATGTATTTTTAATTAAATATTTAGAAATTTATTTTTATTTTAAATATATTGTTATTACTTTTATATTACTTTTATAAATTACTCATATTAATTATATAATTAATAACATCATAATTATATTATATATAAAATATCTAAATTAGTTATATAATTATATTAAAATTAATTTAACATGAAATATATTAAAATATAAATGGCTTTTCTAAATAGCTTTTTACCATTGGAATGCACATAATACAAAAAGCTATATTTACACTATTCAAAAAGCTATTTTCTTCATTTGGCTCTTCAAAATGGCATTTACCATTAGAGATGCTCTTATATCCCATGAGACCCCCCCCCTTCTTTTTTTTTCCTGACCCAAGTATAAGGTTTGATATTTTAAGGCAGTCTGATCAAAATAAGATAGAGTTTTACGGCTTACTTTAAATTAATTAAAAAATATTATTTCGTTTTAAAAAAAATAAAACAGATTGAAAAACTAAAAATCAAATATGATTTTGAATTGATTTAATTGATCATCAAGTAAAATTTTAATTTATTTTTAAAAAAATCTAGTCTAGTTAGATGTTGGGTCTTACATCAACTTGCTAAATCGATATAAGTTTAATAATTATGTATTAACTTTTTTTTAATATGTTTAACGGTTGCTAATTTTAGTTATAAAATAATCACCATTATTTGATTATGCTATTTGCATATTCTTTTGTAATTTGTATTTTAGAGTAAATTAAGTAGAATGATCAATTTTACTCTTCTCAAGTTTCTCTTCTCAAGTTAGTGCTAGCATGTGTTTTTTCAGATATCAAGTTAGTGCTAGCATGATATATCATCTTAGTTAAATCCTACCTATTAGATTCTCATTGAAGGGTAGAATTATTTCATATAATTATTAACTTTAAAAATAAATTAATTGTCCTAATTTGTTCACATTAATTATAGCAGGTGAAAAAACATTTCCTTCTAATCAAAACTTGTTTTATGCATGGTAAAAAAAAATACTAAGTCCATCTAATTTCTCATAAAAACTCTATTTTTTTATATATATAAAAAATCAGATTTATACAATCTTAACTCTAATTTAAAAGATCCGGTATTATTTAAAAATTTCTATTTGATAAATCAATAAATTAAAATAAACTTGAAAATAAACTCATTTCCAAGTATTTATGTTTAATTAATTGGTAAAATTACCAACAAATTATCACAAACTCCATTAACTCACTAAAACACTCTTACACTGTGATGTAAAGCCGGCAGATGGAAATTTGAATTTGGAGAATTATGGATTAAAAAATTTAATCTTTTTTAAAAGAGGCCATTGCATATAAAAACATTAAAATATATATGAAATAATTATTAAAGTTCCATAAGCTCCGCCCATGTATTTTTATCCTGAAAAAACTTCTCTCGCGATGAATTGTTCCTTTTCTGTATCCTTGTACCCAATTTATCAGAGGTAGAAGTAGCCGAAGATGGATGCAAGCTTATTTTATTGTATCAAATATTTTCATTTGTTTTTTTTTTCTTGCAACTTTTTTATTTTATTTTCCATAAAATAAAAAGAAATTGCATTTATTTTTCATTAACAAAGACAATATTCAAATATAAGGAACCACTATAATTCAATGGTTTTTATAAAAAACAAGATATGTATATGTGTGTGTGTCTATATATATATATATGATAGGATATGTTTTTCATATTCTTGGTAACTCTAATGGCTACATCCAATGATTAAAGAGACTTATCCCTGCTATTAATTTCTTAAATTTTTATTTTAGAGAAGGTACATGTTCAAAACAATTAATTTATAAATAACAGTTATTAATATTGTTTGAAAAAATATAATTTTATTAATTTGACGTGTAATATTATGATGTCACTCGATGATATTCTGAAATCTAGAATGTTTAGGAATAAAGTTCTTTAGTAGTTGGATTATGAATTAATTAATTGTTTATTCAATTAAATCTACTCTCCATAGTAAAATAAGATATCTTTTTATGAAAGGCTCCTGATACCTATAAAAAAAAGTCTTATTTGAATGGATTTGGAGACCATTAGATGCTTAAGTTAATATATTTATAGAGAAAAAGTGTAATGAATATGCTAAAGAACATTAAATTCTAAGAATAAATTTGAATGTTCTTCTTTTGGTATGAAATTAATGCTTTATAAGAAGATGATATATATGTATATATATATATATGTATATATATATATATATATGTATGTTTGAGAATGAAAATTTAAATTTTTTACCTGAATGATTCATGCAATATTTATGCCTTGTGAATCTTGTTCTTTTGCTTGAGGGAGAGAGTTGGAAGGTAATTTTATCCTTGTAGTATTAATGATGAATAAATATTTATGACACAGACATTAATGATGGACAAATATCATTCACATTGTATTAATGAGATGAAAATTTGACAAGTCATAGAAAGACTCTAGGGGTGCACATTGAGTAAGGTCTAGGCAAAAAGGATAAGTATTTGAAAAAAAAAAATTAAGGAGAAAAGTGTTGGGTTCATGTCACAAAGTCAAGTCTAAAAGGAGTTAGAACACGCATTGGGCCTAAGAATGTTTAGCAACATGCTTGGGTTCAAGTGCGAGGTTTGAGGGCATGGTGAGTTGAGTATGCACTCAGCGCCTGGGATCAAATGTCATGTTAGAGCCTATAGAGGCACTAGGCATAGGCTAGCACTTGGGCTAAAGTGTGTTACCTGAGTTTATAGGGTGTTGGGCATGCGCCTAACGACTAAGCCCAGGTGTTATATCCAAGCCTACAGATGTTGGTGTGTGCCTGGTGCCTAGGCCCATGACCATGATTTAGGTTCAAATCATGTTTTCAAAGTCCCTTCAGGGCTTGGGTTGTAGAAACAACAAGTTTGGACCAATTAAAAAGTATTTTTCTAAAAATAATGATAAATCATGTTTCATCAGTAACCCTTCAAGTCTTTATGTTATTTTTACTATGGAAACTTAAAAAGAGATATCTCTAAAACTTCTCTCTAAGACATTTTATTTCACATTTGAATTTCCACTCTATAAAACTTCTATCTACAACATTTTCCTAAGGTGTTCTGACATGAGTGTATTATTAGAGAGTAATCACGTGGAGTGTTTGGTCTTGGTATGGAGCGTGGTAACTTAACATGAAATGAAGTTTAAAAGGACTCATCTTAAGGCAATCTACACATACTTAGCATTCTTTGTAAAGATAGGATATGATGAAAGGGAAACATATAGCTTGCATTAATAACTTTACATTTAGACTAAGAACATCATAAATTAAAGGTTTTATAAGGGGTCGGGATCAATTAGGATCAAGCTAAGGACTAGAGGGTTGATGCTCATCCACTAGAGAACCTTGGATTACTTAGGGTTGTTGAGGACATGTTGAGGACATTAAAGAAAGTACCTTGACCACTAAACAAATAGCTAAGGATAACAATAAACATGGAGAGAGGTACCTATCCATAATCCCCTATAAGTCGGAGAGGATTAGCAAACAAACTAAGGGTTTAAAGTATCTCATGATGTGTGGTTTAAAGTATCTCATGATGTGTGGTTTAAAGTACTATAAAAAACTAGCACAAAAAAGGAAACATATGCAAGGGTAATCATATAAACATTAACAGTGGGTGATGATTAGAGGACTCAACTTAGACAATATCTTCTCACGAGGAAATCTTTTCATAGAATTTTAACCTTGGGGTTTACATAGAACTCCTCCGACTTGATCAAAGTATGCTTAGAAAATCCTTAACCCAAAGGAGTTCTCCACTACTTTTAGTTTTTGCTTTTGTCAAAACCAGGACTGGTTTTGACACCTAAAAATGTTGTTGTGGTGTGCAAACTATTATTGAGCCCTTTTAGGTATTTTTTTTTAGAGTTCATGGTTGTCTCATTGAAGGCTAGAAGGGATTTTATGGCTAGGCTACCCTTGTAGAAGAAGATGTAGGTTTCATATTCAAAAGTTTCTTCTTTTTTTTTTTTTCCTATTTTCCACCACCATTTCCTCCCTTGTTATTTCTTTTTCTTTCTTTCTTATTCTCTCCTTTTTCTTTCTCTCTTCATTTATTTCCCTTTCTTTTTTTCTATTCTTTCCACTCTTATACCCTATTATTCCTAGTCCAGAAAGGGTTTTGTAGATCCTTTTTATAGCTAAAAATAGAAATCTCTAGGTCTTTTTGTTGGCAAGATCAACACCTTTAAACTTTAAGAAGCCTTCACAATCATTCTTTAAAAATTTTGTTTCTTCTTACCTAAATCTTAGGCTGGTAAAGTGGCGAGCTCATATGTCTATAGTTTTTGAATGATAGGGGCAATGATTGTTTTGTTGTTGTTGTTGTTATAACCAATTTATGGTTGAAAATTGCAAGATTCTAGCTTGGGATTACAAAGAGTGTTTCAATAGGAGGGTTGGGTATGTTGTTTGTCTTGATTGCTGGGGGATAAAGGGTACAAAGAAGGCATGAAGAGTGGTACTAGGTAAGGTTGATTCTCGTGAACTGGTTGGGTAGGGGAAGAAAACACTGAATAGTATTGTCTAAAATAACATCGTTTCTTTCTTCTTCTCACTTATTAAAACATCATTTCTTAAGAAACTCACTATTTTTTTTTTTAATTCAGCGATGTCATTTTTGTCTTGGGTTAATTTAGGGTTTTGGATTGAAAATAAACAACACCATTTTAAATAGTCTAATTTAGACTTGGAACATTAACTCCTTTTTTATTTTAGCCCTTGATTTATGCACATATTCAATTCAGCTCACAATCGAGCCTTTTCGTTTAAGTTTTTTTTTTTTTTTTCAATTTCACTCATGTTCCAACTTGATTTGGTCCCTTTATTGTTACGCTTCTTACATTATAGTTCTTGGTCCTTTAATTCACAATTTTAGCCAAATGAACTTTTATTCTTAAATTTCTTTTCAATTACATCCATGTTTGAACAAATAGAACCCTTTTACTTTTAATTTTTATTTTATTTTGATCTTTGGTCCTTTAATTCTTTTTTATTTGTTAAATTAACTCTAAATTTCAATTTCTTCTTCAATAAAGCCATTGAGTGAATTAACACGGCCATTCAACTTTTTCACATTTTTTATTTTGGTTCCTAGTCTTTTAATTCATGCAATTCTACCAATTTCAACCCTTTTTTATTCAATTTTCTTTTCAATTAAACCTCTAGTTGTCCCTCAAGATTATCGTTATGCTTTTGTAATTGTTTTGTCCAGTCATTGCTTTTTGAAAATTCATTATTTGTTTAATTTTATTCCTAATTGTGTTTTTCACCTTTTTTATTTTGATTATCTTTTAATAGTTGTTTTTTCCTTCAAAACTCTGCCAAATTTAACCTATAAAATTGTTAATGCAAATTCTCTATTTTTATAAGGGGTAAATTTTAGATGATGATACACTGGGTTATTATCTTTTCAGGTTCAAGTTAAACCCCAACCCCAAGTCAGGTTTTGAGTCACCAAATTTCAAAACCAATTCAAAAACCAACTCATTAGTTCAAGTTAGATTTAACAACTATGGTAATAATATCATTTAGGGAAGCAAAATCCCTAAATCGAAGATAATTCAACAATGTGCTAATAAAAAAGAAACAAAGAGATTGTTATTAATGGAAACAAAACTATAATTATATTTTAAAAAAAACTAAATAAGATATTGATTTCACATAGATTATGGAAGAAAATACTATGGATTGAAACAATTTTTTTTTTTTTGTGAAACATTTTCTATTTTCACCTCTATTTTTTTTTTTAATTTCATCCCTATACATTACATTTACTAGGATTTAAGGATGATAAATTATTTTTATTAGCTTGCTATGAAGTTCTCGTGGTCTTGAAAAAGATATGATGAGATTATGTTGTTGCTCAATTTGGTATAATGGAATTCAATTTTATTGTTTAAAAGTAATAAAAAGCGTATTTTAAATAAAATTCAAGGACCAAATTTTAAATAAAAAGCATATTTTTCCCTTTTTATTAATTGTTCATGAGGTGCGCTTTTTAAAATTTTGGTCATTTTCTTATAATTTTTAGTTTTGGTTCAAAACTTTATTTTGTTTATTTTTAGTCCCTGAGTTTAAGAAATGACAAGGAAAGTTACTGAAAGTAGAAAAGGAGAGATTAAGTTGTCAGTTGGCCACTTTTTTGCTATAAAAAAAGACAATTTTTGTTTTTATTGTTTGATAGATTAATATAATTGGGTTCTGTATGACGAAAAAAAATACTATTTAGATGTTTTTAATCTTTCATCTTGCCAAAATAAATAGACTAGGCTTCAAAAATTCTTTTTGATTCGGGTTAATTTTTATTGTTTGATGGATTAATGGGTGATTTAATGTTAAAACATGAGTTTATTGAGGTCTATATGGTCTTTCTTGGATGTTTTCAAGTGAAAAAAATATTGAAGATGAGCTTTTTGGACGCTAAGAGTTAAGTCTTGACTCATCGATAGCCAAAATGTGGAATAGTGACGACGTCTCGTTTGCCTATATAACTAATGCATCAGCCACTCAATTTAATAAAAACCTTAAAGAGCGTTAAAATTATCAAAGCATCGATTTTTTATATTTTTAATAAAACTTGTTTTTTCATACTTCTGATGAGGTTTTATCTAGAAAACAATTAAGTTGATAAATAAATATAAAAAAACAAAGTAATTGCATTAATAATATGAATGAGTGCCCTTTATCCGTATTTCAAATGATTCAATTTTTTTATATTTATTTAATTGCTTTTAATTTTTATTCAGTTAATAACATAGCTCAAAAAGCTATATTTTTTGTTAGAAAAAATATATTAATAAAAATGAGGAATTATAATTAAAAAAATTGTTTCAATATAATTTAAATTATTACTTTTTTACCAAAAAAGTTATTTCATATAATTAGATAAAAAAAAAAATTAAGGGCTTCTGTGACACGAGATCATATATCTTGATCTATATTTATCTCTTAATTTTTTAACATAGTTTTTAATTAATGTTAAAACTTCTTTTGACATTTATTTTCTAATATTATAATTCTAGATTTATTTTATTAAACACACGTAAACTTTTTACAGTTGGCAAAAAACATATAGATTATTGTTTTTTTATATATTATAATTCTAGATTTATTTTATTAAATACACATCAATGTCGTAATTAACAAAAAGCCAGTATATTATTTGTTTTTTATATTATAATTTTAGATTTATTCCAATACATTATTATTATTTTTTCATATTATAATTTTAGATTTATTTTATTAAATACACATCAACTTTTCGCAATCAACAAAAAGCTAGTGCACTATTTGTTTTTCATATTATAATTTTAAATTTATTTTATTAAACACATGTCAACTTTTCACGGTCACCAAAAAGTCAAAAAGCCAGTACATTATTTGTTTTTTTATTATAATTCTAGATTTTTTTTATTAAATACACATCACCTTTTCACAATCTACAAAAAGCCAGTACAATAATTGTTTTTATTAAAAAAAGTGACGAAACGTTGGTCAATAACCAGGAGCTTCTCGTAATTTGGACTAGATTGGAAAGTGGTGAAAGGTTCTTAAAAGAAAAAATTTAAGAAGTCAACAAACACGCTTACTTGCGGGGTATACAGGTAAACTCCAAGAATAGCCGATGGATCGAAAGTTCTAACGATATTTCGGGATACCCACAGAACAAATCGGCACTCGGCTCCCTACGCGCCTTTTCAATTTAGTCTTGGTCAATAAATAAAACTGGCTCCATCTACCTACCTCTATTTATTTATTGAAAGATTCTAGTACAATCCAACCTCTCTCTCTTTCGAACAAGAAATTGAATTCCTAGAGAGATAATTGAATTTTTCGGAGTGGTTGAGCAATGCAGGTGAGTCCGAAGGTTAATGAACGCTCCATTACTGCAGCAACAGAGTCTGCAGAAAATGAGCTGTTTTCTTACGACAAGAATCCACATCCACCACCAGTAGTGCGGGATCAAGAAGAAGAAGAAGAAGAAGAAGAGTTTAGTTTCTTATGCACAAACCCATCGGGATCGCTGATATCAGCTGATGATTTATTCCAAAACGGGCAGATCAGGCCCATTTTCCCTTTATTCAACCGAGATGGCGGTCCCCTGTTCATTGATGATGATAAAGCAGCAGCAGCAGGAGGAGGGGGTGCGTTAATGTTCGTGGAAGAACGCAACGAAGCTGAGGGACCGTGCTGCGTGTGGACAGGGGGTAGCAAAGCCTTGCCGGATCAACAGACATGCAGGAAGAGCAACTCCACGGGGTTCTCGAAGCTAAGGAGGTTTCGAGAATTTGTTCTTCGAAGTAACAGTGATGGAAAGGATGCCTTCGTCTTCTTAAATCATGAAGATTCTACTTCTAAACATCTTTCAACAACAACAACAGCTGCTACTTCCGAAAAGATAGGTGCTGGGAAGAAGACGAAGAAGAAGGATGTGGTGGTTGTGCAGAGAAAAGAGCAGAGCAGTAAAAGGGTGTCTTCGTCGTCGTCGTCAGCACACGAACTGCATTACCTGAGGAACAGAGCGATCAAGGATGGGGATAAACAAAAATCATATTTGCCATACCGGCAGGATATCTTTGGTTTTTTCACTAACGTTAGCGATCTCAGCAGGAACATTCATCCTTTTTAGACTAGTTTCTAAATCTAGAGGTTTGTAAAGTTGAAGTTAATTAGACTTTGAATTTTCTAGGAGTTATGTTAATACTTAATCAACACCTGCTCACTACTCAAGACATAGCTAGTTTGTTAAGAGAGATTGTGCTCCATTATTGGCATCTCTCTTACATGATTACATGAATCCTTCTGTTGAGCAAGTGTTCATCTCTGTTAATAGCCATAACCACAAACAATTAGACTGTCCTATGAAACGGGGGTTTCGAAAACATTACTGCTTGATGCGGAAGCCAACATTATTAGCAAAAGGTTCTTGAGCCCCTATCAAAACAATTATTCTTTTATGAGAAATTTGAGTTCAATAATTATATCAACTTGACATGAACTGTTTATTAAAAGTGGTCACCGACTCACCGTGAATTGTGTTGTGCTACCTTGCTTGATATGCTGATTAAATTTAATGATAAATTAATCTTTGAAGATTTAACACTAACTATACAACTCATGCTCGAAGACATCAGTAAATTCATCCTGAATATGACATGTTAATATGAATTAACACTCCTGAGTTTAACCATCTCAATGTTCTTACTCTCTCTTTAAATCTAGTACATGGGTCTGCCTGTGTGTCTGAACCTAAGAGCCGAAGGTATAAAAACAATTCAGCAAACAAAATACCAAAATGTAATTTGTGATTGAACGCTTTATAAGTTTATACACAGTTTGGAATAAGACACCCCCAATCCCCCATTGAAGGTGGCATAAGTCTTGTCATCCAGTAAAAAATCTATGTTCATATTCTGCAGGTCAATAAAATCAGGAAAACACTGGGCATAATCTGATCAAGATACACATATTAAAGAGGAAGCATTCATCTCTCGATTTCATGAACAGTCATGAACTCATTATTATGACAGACAGAAACCACAAGCATCAACATCTACATATACTTAAAAAGGAAAGCGCTGATTCAATTCATATATATATCTGCATTCCCTGGTATCATGTCTCAATACCTCAACCCATATTTGCTGCAAGTAGTGGCTAGGGTCATATTAGTGTTAACTTGAACCCTGGATCTGTGCCGCCATGCACATGCAGTTGTAGACCAATAAGATAGATCAGCGTAAGTCAAAGATTTCAAACCTCAGATTAGTATTTGTGTATACATTGGCGCAGTGCTCATAAATGGGGCTCCCATCTGCTGGTTCTCCATGAGGATGAAACCCTGACTCTTCACACTCTTTCAGAACACGCATCCCACCTGGGTCAGACAACCTGAATATTCCATAGCTCCTGCATTCCAAAATTAAGTGGTGCATGGAACTAAATGTGATCCGCTCCACATGGATATATAGAACCATCTGCTTTTGTTTTGTTTACCTTTTAAGCATCTAGGTTTTGCTGGAGTAAATGTTGTAAACATTAAAGGATTGTAATATTTTATCATGCCAATATTTCTGCTGTTACAGGGAAGTATTTTTTATTTCTGCAAATGAAACGGCTGATCTTATGTGCCTTGTTCATACTTTGATACCTCAGTAGCTTTTTTTCTCTTTAAACTTTCTAAACATGATCATAGTTTGTTTGAAAATTAACTGAATCACTAGGTGAAATTGAATTGTGCTGATTCGTGATTTGAAATGGCTGGTACATGAATTAGTAAACATACAATCAATGCCTTGTTTCCTATTGTTTTACCTTCAAAGTGCTCAACCTGAAGATCCAAAAGTAAATTTAGAAATACAAGATTTGTAGTTTATGTTGCAATTAGAGAATAAATGCAAAACAGAAAATAAGCGTTTGTCGAGGTGGAGGGTTGGTGAGAAAGGAATGAGTTGATGACACTTGTGCCAGGGATCTTTGGTGAAATAAAGTCAGCAAAGACAAATTAACCTTATGTAACAGATACTAATTTCTACAGTAACATGGACTGATTGTTCATAAATTATATGAGGAAAATAGAGGGTGTTAATAGAGAATATCTGTGGAGGTTAAAAAAAAGCCATTTAAAAAGAATTGGACAATAAAAATGGCCCTGAATAGTGACAGAGGCTAATCATATAGTGCAGTGAATGAATTACACACCTTGACTTATCAGTTGGAGCCATGACAATGGCAAATGCCTCAGGTACCATTGCCTGAAAGCATAGAGAAACAACTAAATTAGTCAAATTTTAAATTTAACCTCATCGGCATGCAAGGAAAACAGAGAAAAACTAGATGAGAACTAATAGTAACAATTAGGTACCAGGCCCAATGGATGTTCATCTCAATAGTTCTGATTCCCCCAAATAGGGGAGAGGGGGGAAGTACAGGTCCTGTGCTTGTCAGCCAAGAACCAAAGCTAGAGATTCCAAGCATATATTTGGGTATATTCCATTACTTGGAGTCAAATCTAAAGGTGCTAGTGTAAGAAAATTAAGGCCTTTAATTATGACAAAACAGAATATTGACCTTGCCAATCTTAAAAATGATAGCTTGACAAGGATTAGTTGAATCTGTGCAGCGCAATCAAAGGAACAAGAATGAAAACTACTCAATCTATACTAACAGATCTGCAGGTCAGTCAATTACCTGATATGAAAAGTGAGTGTGTAGGTCAATTGATGACATGAAACAGCTTTGAGAAGGATGTGTCTGAAAACAGAACATTATACTTTTAGTTTTAAGAAAAAATTAAAATTTATATAGCTTATAATACCATGTTCATGAAGAAATATTTGAGATTACAAGGTGAGAAAAAAATACAGGAAAATAAACATACATGAATCCACCCAACGGGAAAAAGAGAACGATCATTCTGTATGGCAAAAAACTCTTCCTCTTTTAAAGCCTCGCACTGTCGCCAATGTTATTGGTTAAGAAATTAGGCCATATATACATCACATCAAATGACATATTGAACCCAATTAAAAAGAGTAAAAAGGCTCCAGGAGCTCACAGAAGAGGAAGTTGATTCTTGTTTTGGTATTATTAGAGTGGTGACGTAATAGGTTCCATGCTCCTGATTTCATGAGGATAGCATAGAAACGAGATTCAATATGAAATCATCACCTCAAATTAATCTCCACATCTCAGACCAATATAGCATCAATGATTGGAAACAATGCAAAGCATGATCACTAGTGACCAGTAATCCAAAAGATTATGAAAACAGACTATCAAAAACAGCAAGAAAATGGATGAGTGGAATTATGAACATAAGCAACAGCTGTAGCACAATGACAACCAACACCGAAAGGAGTTTAATTAGTGGAAAAATTGGAAGAATACAGCCAGCTAGTTAAGATCTCTATAACAGCATGCATACATGATAAAAGTGGTGGATTATACCCCAGCCAAACTGGTACATGACTAAGATTTAGCACATTTTCTAAGCAGGCTGCCTTTCAGAAGGTTTTTTTTTTTTTTTTTTTTTTGGGGGGGGGGGGGGGGGGGGGTTGGGGGGAGTTGGGGCTGTTACACCACAAATGAAATAGATATTGAGTGCAGATTTTTACGTGAGAATATGCAATTGGAAAGAGGTAGCAATTCTTTGAAAATAGCAAGGCGAGGAACAACAGAGAAATTTATAAATTAAAGGAGTTCATTTAGAATCCAATTAGAATGAGACCAAATATGTGATGTGCAAACCAAAAGCAATCATTAACATTTGTTAAAATGCCTAAAGACTAAATGCGATAAGTTTTTTTTTTTTTTTTAAAAAAAAAGAAAGCATTTCAGTTGCAGAGAGTATGGACAAAAACATGAATCTTACAAGGAAAGCACCAAGAACCCCACATGTTTCCAGATCCTTCTCTGTGTTTTCTCTAGCAAGTTCAAGAAAATCCTCCATCAACAGGGGCGACTAATAAAATAACCAAATCATCAACTTGTCCAATATAAAGAACTCCAGCATAATCTAGTTCTAGGAAACAGCAAATACTGCAACAACCTTGAAGATTATGTAATATACAAGAAGAATATAGCAATAATGAAAAGACCATTTGTACATGGAAGGAGAGTTCCAATATTCTTACTATGTGTACATCTTGCAAGACCCCGGATGCTGATGGTTGATTGCATGAACTTTGATCTGAATCAGCAACTGGTATAAGTGAAACATGAGCATATTTAGGTGCTTTCTCTACACATGAGAGTATAGGACATGGAGAAGTCTGAGTAACAGTGTGAACGGTGATATGCTCACATTGGCTGTCTGTCTGAGTCATGTTTTGGCAGAGAGATTGAAGTGTGTACTTACAAAGAGCGGCTAAAATCCAACGAATACAAAGATGCATGTCAGATTCATCCTATCCATGATATGGTGTAATTCCAAAATGAAAAATATTTTGATCATTTTACAAATTATACCAAGAAAACAGTGTTTTGAACTCAATTTTCAATTCAATTCAATTATTTAAGACTAGAGAATTGTATTCATAGCAAAACATAACCAAGCATGATTATTTAGAGTTCCATGAGTCTGCTGAGAAATTATTATGTATCAGAGAATTAAGAAAGAAATGGGAACAACAAGACAAGAAACGAGGTTTAGAAGAAGATCCATACCTCAAACGTTAGTTGTGTCTCAGTTTGCTCTGGTTATATATACCTTTTATATCGATCGAACAGAATATTTTTCTGCGTTTCTGACCTGAAGAAAGAGAAACAAGCACAGGGAAGGAAGAAGGAAAGCATCCAAATAATCTTTTCCTTGGGCGAGTTTAGTGCATTGTTGTTAAACCGACCCCACTTGGTAGATGGATCTAATAAATTTGAGATTCGGAATTTGATTGCTTACCAAAAAAAAGAGATTCGGAATTTGATTTGGATTGCAATTTGTACTAGATTTTTATCGAATCAATAATTAAAATTAAAAAAAAAAAAGTTGTTATTTTTAATAAAATTATTGATCTAAATAAATCAAACAATAAAAAGGCTAATACGATTACTCAAACTTTTTTTTGGATAAGATTTTAAACCATATCTAAGAATGTGAAGACTCTTGCTTGGCCACGTGTTCCAAGACTGGATATAAAATCAAAATTATAACAATAATAATTAAAAAAATGTTCTTGCTAATTTTTATTGATTATGCTGGCTGTTTTTTTAAAAAAATTATTTTTTGTTGACATTTAATTTTTAAATCTTTTTCATTGATTATGCATTTTTTTAATTTTTAATAAAATATAAATAAATAAGAGGTTTGATATCCACAACACGTCAATCAATAAGGTAATGAAGTTATTGATGTTACATAGTTGATGACAATAATTTAGTATCCAGATATTAAAATCTCAACAAGTCAGGCCCATTATTTAAAGATCTTTACGATAAAACAAATTTAACTTCTTGGGTTTGGATCTAAATTCAATTCAAAATATATTTCATGGTTTTTACTTTAACATCATTCTAAGGGTATTTTAAATAATTTTCATATCAATTTTTCTAAAATATAATTTAAATAAAAGATATTTGAGATAAATTGTATTTGGTTTATCTATGAATAGAAAACTAAACTACCAAATTAAAGACAAAGACAACATTCAGAGACTAAAAACAAATACTTGAAAGTTTTCTTAAAAATATTCAAGTTCATTAAGGAAACAAAGAATGAAAATCTTTTATTTTATCAAATCAAAATAAGAAAGCAAAGAATCAAAGTGTTTTTCTTTATTAAATCAAATCAAGTTAAATACCTCACACGATTAGGCTTTCAAGTTTGTGTGAATAATCTTTGTCTTCATCGAAGGAGAGTTTTTATTTTTTTTTCTTATAATCAAACTCATTATTGTAATTTTAACACCATGTTTAGTGTATTTTTTAAAACATGAAATTTTATGTGTTCAAATTTTTGACACGCCTAGTGGGACCCTCTCTTCATCTTATCTCTGGAGTCAACATATATATCATCCAAAATGAAAAATATGGAGCATATAAACAATACTCCAATTAATTCTTAAGGTGTTGAAATAGATACCTTACTAGCCACTCACCTAAAAACTCGATTTGGAAAGTACAGGTTGGTCTCTTCACTAAGAAAATTCTTTAGAAGAGAAAAAAAAAAAGTAATTTCCTCAAAATATAAGTTTGGAAACTATCATTTTCAAGATCTAGAAAAAATAATTGAGATTCCACCATCAAGTTCAAGCATCCAATTGAATTTTGTATCTCATTCTATGACTTCTTCCAAATAAAGATGAGGAGATTATTCATCCTCATCTAACTCTAACTCTTAAATGTTAGTCATAGTCATTGAGACATCACTTTTTAAGGATCATATCCATTAGATGTCTCTTGAAATGGAAGAGCTGAAAAAAATCTATCAAGAAAAGGGATGCTCAGATTGCCATGTTGATGGACCAACTAGAAAAGCAAAATCCATTTGTTGATTGCACCCAAATGATCAAAGATCCATCTAGAAATAATGTTCATCAAGATCCTTTAAAAAGCCAAGATGCTCATAAAAAGAAACAAAAACAAGAGTAACATTATTATCGAATAGTAGTATAAAATACCCTTAGAGACATTATTGGGTCATCAATGGGCTCATTTACTCTCTAACAACTACAGTATATGATTGTTGATATATATGCACAATATAAAGGAACTCCCTAGCCAAGCCATACTCTAAGTGTATTGATGAAATAAAAATGCCACTAAACTATCAGCCTTCAAAGTTCCAACAATTTGAAGGTAAAGGTAACCCAAAGTAATATATTGCTTATTTTATTAAGACTTGTAATAATACAAAAACATATAGAGACATGATGGTGAAGCAGTTCATTCGATCTCTAAAAAGAGTCATAATTAACTGCTACACTAAGATTCCTACTAGAAAGATTGATAGTTAAAACCAATTAAAGTGAGAGTTCTTGACTCATTAAACTAAGTAAAGGAAAGAAAAAACCAGTGTTGAATTATATTAGAGATGGAGGAACTTAGTTCTTAGTTGTTAAGAAAAGATAAGTAAAACATTCTTCATAGACATATGTGTCCTTAAGGAAACATGTCTTTCACTTTTGAACAATTCACTATAAGAGCTCGTGACTTAGAGATCCAAATAGTAAAGCATGATATGTAACACCTCCACATAAACAATATGTTGTCACATATTAAAACTAGTGGAACATTACTATAATAGCATGGATGTTTTTAAAAACTTTTATATCCGCTAAATACTTATTCACCCTTAACCATGGGAATAATCGATCATGAAATTAAAAAACAATCAATTCAAATAAAATAATACCATGTAAGATAAATAAACTTAAAATATCAACATCATAAACTTTTTTTAAAAAAAAAGCAACCATAAAATCTTGTATTAACTGTATAAAGTTTGATGTAGATCTTTTAATCACATGGTCAAGCAACCACAAATGAATTAGATAACAACCCAAAAAATAAAAAATCAAGTTTGATAAAACCTAGAGGTAACCTTATATCTAAGAACCAAAGATATTGTAAAAAGACTTAGACCTAAAGATAATCTTGTATCTAAGAACCCTAAGTATGTAAATAACACCATGAAGCCAGTTAGTCTTTGATAAGTTTGTGTACGATTTTTGTCCCTATAAAGATAGGTTGTTTTGTCACAAACAAACAAAAGAAAAAGTCATAATTATTCTTCAACTTGCTGCTAAAATTTATAGATAAAGAAACATAATATAATATCCTCTAACTGATCCTAATGGACATCTTTTGGGTTGCAATCTAATGGGTTTAAACTAGTAATCAAATAATATTGGTCCAATAATAAAATAAATCCATAAACAATGTCTAATATGCTAAAACAAACCCAAATTAAAAATAATTATCCAAAATTAAATAAACAGATAAAATTGAATAATAAAAATAAAGTCTGCATGCCAGAATTCCTCAATGTAGCCCAAATCTCCAATTTTCATATATTCTTAACAAATTTTGAGTCCTAACTTCAAGCATATCGTTCTCTCTTGTCTGGATAAATTACTAGGCATATCATATATTTTTAGAAATATAAAGATATCTAGTTTCCAGCATAACTTGAATAGCAGTAAAATTCCATATATATATTTATATATATATATATATATATATATCATAAATAATATACAAAGATCTAATTTGATAGATTTGACAAGATTTATCTAGTAACTTTGACCCTCGAAAATAATATGTTCTCGAACTCCATTTGATATGAAAAATTATCAAAATATAATTTGATATGTCTAGTATCTTTTTATAAAATTTCATCTCATTATGATGTACAGTTTGAGGGATATTGTCAATTTTACAAAACTGATTAGTAGATATTTTAAGGTCAAATTCAGATTAAACTTAGTTCATATCATCCTCTCCTTTTAAAAAAAATTTGACCTCGAATATGTATCATAAAAAACATCTTCTAATATCAACAAATTAGTACTAAGCTAAAGAATAACATCATTATCAAAACTAAGAAGAACCTTGTTAGCAAAGAAGGTCCCTCTGATATACAAGCTCTCATTTTCAATCATCCTCTTTTTCTTCAATTTAAGTTGCTCCTCGTATATTTACTTAGGTGTCAAAGATACAAGAGTAATAAGTCTTTCATTTATCTCAAAGGAATATCTATTTATCATCCCATCATGTAAACTCTTATATTATATTGTTATGGTTTACCAAGGAACACATGACTAGTTTTCATTGGCACAATATCTCATAACATCTCATCACAATATTTACCAATAGAAAAAGAAACCAAAACTTATGTATTCACTTTCACTTCACCACCATCATTCAACCACTATAAATTATAAGGTATAAGATGTTTAGTAGTGTGCAAGTTCAACTTTCTCACAAATTCAGCGTTAGCTACATTAGTGCAACTACTATCATCTATAATTAAGTTATATGCCTTATTATAAACATGGCATCTCGTGTGAAATATGTCTTTTTATTCTTCTGAATGATCCATCTTGACATGCATATTTAGTACTCTTCACACCATAAGTATCTCTCCCTCAATCGAATACTCAACATAAACATCATCAACATCCTTCATTGATGGCATCTTTTCCCCTTCATCCTCCCCATCAGTCTTAACCTCATTATTAGCTTTCATAATTACAACTTTTTTTTTTGGACACTTTGGAGCAACATGACCAAAACTCAGACAATAAAAGCATTTAATGTCATAGTTATGAGAAGTAGGAGTAGCATTGTTACCTTTAACATCAATTGAGGTGTCTTTTTTCTCTTTAGGGTATTCAACATTTCCCTCCTCGTTCTATTATCACGGACCACCCCTAGTGTTAGACTTCCAATTGAGTTTCGAATGGCCTAATGGTTTGCTTTGTCAAATGGTACATTTCTGTTTAAAATGTTTCTCCACCTTTACAGCTATATATACCATCTTTTTCAACTCCACATAATGATGTGTTTTTAAGGATGCTAAATCATGCCATGCATTTTATTTTGTTTTGTTATTTATGCAAACAATTTTATTTTTTTATTTATTTTTAAGAGACAATCATAATTTTAAAACATTCAATTCTTTTTGCCTTTTTAGTTTTAAACATTCAAAACATATAAGAAAATGCAAACACACACATCCATCTATTTTACTAATCAAACCCACACGCCCATATAGTTACAAATATTTACACAACATTGAAATTAAACACAAATCATAACAAAAAAAAATAAAAATCATCTGAATCCCAAAATAAAACCTTTTAGAGGCTGAGGATAGCTTGAAGAGACTGTTACATGGTGCTAGAAATGAAGAAACAATGGTGGCATGTGGGTTCCACGTGCCACCATTACTATTGGCACATAGAATCACATATCATCGTTAGTAAGAAAGTAAAACTGGTGGATATGCAAAATCTTCTTCTTCACTTTCTTCTTGTGTTAGTTGTGAGTGTTGCCATTATTTACAAAAAAAAAAAAACTACACCAACAACGATTGGTTTTTCTTTTCTTTAAATTTGCTTCCCTTTTCCATAGCTAAAGTGGTTTTGTTTCTTCTTCTTTTTGTACTGTTAGATGGTCTAGTTTTAGTGGGTTTATAAGGTGTTATATAAGGTGGGGCATCATTGATACCTAGTTTTAATCAACGATGAAGTCAATAGTTGATGGCTATAAGGGTGGAACATGCATTAATGGGTTTTTGCTGGTTTAGTTGGCTTGGTGAAACTCACCACCACTTGTGGTGTTGAGGCCGAGAGAGGAAGACAGGGCTAATGATTGGAAGACTGGCTATAAAGGACCCTAAAAATGATGGAAAAAAAAGATAGAAGAGTGAGTAAGGTTATTCTCGAGTAGAGAGAAAAAGATTGAGGCTATGAAGATGATTTTGTGAGAGAGGAAGCAGTATCGGGTGAAAAGGAAATGGTCATTACAAGCTTTGGTTTGGGTGTATGGGCGACTTCTCATGGTGGTTGAGGCTATGGTGGCTTACAGGTAGAAAACGATAGGAATTATTGGCTACTGTTTAGAAGGGGTTATTAGTCAACAATCAAGCTAGAGAACAAAAGATAGTTGCGTGGAAAAGGAGTTGCTCATTATAGTTTGGGTTAAAAGCTTGTTAAAAAGGTTGTCATTTAAGGTGGTAGGTTGGTCTCGGTTGAAGAAGATAGTGGTGTGTGGCAAGAGAAGGTTGATTAAGAGATAAGAGGCTGAAGATGGACGTCTTTTTTTATTGTGTGGTTAATGGCTAGTTTATGAATAATGGGTCTAGGGTTTTTTTTGTTGTTTAGGTGTGTGAGCTAGTAGGTGGAAGAGTGTTTTTGTATGTGTGTGATTTTTTCTCTAACTAATTCTCTTTAAAATTCCTCCTCGTTTTTGTGCGGTACAACCACCTATTTATAAGTGAAACAAATTTGTTCTTTTCCTCCTAATTATTTAATCCCCAAGCAACTAAAAAACTTTGGTCCCTTATTTTTCTTTTTTGCACTTTTGCTCACCTTGTTCAAATATTTTTTTTTATTTCTAACATTTCTTATTTTTCTTATATTTTGATATTTTTGGGAGAAAAAAAAAACAGCGTCAACATCGACTCAATAAAATTGATCAATGATTTTGAAATGAATGCATTAAAAACAAAACGTGTTGAAAGTAAAATTTTAAATTCTTAATTCCTTTGGAAAGACACTGAAAATGCCAAAAACAACAAAAATACATCAAAAATTTTTTTTATTATTTTCAATTTTTTTTTTTGCTATTGTTTTTGGATTTTTCAAAAAAAAAAAAGTTAGAAATAAAGGGTAAAAAATTGGGTTATAACATTCATGGTACCTTTAAATATACTAATCATAAGCGAAGAAGAATCATATAAATAATAGCATATACCCCACAAGAAAAGTGTATTCTAGCCCAAACATAGAGGGAATGCTTAGGAAATGAAGTTCACGCAGTCCTAAGTTATATATTGCCATTAGATAAATTAAAAGTCTCAGATAGACCATATATGTATGTCAGAATAGAAGGATTTGGATTATAAATGACACATGTTGCCATATTTAAAACAACCTTAAATATGCCAACATGAATGAAATTCTCATTCTAATATAAATCAACAAGGATAAAAACTTAAGTATGTAGGAAGTTTTAAGAGACTTGTATGGTAAAAGATATCTTCAAATGATCTTTTTATATCACAAAAATCCTTTTGCTTCCCAAAAGCATCAAATTTTGGCTTTACAATATATGTGTACTCATCTAATAGACAAACACAACTAGAATGTCAATAGAGAACTGACATTTAAACAAACAAATTATAGGTTACAGTTACAATAATGTAATGGGTTGTTATGGTGGTAATGATCATGGCTTCATAAAGGATAGGTGTCTATATCATTGGGGCATGATTGAGATTACTCCTTAATATACTAAGATCATGAGTCAAAATCATGAAATAAATTCCTGAAAATATATGGGAGAAAGTTCCTCACTACTTCATAAAAAGTAGGGATAATAGTTTTATGCTTTGTAACCTTTTGTACCTGTCTATAAATAGGCTTGGAAGGCCTTGACTGTATAACATGCAATCTTTGCGCATAACACATACACCTGTATTGTATGAATCCTTTGTTTATGAGATTAATAAAGGTTGAAAGATTTTCCTATATATGTAGTGTGTTTTTCAATTTATCTACTTATATTAATTCTTTGCTTACGACAAGTCAATTATGGAAACTTCTTTGAATGAACGAAACACATAGTTGTAGGTAAATATAAGTGAAATGAAAAGGCAATATTTAATCTAGTTTTGACTAGACTGTTGTATAAGAATGAATTTTAGGATGAAAAATTTAACCTTATAACATCTTCCATGTTGATGAATGTGTTTCATTTCATTAATTTATTTATTCTTTCATAAAAAAAAAACATTATGTAAATTATCTTTTTTTTTTCACAACTCTTCCCATTCCCATCTTATTCTTTATTTTATTTCATTTTCTTTAACAATAAGAAAACATTGCAAAATATATTTTGTTTGAAATTCACCACCTCATATGACTTGTTATGGTTGTAAGAAATTTGAATTAGCAAAAATAATTGTATTTATCATAAAGTAATTAAATATTGCTACAAATTACATTTAATTAGCAATACTAAATTATCGTACAAGATTTTTTTTATATATATTAATTCTCTATCATATGGTTATTAAGCTCGACATCCCATTCCTTTCTAACACGTTATATCATGAAATATTATAATCACACACACACAATATATATAATTTCTAGTAGTATATTAGCCATAAATAAATCATGAAATAATACCTTGAATCATCAACACACAATAATTTCTCATATCTGATTTTATATTCCCATAAATTTAAAATGAGAAGATTTTTTTATTTAATGCAATAAAACTAAGCAGTGCTCTTGATTTAAATCATTTCAATATATAACACATTATAAATTTGGTAAAAAGATTAAGAAATTTGTGATATTTGAAAGAAGTTGAAGTAATAAATTAAAAAAAATATTTAAAGGATATTTTAATCGAATTATATATTTTGACACAATTTATGTTTCCATACATAGTTTCTAGAACTATTTTTTTTATTTTAATATCAGTATACTTGCTGGATATTGGGTTACACTATGAAAGTATAATTCTCTCATTGCAAAATAATCAAATAAACTGGAATGATTAAAACTTAAAGTTCTCTAAAAAAATTATTACCAGATATATAATTGTTTGTCAATACTTGTTTGTTTTGTGGTTATAAATTTAAAATGTATATAAAAGATAGTTATATATATATTGGTGAGTTGAAAAGGTAATGGAGAAAATACAAATTGATGTAGTGAAAATTATTATCAATACAACTAAAAAATATAAGATCGGCTTAACTATTCATATGAAAATAAATTAGGTTGATATAATTTTTTAATTATTTAGTTAACAATTTTGCGTCATAGCTGAAGTGGTTAGTGCATGTTATTTAGGACCTATTTAGAAATGTGGTTATGATTGTTTTTTAAAGTATTTTTCATGCTGAAATTTATCGAAATATTTTTTTTTATTTTTTAAAAATTAATTTTAAGATTAGCGTATCAAAACAATCTAAAATATAAAAAAAAATTAATTTTTAATAAAAAAAATAATAATTTGATATTTGTGACAATTCATTCTAAGAAAAGCAGATCCAATTTAATGTTTTCTTTTCTTTAAAATATGATTGATTAAACAACGCAACTTTTCAATAGAAGATTATTGATAACAAAAATTAACAATAATAGCAAATTACTCTTACATTATGAATAAATCAAATTAGAGGAAGGAAAATCATGCTCTTACATTAAGGTATTAGATGAAATCCTCCTTTTAAATTTCTTACTTGGATTTGGATTTTTTTTTAATTTTTTTTTAAATGTTGTGATGTTATTGAGTTTTATCACTCACTATTAGATTTATCATGCATCAATTTTTATATTTTTATCATATAATAAAATTAATTAAATTAAGTTGAGTTTATAACTCAGGTCGCAGGTTTAACTAGTTAACTAGGGTGATCTTGAATTTATTTTTTTTATTTGATTTTTTTCTTTAGACCTATTCAGTTGATAAGGTCATGTTGGATCAACTCCTACACAATTTAATTTAGACTTAAGCTAAAAAAAGTAAAGTTGAGTTTTTTGAAGTTTGAATTATTGTACCGATTTTAATAATAATACCAAAAATAATTGATAGTTTAGATATTATTTTTTAAGTTCCAAAAACTTTTTTGATCCAAGACACAACAACAACGATGAAAATAACCAAGTACTGGCAACTAAAATAATTAATGTTCTATTTAACTATTCATATGAACAATTAACCAAGTTGTTATAGTTTTTTAATTATTTCATTAATAACTTCATATCGTAGCTTGATGATTAACATCATGTGTAATTATAGGTTTAAGACTCAATGATGCATATTATTAACTTTGAGGTGACAAACAACTACAAGTGTTTTTTCAAACAAAAAAGAAATAGTGAATCACAAGTCCTCCACTTCTTATAAAAAAATAATAAATAAATGAAAAATAGCTCAACCATGCTAGACTCAAGCGTACTCATCTTCGTCCTTTCGGTTTTCCAGCTTTTTTTTATTTTTTTAATTTCATCATTTAATATAGATTTTTTCTACTTCATGCCAAAACTTGATGATTAACATTATGTGTAATCACGAGTTTAAGACTCAATGATACATATTATTAACTTTGAGGTGACAAACAACTATGAATTTTTTTCAACAAAAAAAAAAGGGCAAACCACATGTCCTTCATTTTTTATAAAAAATAATAAATAAATAAATAAAAATTAATCCAACCATGCTAGCTGCTCAGGCAGGCTCATCTTGGTCCTTTTGTATGTTCTTTGGGTTTTTCAACTCTTTTTTTTATATGTTTTTTTTAATTTTTTAATTTAATGTTAGTTCTTTTTTATTCATGTGCTTAGGATTTGTTTTAACAAGCCCGTGACTTTTTTTTATTGGCTCTTTGTATTTTTTTAGCCCATTTTTATCTTTATTTTTTATTATTTAATGTGGGTCTTTTATATTACTTTATTATTTAGTATTGAGTTGATAGTAAATTTTTTTTATTTTTTTTTATCATATAATATAAAACAATCAATTTGATATAGTGGAGTCTATATATAATTCAGGTCGCAAGTTAATTTGAGAGGCTAATTAAAGTTGACATAACTTTTTTGTTTTAGATATACCTAATGATAAGATTATATTGAAATAACTCTTATAATTTAATTTAAATCAGAGCTAATAATAGAGTTGGGTAAGGAATTTTTAAACTTAAACTATTATGCTGAATTTAATAACACAACCAAAAAGTTAATGAATATATATCTTGTTCAGAAGATTTTGGGTCCAACCTGCAATAAAAGCACAGACAATAAACTATTAACCATCCATGTTTTATAGAACATGTGAGTTTAATTGAACTTATTTCATCTCTCGAGTGAATTTCTAGTATTGATTTCGAACAAGAAAACAGCTGAAATTTAAGTTAAACAGCATCTGCATTTGACTGCTGTTATCTATCTATTTATTTGTCCTTGTACGGATAGTTTTGGTTGGATAGTGGCTTTTGCGACCTGAGAACGAAAGATGAAGGAATCGTCATCTATAGGATAGACCATGCCCTTGTTACCTCACCCTTCACTTTCTTAATTTATCCTTTGGGGAGCATATTTTTCGTCTACAGCCTCTCAGTTTTAAAAAGTCTGTCCCTACTATGACTCATCCAGTTCTTCCTCACCCATCTCTGTCTCTTATCTGGTCCCGTTCACTTGCAAGAAAGCTAACCTTCAAGCTCCATCAGAGAATCCTTCTGCCTCTAATTCTTCTTTCTGCAATTCTTGGTGGAAATTAGGGCGTCCCATTTTGCAGCCACTTTTCCCACCACAGGTCACTGATTTCCCTCTGTTAATCTAGGTTTCATGAGCTGCATGCACTACGAATTCTGAAATTTTATTATACTGAAGGTTTCGACAATCATCTGCAAGTTTTCTGCATTTAGTGTTTCTGGGTTTTGGCCAATGGAGCCTTGTAAGAGTCACGCACGTCCATGGATAAGGACCGCAGAAAACCTCGCCTTGATTTGTATTTGACGCTCACTTTTATATATTTTATCGGCCATTTTTTCCTTGAAAACTCATCAAACATGGCGAGTGAGGTCAGCAGCGATGGGGTCACCAAAGGCGGTGGCCTAGTTGCCCGTTTGAAACAATCGTGCATCCATTTTCTTTCTTTTCTTTACTTTTTGTTTATTCTCATCCTGCTGAGTCCACACATGACCACTTCTACAGGGATGATGATTAATTTAATTTAATTTATTTTTCCCTTTGTTCAATTTCACAGGTGGAATAGAGGAGGACCTGAAGAAAAACCATGGTTGGAAAATTTGGAAAGTGCATCCTCTGTTGTAGAAGCCAGGTGTCGGTAAAATATTAAATTTCTGCATTAATTTTGACTTTGTTTTTTTAATTGGGCAAAGTATTTTTCCTTTTTTTTTTTTCTTGTTGACTTTTATGATAATTAATTCCCAAGCCGTCTCGCCTGACAAGAATTAGTTAGTTTAGAAATAGGAGAAAACTATGCATTAATTATAATCTCCATAAACTAATACTCAATAAACTTTTTTTTAATTGGGCAAAGTATTTTTCCTTTTTTTTTTCTTGTTGACTTTTTTGATAATTAATTCCCAAGTCGTCTCGCCTGACAAGAATTAGTTAGTTTAGAAATGGGAGAAAACTATGCATTAATTATAATCTCCATAAACTAATACTCAATAAACTAATAATAACAATTAAATAATATTTTTATTTGATTCTAATTTAAAGTTAAAATGTAAAAAATTATAGTGGTTTAATTCTACACCCTTGTACAATTTAAAATCAGCTGGACTTTGCAACAAATAAACAACAAAATAATAAAATTAATGAAAACAAAAACTATATACTAAAAATTGGAATATTAAATGAAAAGGAAGAAACATATGGGAGATGAAGCATTATGCAATAGACTTGTCGCTGTCGAAAAAAGAAAAGAAGACAATAAGCATAATTCTTTTTTAACAGTGGGATACGTAGTTGCCCACGCTGGGAAGGAATTTTTGGTCAAACAAAAATCCTGGTCAATTAGGGTGATTGAACTGAAGACCTCTCACAAAACATGATGAAAGAAGATGGATTTCCAAGGCAGGACCTGGTTGACCGGTCGTCGAGAAAATGAAATCTATCGGTTGCTTGAGGGCACCTTTGAATGTTTTCTTTCAAGGCTTCAATGTTCATTGTCGTTTTAAAATATATTAGATAAAAAGAATTAATGCCTTCATTACAACTTTTTTTTTTCAAGAAAAAGATGCTTGACTGGTTTCTTAGTATTAATTCTCTTTCTATTTTCACTCTTCCCTTCTTATCTGCTTAACCTCTCACCTTTTTTTTTCCCATTCTCTTAAAGGCACCAGTTAATGGAAATTAATCCGATTGCATAATTTTTGTTTATTAAAAAAATAAACTAAAATCTAAACATCAATGGACACATAATATTTTAACAAAAACAACCATTATAAACTAAATTTTTGAATTTTGCCCAACAATATATTACTCAAAATGAATTTATATACATCAACAAATTGTTGATCTAACAGTCAAGGCATAGGTATATTCCCACAAGGAAAAAAATACAAGTTCAATTATTCAAAAACGTACTTATTAGAAAAGACAACTGTGAATCTCGAATGTAACTAGTCCAACCTTTAAAAAAAAAATATGGGATACTCGGATCAACGATAAAAAAAAATATCATTTTCTTCTTTATTTTTTCTTATATTTATTTCTAAATTTTCTGATTCCTTCTTTTTTGTAAAACACTGTTATTAGCATAATTATTATAATTTGATGGCTTGATTAGAAGAAACTCGTAATAAAAAAATTAATCTAAATTGAGGTTTAATTGAAATTGAAAAAGATTAGCTTGATTTGTCTGATTATAATTATAATATTTTATTTAACATAGATTTATCGAGATTGCTTAAACCGTCCCTGAAAAGAGTTAATTACCTTCTCTTCTAAAAGTAATCAAGGCGGGACAGCATGCACATTTGTGGCTGGAACCACGTGTCAACAACCATACGTAGATTTAGTTGACTTGCCTACCGTAACATCCGCCGGTCATTCAAAACCGTTGGGCTACCTATTTCCGGCCGGCCTCCTTAATCCACGAGGTCAATAACCGTCTGATCAATTCACCTCTCATCATGATAATTATCGGCCACAAAGATCCCTCGCTTCCTTGTCTCTTCACATTCCATGAGAGAGAACAAAAACTGTTAGAAGAATATGAGAAGACAGAACTAGTTGGATTTGTTCCCTTAAGATAACGCGTTCCATGTTGTGTGGGGTGTGATAACGTCATCCTTGTAACTCTAAATCTTCCATTTTTAACATCTTTCCAATATTCCATTGGTTAATTTAACTTTTTTTTATTTTTCATGAATATATTTATTATTAATAAAAGTATAATGTGTTTATAACGAAAATAAAATATATTCTTGATATAGGTTTGAAATGAATTTTTATATTTTTAAAACAGAAAATACAATAAATTATTTTCAATATTTCTCTGTTTTGTTTTGTTTATATATATATATATATATATATATATTAAAATCTATATATTTTTTTTTATTTTTTTTTTTAAAAAAACTACGCAAGAAAGTCCTAATAGACGTGGAGAAAAATTTAAAAGAGAAGTCTCCGCGTGTGGGTGTCTATATATGTGTGTGTGTGGAGCAACTAGTGAAGGTAGAACGATTAACAGTACCTGTGATTAGGTGGGCTCATTCTCACTCACAAAGCAGCGCAAGAATCCTAGAGAGAGAGAGAGAGAGAAAAGGTCTGTAGCAGATGCTTCTTTGAGTATATGCACCGATCCCGATTCATCATTTTGTGAAATTAGAAACTGTTGCAGATTTTGTTCCTTCTCCTTCTTTTCTTCTTTTTTCTGTTTAATTTTCCACTCTATTCATTCTTAGTTTGAAAAGCTGGTTGAGCTTGCCATACGATTAGCAACATCTCTTCAATCTCCATGTGTTGTTGTGACTGTGATGTTGTTTTGATCATAGATGCTTTTGATGATCTCTTTCTTTCTGCATGTCATGAGTCCCCAGAATATTACCGTATATTTATGGATGGATCTGTTACTGGTAGTTAATTATGTCATACTTGGTATAATTCACCCTGTTAGAATGTTTAGAATCACAAGCTCGTTGTTTCGTTATGGATCTGATCCAGTTGTGTGTGCTCATAATAAATCTTCTGGTCTCTTTCTCTAACATCTGTTTCGTTTGATTGGAATTAACAGAAGGAAGAAGACATGGCAAACGAATCATACGAGGATGCCATTGCAGGACTGAGCAAGCTTCTCAGGTACCCTACTGATCATGAATTTCCTCCATCAATCCCCAAACAAGCAACTTGAGATTCACTCACAGAAGAGTACCGCTAATTATTTTCATTCAATTTCCAGTCATTTTCATTCCTCACTTAAGAACCCTCCATATTTGACTTTCTTAGACGCGTACTTCAATCTTAATTAGAGTGGACTATGTGCGTGGGGCCCAGAAAGGAGAGGCCACGATTGGGCTTAACTGACTGTTCTCTTCTTTTTTATCTGACCTCCGCAACAGTGAGAAAGCTGACCTCGGGAGCGTCGCCGCCGCAAAGATCAAGCAGATAACGGCCGAGTTAGAGGCAGCCAGTTCGAAAGGATTCGACCCGGTCGAGCGTATAAAAACCGGGTTTGCCCACTTCAGGACAGAGAAATATGAGTACGTCTTCTAAGCCTTTTCCTTTTCGAATATTACTCTTTTTTAGTTTATTACTACTCTGTTTCCATCCTGCTGCTAAAGTACCTTTTTGCCCTCTTCACGTTGTTGCATCATTGATGATTATTGCCTTCCCCTTATCTTCTTTCAAAAACGAAGTTTACGGTTGTCTTATCAGGTGATAAGCTTATAAGCAGCCGTCGTTGAAGTACTCGTGGCTGAAATCAGGCCTGAAAAATTAATGTTTTCGTACATTACTGATCACCTTTAGAAAGGTGATTGCAAATTGCAATCCTTAAGGGCACAGCTGTGCTAAAAATCATCACATGAATATGTTTCCTTTTCTTTTCTTTTTCAGGAAGAATCCAGACTTGTACAGTGCCCTTGCTAAAGGCCAAAGCCCGAAGGTCAGTGTTTATTTGTTGAAATAAATAAATTTCTATGTTCCTTTTTATAATTTTAAAACCCATCCCAATAAATCAATTAAGAACTAAAATCAAGTAGGGTCAAAGAAAAAACAAAAAAAAAAAAATTATTATGACCGGACTTACCCAATTAAAAACTGAATTACAATCCATTACTTTTTATTTTTAATTTTTTTATTAAAATAATATTATTTTAATTTTAAAAAAAATTAAACTGAACAACATGATAATTCTATTAAAACCTGAAACTCGAGCTTTAACTGGGTTGTCCACCGATTCAGGATCTAAAAACTATGTCCTATGAATGGAAACTGTTGATAATATTGTGTGCAATTTGGGAATCCCAATGACCATTACGCAAACAAAGATAGATGGAGGGCGAGGTCTGCGAAACCTGGGAGGCCAAATTTGACTTGTGCAGGGATTATGGTTATAGGGGTGTTTAGGAGTCTAAGTAATGTTTAGTTTTTAAAAATATTTTTTATTTAAATATATATTAAAATAATATTTTTTATATTTTAAAAAATATTTTTGGTATAATATATCAAAACAATATAAAATTATATATAAAAAATTAAATTTTACCTAATCTTGTTTGTAATGTGATATCGAAAAGGTTTGCCAGCTAGTGTTTTTAATATATTTATCTTTTATATACTGTTTTTTTTTTTTGTTTTAAAAGTATTTTTGAAAAAAAAATTATTTTTTTTTATTTTTTGTTTAAAATTAATATTTTTGAATTATTTTTTGATATGCTAATATAAAAATAATTTTTTCAAAATAAAAAAATATTTTAAATTATTTTAAATTTTTTAAAAAAACAACAGTTATTATCACGATGCAAAATACCTTAATTCAAGTTGCTTATCAATGAGTAGGGTAGGATTAAAACCTTGCACCGTTCGCATGATGATGACTCTTTTGTTTTCATTTATTTTATTATTTTTCTCAACTGATTAATCATTGCGAGACACGGGCTGAGTTAACTCAACTACCCCTATTAAATTAAATGCAGTTTATGGTGTTTGCTTGCTCTGATTCTCGGGTCTGCCCTTCCCATATCCTCAATTTCCAACCAGGGGAGGCCTTTATGATCCGAAACATCGCCAACATGGTCCCACCTTATGATAAGGTTAGCGTTATGTGCACCTTTCCTGATTACAACCTCTTTTCCTCTAATTTTGGATAGAAGGGAGACTTTTCATGGTGGGTCTATTTATTTATAGACCCAATGGGTACTAAAATGACAAGAAATCTCAATTATTATTATTATTGTTTTTTAAATACAGAGGAACATGGGCAGATGGGTTAGTAAATTGAAAATTCTAAAATAAGCTTCTATCTATATAATTAAGTGGTGTTTTGGTTAAGATTAAATATTTTTTGTTTTTATATTTTAAAAACGTTTTTGAAAAAAATAAATTTTTTTATTTTTTTTATTAACTTTAAATTAATATATTTTTAGTATTTTAAAATTATTTTAATATACTAATACCAAAAATAATTTTTTAAAAACAAAAAAACATTATTAATATATATTTTAATACAAAAAGTTGCACAACTACATTATCAAATAATCTCTGAGGTGGTGAGATCAGCAATACCAATCTAACGTTTCGAAAGTATAACTGTGTTTTTTGTTTGCATCAATTATTTTTCAATTTTTTTGTGGATTATCCGTTTTACACTTTTGTTTGACTTGGTTTTCTTCTGCAGACAAAATATTCAGGCGTGGGGGCAGCCATTGAATACGCAGTGTTGCATTTGAAGGTCGATACTCGATCCTATCCTTTCTTTCTATTACTGCCATTATTATATTACATTATCGTTATACTGTCAGCGGGTTAATATGGGACTGGTCGAACCCTTCTGACGAACTTATTACCCATCTATGAGTTCCCTGTGAAGAATTTTACCTGGTTGCCTGCACCTGAAACATGAACCTGGGACGGGGGGAGAGTTTCACTTGTTTACAATATTTTACTTCTCTCACTGTGTTTTCTTTCGGGAGCTTAGGTGGAGAACATTGTAGTCATTGGTCACAGCTGTTGTGGCGGTATAAAGGGGCTCATGTCCATCCCAGATGATGGGTCCACTACCAGGTAACCATCTGTTGATTATGTATATTTATTTTCCATCGGCATTAATATATAAGTTCCTCGTCTGATTCCTTACATGTCGGGTCTGCCTGGCAACCATTTGATCATTATGTATATTTAATTTCCATCTGCATTAATACACACAAGTACTTCGTTCCATACAAGTTGAAAAGAAAATTAACAAGTAGAGTATAATTTAAGCATTTCCAACATCTTGGGATAGTTAATTAGGCGATCCCATATTATCTAATGGCACTCATGTTAAAGTACATTAGTTAATTAAAGCACAGAGCTTGTCTGTTGGTTTGCTAGTGGGTCCAATCCATCCTAAAGTTCCTTTTAGCTTCTGTTTTCTATTCTTTAAAGAAAAAAGGAAAATAAGGGGCAGGGTGGAGGCAATGGGTAATTTTTATTTTTGTGATTTAAAAATATTTTAAAATAAAATAAAAATTGTTTTATTTTTTTTATTTTAAATTAAATTTTTTTAATATTTTTAAATTATTTTAATATAGCTTATTTTATAGTTTATTAATGGGTCCAATCCATCCTAAAGGTTTTTTTAACTTCTTTTTTCAATTCTTTAAAAAAAAAAGAAAATTAGCAATAGGGAATAGCCAGTGGTAGATATTTTTATAGGCAATGTTTATTTTTGTGTTATAAAAAATTTTTAAAAAATTTTTAAATTTTTTTATTTTTTTAATTAATATTTTTAAATTATTTTGATGTGTTGATGTTAAATTTTTTTAAAAATTAATAATAAAAATAATTTTTTTATACATTTCTAAAAAATTATACTCGAAACTTCTTTTTAACAACCGCGAGTGCTTTTCTTTTCTTTTTGCCCATCACCTGTGAGTTTCGCTTTACTAAAGATGGCCTTTAATTTTCGCTTTATTAAAAAGTACTCTTGGTTTTCGCTTTATTTAAAAAGACCCACTTTAGTGTAGTTTTTTCCCCCTCTTATTTTCCTACATTTTCGAGGAAGAAAATATGGGTCCTGCTGAATTATAGACAAAACTGTGCAATTAATTTAGTATTCCGAGATTGTAATAGTTTACCTTGTCTGTTTTCTTAACTATATATTTATATTAATATTGGAGACGTGTGTGTGTCTGTCTGTGTGTGTGTGTGTAGGACATATTATTCTGATTGTTCTCTCTCTTTTGCTCTGGTTTGTGTATATAGTGACTTCATAGAAAATTGGGTGAAGATCTGCTCAGCAGCCAAGTCCACGGTGGCGAAAAAAGCCGGCAGTTTAAGCTTCGAAGATCAATGCCACAACTGCGAGAAGGCAAGTCAGAGCATCTACAGTATTTAATCTCTGGAAGTTCATCTTAGATTTAAATATATTTGTTCTCCAAAAAGTTTGAGAGAAACCATATTAATTCTTAAGAACAAGTAATTGGTTCCCTTGAATTTACGATTGTTCTAATATATAGTTCTCTGTGGCCTAGTGCAGGAGGCTGTTAATGTGTCGCTGGGGAACCTGCTGACATATCCATTTGTGAGGGACGCCGTGGTGAACGACGCCGTGTCGCTGAAGGGTGCACACTACGACTTTGTCAAGGGAACTTTCGAGCTGTGGGATCTGGATTTCACAATTTCCCCGTCCATTTCTGTCTGAGCTGTACATGTCTTTCAATAAATAGTTGGCAATGTGAAACTGTAGCCGGCTGAATTTTCAACTTTAGTCTCTGCTCATTCCCTGGCTTCCGAATCTTGTTTCTCTATAAATATTGTTTCAATAATATTGACTCGTTGTCACTCATTTATCGGTTTTTCTTTTTTTCTTTTTTTAAAAGGTAATAATCATATGCAATATTCTTTTACATGCTAATGTTTTTAATTGATTAATATTGTTCCAATATTGATAAATACCTGAAACATTATTCTTAATGTTTTTCGTTGTTTCTCTGCTGTTTTTTGTGTTAACATTATTCTTTTTATAGTTTCTGTCAATAGCACCATTGAAAAATACACGTGTCGTTTTTCTAGGTATAAGATTTTTATTGATATACATTTTGATCCTTAAGAAAATACTCTAGTTCTTATATTTTATTTTTCTCTTACAAAAAAATCCTTAATTGAAAGTATATGATCATTTTATTTTATAGTAAATATAATTCAGTACCTAACATATCAAATCATATACTTGGTCAGAATTAGTCTAACAATTTAAATGAGTTGATGGATAAAGTAAAAGTTTAGTGAATTTAAATAAATAAATCCCTTTTAAAAAAATTATTTTATATAATATTGATATCTATTATGATAATTTTCCTTGTGTTTTATTTTTTTTAAAATTATTTCCCTCATTTTAACCCAAAAAATTAATTGAGACAAAAAATAAAAAAGAAAAGAAGGAAAAAAAATTCATAATAGATGTATGATATTATAGAAATGAATTCTACCTCAAAGTAAGTAATAGCTCAATCCCTTAACTTATTGATTATTTTGTTTAATTGGATTGATTTTTCATGGATGTGATTATTTTTTTATGATTGTAATTGATATTTTTGTGATTTTGTTGAATTGTTGTTTCCTATAATATCTTATATTTATTTTAAATTCTTTTACAGTTTACTATTTAACATTCAAGAGCTTAATAAAAAAAATATCAAATGACTAAATTGTATTTATTATAAAACATGATAAGCAAAAAAACTTTAAGTTAAAGGACTTTTTTGTAAGAAAACTAAAACATGGAGACCAAAAATAAAAATTTTAAAAGTTTTAGGGGACTAAAATATATGTTAATGAAGATTTTATCCTATAATAACATGACACATGTCAATTTTTAATGGTACTAATCGATGAAAGGGTGTGATGAGAACAAAATCATGATGTAAAGATGATAATAAAATAAAAAAATAATACAATAACCTTTTAAACATGCATACCAAAAAAAAGAGTAGAATGATGTAAAAAAGCATTAACGTTGTAAAAAATATATAAAATTCTTCTCCAAAAAATAAAGTTAACCTGAACCATCTCTTTATCTTTTAGTCAATGTCATTTTCTTTTAACTGTACAACACCATTTCTTACCATGTTTTTTCTCAAAAAGATCCTTGCTAGATCTAGCATCTAATGTAACTCATTAAATGTTTTTGCATGACTTCTAATTCGTCTAGTGTTTTTACCAAGTTTTAAGGGCTTTATTTTGTTTGTTCTATGCTTTTATGTGGGATTATTGTGTTATAGTGGAGAGTTCTTTTAAAAAGTTTTTACATGATTTGATGTTGTGATCTTTTAGGATCCAATATGCTTAGGAATAGTGTTTGAGTATTTGAAAAGTGGATGATCACTAATTCATATTAATATTCTATTCCTTAGGACATGAAGAGTAAATGATCAGTTATAGAAGTTTTAGTTCCTACAAAACAATCCCTTGTAGGATTTAGGAATCCTCTGATGATTAAATCAATGACTTTATAGTAAGAAATTGTAATAAATAAGGAGAAGAACATTAAACTCTAAGAACAAAAACACTTGCTCTTAGTTTTTGTGTAATAAATGCTTTGAAAATATATGATAAGAGAATAAAGATTGTGAATCGTTTTACTTAAATGGTTTGGAGGGTATTTATAGTCCTTGTACTTTGAACAATATTATCTTGCTTAAGGGGCTGAGAGTCTTTTCTTCTTAAATAACTTAGTAAGGAAGAAGTCTCTTACATCAACATTAATGATGATGAAGAAGATGTCTTTTTACACGACATTAATGTTGATGAGAATTACTTTTATAACATCATTAGTAATGATGAACAAACAATAGAGCTATAGAAAGCTTTTATACTTATTTCGCACACAATATTAAATGTTGATGAGAATAACCTTATCATATAATTAATTTCGATTAAGATATAGCCAGCTCATAAAGGACTTTTTATATACTTAAGAGTATGGAGGAATGATTATCTTAAGGTTAGATGTCTTCTCAAACTCACATGCGTTTTGGCTTAGCATATAGTCTTAGCCTAAAGGGGTTGGATCTAGCATCTTACCAAACTCACAAGGGTTTAAGCTCTGCTTGTAGCTGAGCTCGAGGGTGTTGTCACCTACAAATATTTGGGCTCAGCACGTAATAGACCCCAAAGGTGTTGCGTCTGGAAATAAAATTAAACTCATGTCGTCTATGCTTGTTATTATATCAAACTTGTGCATGTTAGTTCATCACCCTATATTTAGCCCTTTTATTTGTGGGCTTTTAAGCTAATGAGTTGTGTATAAAATATGTTGATCCAACGACAGCACTCCCAAGTCTTTGCGTATTGAATACACAAAGATTTTGAAATATCATCTTTAATGAAAGACTTTTGCCTTCCTCATGAAATTTGTTTGTCCTATATAGAAATATTCAAATCTTTATGTCCATATAGTTTGTCCTTATTGGAAAAGGGAAGAGGCCTTTTAGGGAAAAAAAAAAAAAAAAGACGGTTTGCAATTAATGCAATAATTAAGTTGATTTCTATAAATATGAGATGACATGATAGATCATTCATTTAACAATGAGAGTGAAAAGGTATTTCCTTTATAACACTAATTGTTTATCTTTTCTTATCTTTTCTTCTTCTTCTTTTCCTTTACTTTTTCTTTTTATAATCTTAGTAAAAACAAATTTAAAGATTTCTAGAGCAAGCTCTACCCTTTTCTGAGAAAAAAACTATTATTCTTGGTACTTTTCTTAAAGATTTTCTCCTTTTTAAAACAAAATTAAATGGACGCTCATAGAGTCAGACCTAACGTTAGGAGTAAAGGCATTACTTCCTCTGATAACAAGTTTAGGTTTCAACCAGGAAGTGGTAGAGAATAGGGGTTCACTAGATTAGGTCCTAAGACTTCCACCTCTAGTAGAGGGGAATATAGTTTTTATCACTAAAAAAGCCTTTCCCCGATGTTTTAAGGGAGACCCGAGAAATAAAAGGGGCACCCTAAAATCCTAAAGATGATGCTCTCAATATCCTAGGCATTAAGAAGGTAGATTTTGCCAATGGTTGACAACCTGGGAATATATGGCTCAATTTCCCATAGGGGATGAAAAGATCAGTCAAGGGACCTTGAACTCCGTGATTGTGCATCAAAAGTATCATTAAGTCTTTTATTTTACATATGTATTTATTGTTTTTGTTTGAATTTTTTATAATAAGTGATGTGCTTTTTAGTAATGAAGTTTCTTTTAATGTTTCGATAGGTTTTTGGAGCTTAAATGAATTATTTTAGAAAATTCAACGTCGGAATTCGGAACAAAGAATTGAAGAGAAATTTGGAGCACTTATTTGAACCAAGATTTGCTTCAATATTCAACTAAATTTCTCTTCAATTCTTTGTTCCGAATTCCGACGTTGAATTTTCTAAAATAATTCATTTAAGCTCCAAAAACCTATCGAAACATTAAAAGAAACTTCATTACTAAAAAGCACATCACTTAATATAAAAAATTCAAACAAAAACAATAAATACATATGTAAAATAAAAGACTTAATGATACTTTTGATGCACAATCACACCCCCCAACTTAGATTTTGCTAGTCCTCAAGCAAAACAGAACATAAAACCTTTGAAATAAAAACAACAATAATAACATAATTAGGATCGACTCATCACACTTAAAGGACCTATCATGCAAACATTGGTATCTTTAACTTAGTGTACACAATAGCAAATAAAGAAAAATAAGCATACTCACATTCTCTAAATCAAACATCCATACAAAATTCCAAATTCAATCGTATTTATCATGCAACCAACATAATTGATTCACGCGAAAACTCAACTTGTAATCTTCCCTTTTCACTACTACAAACAAGGTAGCAAACTAAAGAAATATTTATATATATTTTTTCCTTTTTTTTTTTTTTGAAGATATTATTTATTCTTTTTCTTTAAGTGGTCACTTCCCTTTTGACGCGAATACAAACATTTGTGATGAATGCACCCGGTTACTCACAAAGTCACAAACTTAAAGTGCTTTTGCATACTCATATTTCAAGCTGCCTTTTGACGTAAAGATAAACATTTGTGATGAATACCCCTAGTTACTGAGCAACTCAAAACATTGGAGTAGATAGAACTTTGTACACATTTATTTATTTATTTGTGTAATAATTATTACTTTATTTACTTAAACCTTGTTTAGGACTAGATCAAAAGGGATAATCACAAGTAAAGCATCACACTCATCTTTCATGCATAATCACACAACTCACACAACTTTTACAAGGAAAGATGTACTTCAATAATCTTAAAAAAAAAAAGTATGCTATATCTTGCTTTATAAGATATTATCTATCCCAAATTAAAGCATGCAATGTTCAACACAATAATGAATCCAAAAATGTAATGTTGATCCTAAACAAAGTCTCATTCACATACGAATGCAAGTTTTTTATCCTCAATGTAAAAAAAGAAAGAGAAGAAAAGTATAACGATTAGAAAACTGTTACTCCCCTTTTGTTTTCAAGGATGAATGTCTGATTGACTTGGACATGAGCTGACTTCTTGCTTGATTTTTTTTTTTTTTTAACCTGCATATCACAACTAAAAGAAAACATTGATTTTTTTTTTTTAAAAATAAAGAACCTCACACCCCCCAACTTAAAATAATGCATTGTCCCTAATGCATGAACAAGAAAATATAAGAGATGGAAGAAAGAAAATAAAAATAAAAATAAAAATGAAAATGAAAAAAAAATAAAAATAAAAATAAAAATAAAAACTCATTACTTCTGATACTACAATGGTATTGGATCTTCAAGATCCAATGTCTCAACTTCAGCCACAACGTTTTCAAGATAAGGTTTCAATCGATGACCATTTACTTTGAAAACATTTCCATTCTTAGGATTTTCTACCTCAAATGCACCATGCTCAGAGATGGATTTAATCACAAATGGACCAATCCATTTTGTCCTCAACTTCCCAGGAAAGAGATGTAATCGTGAATTATACAAGAGAACCTTTTGACCAATATGAAAGGATTTTCTAAGAATATGTTTATCATGCAAAGCTTTCATCTTATGTTTTGAAATTTTTGCATTTTCAAATGCATCATTTCTCAGCTCTTCTAATTCATCCAATTGAAGCTTTCTATTTTTGCCAACTTCATTTTCATTGTCATTGAATTGCCGGATGGCCCAATATGCACGGTGCTCAATCTCAACAGGGAGATGACAAGGTTTTCCATAAACTAGCCTATAAGGAGACATTCCTAAAGAGGTCTTGTAAGCAGTGCGATATGCCCACAAAGCATCAACTAGTCGTAGGGACCAATCCTTACGGTTTGGATTGACTGTTTTCTCTAAAATGTTCTTGATCTCCCTATTTGCCAACTCAGCTTGGCCACTAGTCTGTGGGTGATATGGGGTACTGACCTTGTGAATTACACCATATTTTCTCATCAACATCCCAACGGGCTTGTTACAAAAATGCTTTCCCCCATCACTAATCATAGCCCGGGGCATGCCAAAACGAGAGAAAATATTTTCTTTCAAAAATTTGACCACAACTCGATGGTCATTAGTTCGAGATGCAATGGCCTCCACCCATTTAGACACATAATCAACAGCTACAAGGATGAATTGGTAACCAAATGAACTTGGAAAAGGTCCCATGAAATCAATCCCCCAACAATCAAATATTTCCAAAACAAGAATGGGGTTAAGGGGCATCATGTTACGCCTAGTGAGGTTACCTAGTCGTTGGCATCGGTCACATGCAACACAGAAGGCATGGACATCTTTGAACATAGTGGGCCAATAAAAACCACACTGCAAGATCTTGGCAGTGGTTTTCTTGGAAGAGAAATGCCCACCACAGGCTAATGCATGACAAAAATTAATGACACTTGGAATTTCATGATCAGGGATGCACCGCCTAACAATTTGGTCAGGGCAATATTTAAATAGGTAGGGGTCATCCCAAAAAAAAGTACACACGTTGCGCAAGAATTTTTGTTTATCAAGTTTAGACCAATGAGAAGGAATCTGACTTGTGGCTAGGTAATTTGCTATGTCAGCATACCATGGAGAGCCAATGTAGGAAACAGTACCTGCACAAAATAAATTTTCATCAGCAAATAATTCATTTATTGGAGATTCATCAGTTATGGTCTCATAGCTTGAAAGACGGGACAAATGATCAGCCACTACATTCTCTACTCCCTTTTTATCTCGAATTTCAAGGTTAAACTCTTGGAGTAGGAGGATCCATCGAATCAAACGTGGCTTGGCATCCTGTTTTGTGAGCAAGTATTTCAATGCTGCATGATCAGTGAAAACAATAACAAGAGATCCAACCAAATAAGACCTGAACTTGTCTAATGCAAAGACCACAGCTAAGAGTTCTTTTTCGGTTGTAGTGTAATTCAATTGAGCATCATTCAAAGTCTTGCTAGCATAATAAATGACATGAGGCTTCTTATCTTTTCTTTGCCCTAAAACAGCCCCAACCGCAAAATCACTAGCATCACACATCAGTTCAAATGGTAAAGACCAATCAGGAGCTTGCATGATTGGTGCAGTGGTCAACAACCCTTTAAGCTTTTCAAAAGCTTCTTGACATTTTGATGTCCAATCAAATTGGACATCTTGTGACAACAAGTTACACAATGGTTTGGCAATGGTACTAAAAGAATGAATGAATCTTCGATAGAAACCAGCATGTCCTAAAAAGGATCTCACATCTTTCACAGTCCTAGGGGTAGGTAATTTTTGAATGACTTCAACTTTTGACTTATCCACCTCTATCCCTTTTGAAGAGACAATGTGACCTAAGACAATGCCATGTGTCACCATAAAATGACACTTCTCCCAATTAAGTACAAGATTTCTCTCTTCACATCTTTCAAGAACTTTTTCTAAATGCATTAGACACAACTCATAAGAATCCCCATAAACTGAAAAATCATCCATGAAAACTTCCAAAAAAATTTCCACCATGTCACTAAAGATACTCATCATACACCTTTGAAAAGTGGCTGGTGCATTACACAAGCCAAAAGGCATTCTTCTATAAGCATAGGTACCAAAAGGACAAGTGAAAGTGGTTTTTTCTTGGTCTTCTAAAGAAATCTCAATTTGGTTGTAACCTGAGTATCCATCAAGAAAACAATAGAAAGCTCTTCCGGCTACTCTTTCAAGCACTTGGTCTAAAAATGGAAGCGGAAAATGGTCCTTCCTAGTCACCATGTTCAACTTACGATAATCAATGCACATACGCCATCCAGTTTGGATTCTAGTTGGTACTAGCTCATTATTTTCATTCTTCACTACCGTGACTCCAGATTTTTTAGGGACAACTTGGGTTGGACTAACCCATTTTGAGTTTGCAATGGGGTAAATGATACCCGCATCAAGCAGTTTAAGCACTTCACCTCTCACTACTTCCTTCATGTTTGGGTTAAGTCGTCTTTGCATTTGCCTCACAGATTTAGCCTCTTCTTCAAGATAAATTCTATGTGTACATAAAAGAGGGCTAATTCCTTTCAAGTCAGTGATTGTCCACCCAATTGCTTTCTTGTGTTTTCTCACCACTCTCAAAAGTTCTTGTTCCTGCTCTATGCTAAGTTTTGATGAAATCACAATAGGATATGATTCATCTTCCCCTAGAAATGCATACTTAAGATCACTCGGTAAAGGCTTCCTTTCTGGTTTATAAGGTCGGACGAGAGATGCCTCCACTTTCACTTGGGGTGAAATCAAAGGCTCAAACGATGGGGTCCATTGACCTATTGACATAATAGGCATTGGATCCAGATAAGTCTCGAGTTCTTTTACTTCCTCATCAACACATTCCAAAGAATAAAGTCTTTCATCACGAATTAAAGTTCTTTCCAATGGATCCTTTACCCATTCTCTCTCAAAGTGTTCTTGACAAATTGTTTGGATCAAATCTACCTCTCTAATGTCCTCATGTTCACCAATTTGTTTGGAGACATTGAATATGTTCATCTCCACAGTCATATTCCCAAAAGACAATTTCATCACCCCATTCCTACAGTTAATTAAAGCATTGGATGTAGCAAGGAAAGGTCTACCTAAGATGACTGGGATGGGAGCATTAGAACCTTGAATAGGTGCGGTGTCTAACACTACAAAATCAACAGGAAAGTAGAATTTATCTACTTGGACCAGCACATCCTCAACAATACCCCTAGGAATCTTGATTGACCTATCAGCTAATTGAAGGGTGATTCGAGTAGGCTTGATTTCTCCTAAACCTAACTGTTCGTAAACAGTGTAGGGTATCAAATTCACACTTGCTCCTAAATCCAACAAAGCTTGGTCTATCTTATGACTTCCAATAATGCATGAAATGGTAGGACAACCAGGATCTTTGTATTTGGGAGGGGTCTTAAACTGGATGATGGCACTAGCATGCTCAGTTAGAAAGGCTCTTTCTTTCACATTCAATCTCCTTTTGACTGTGCATAAGTCCTTAAGGAACTTTGCATAAGATGGGACTTGTTTAATTGCATCAAGGAGTGGAATGTTGACTTTCACTTGTTTGAACAATTCATAGATTTCCGAGTTCATAAGATCATGTTTAGGTTTCCCTAACCTCTGTGGAAATGGTGCTCTAGGAACAAATTCTAAATCACTCACTTTGACTCCAATTTTTCTTGAATCATCTCCTTTCTCACTCATCTCTTTCTCATTTATCTCGCCTTCTTTGTCACTCAAACTCTCATTTGTCACTTGTGTTTTGATTCCCTCTTCACTCTCCCTAGATTTCTCCTCCACAATACCTTTAGGAATCCCAAAACCTATAGCTTTGTCAACAATCTTTCCACTTCTAAGGGTAGTGATGGCTTGGACTTGTTCATGGTTTGAAGGTTCACCAAGTGAAGATTCACTCATGTGTACCTGTCCTCTAGGATTTGGCATTGGTTGAGCTAGGATCTTTCCCTTCTCTTGAATGCTTAGTGATTGAGTCAGCTTGGTTAGTTGACTTCGAATGTCATCTAAGGTCCTATTGGTCTGGTCTTGAAATTTGTAAGCTTGGTTGTTGATTCCTCCTTGTGTTTGCATGAATTGTTGAAGAGTATCCTCTAGGGATCTCTTATGAGGTGGTTGGTACGTGTTATGTGTGGGAGCATGAAATGGTTGGGGTGGAGGTTGAAATGTTTGAGGTACTGAAGAGCCCTCATTTCTCCATCCAAAATTTGGATGGTTCCTCCATCCAGGATTATAGGTCTCAGAGTAGGGATTGCCTACTTGGTTTGAAAATGGCTTTCTAACATTACTTGAATCAGAAGTTTGGCCATATAGCACTTCCTTGAAGGCTGGAATGGTAGGACACTCAGTTGTCCTATGCCCTTTGCTCTCACAAACAACACAACTTTCCTCTTGTTGTTCACTCATGACATGCACTTTTTTAATCTCAAGAGACTCTACTTTCCTAGCCAATGAGGCTAATCTAGCATTAAGATCATCAGTCTCTTTTAATTGGAACTTCCCACTTGAATGAGAAATGGTGTTTCTAGACTCAACATGAAGTGGGAGAGAAGTCTCCCATTGCTTTGTGTTTTCAGCCAATTGATCAAAAAAATCGAAGGCTTCACTTGGTTCTTTGTCATAAAACTCACCATTACACATGGTTGACACTAGCTTTTTAAAATCTGCGGTAAGAGAGTCGTAGAAGAAACTCACTAACCTCCACATCTCAAAACCATGGTGGGGGCATGCATTTAACAAGTCTTTGAACCTTTCCCAAGCTTGGTGAAATGACTCATTTGGACTACAAGAAAAATTCATCATTTGACGTTGTAAGGCTGCCGTCCTATGAGTGGGGAAGTATTTTTTCAAAAATTCAGCTTGCATTTCTCTCCATGTACCTATAAACCTAGGACGTAAGGAGTTTAGCCAAAGCTTGGCTTTATCCTTTAAAGAGAATGGGAATAATTTAAGCCGAATAGTTTCCTCGGTGCATGTTCTATCAATAAAAGTATTACATACCTCTTCAAAGTCCTTAATGTGTATGTATGGATTTTCAGAATCCATACCGTGAAATGTGGGAAGAAGTTGAATCATGCCCGGTTTCAAATTGAAAGCTTGTTGGTTAAGAGGCAAGATAATACACGAAGGTGTACTTTGTCTAGCCGGGTGAAGATACTCTCTAAGAGTTCGAAAATTAGGTTGATCATTAAATTGTGGAGGTCCATTACCTTGAACACTCCCTTCACCCTCTACATCTTCAACATTAGCCATGATAAAATAATAATAATAATAATATAACAATTATATGAATACGAAAGGAAAGGAGGAAAAAAAAAGATTGCAAATAAAAGTAAATGAAACGTACAAGATAAAGTAATGGCTCAAAAATAAAAATACAACAAATTAAGAAATTCACTCTCCAACTAATAAACAATATTAACAACAATAAACATTAAAAGATAAGTATAACAAGCATGAATAAAAAGGCGGTAATACCGGCCAAGCACTTCAAACAATAAATATAAAAGAAATAATAACAATAAATAACAACAAAATAAAATAAACAAGAGGCGGTAATACCGGCCAAGCACTTCAAACAATAAATATAAAAGAAATAACAACAATAAATAACAACAAAATAAAATAAACAAGAGGCGGTAATACCGGCCAAGCACTTCAAACAATAAATATAAAAGAAATAACAACAATAAATAACAACAAAATAAAATAAACAAGAGGCGGTAATACCGGCCAAGCACTTTAGACAATAAATATAAAAGAAATAACAACAAAAAATAAAATAAACAAGAGGCGGTAAAACCAGCCTTATAATATAAATAATAAATATTAGAAACTAACTAGAATAAACAATAAAAGAAAAATGGTTGAACCAACCAAAATCCAACAATTAATAGTCCAATATCCAAAAAGTTGAGGTCAAATTTTTTTTTTTTTTAGGCGGTAAAACCAGCCATTTGATTTTTTATTTATATGAATTTTTTTTTTATTTTTCAATAATCAAACATAAATTTGTTACCTTTGCTTGCTAGCTCCCCGGCAACGGCGCCAAAATTGCTTGACCGCTTTTTATGATCGGCTTGTTTTAACTCGCAAGTGCACGAGTGTGCGATGTAGCAATTAACTCGGTAAGATCGAGGTCATATCCACAGAGAGCTAGATCTGGAAATTAAGCTAGGTAACAACAAAAAAAACTCAAGAGAAATTAAATTAACAATAACTTGGTTGAAAATAATTGATGGATTTGTTTTCAAAGATGAAAAAGTGTAAATAGATTTTAAAAGACAAGAAAAAGTAAGTCTTGGTCCAAATCAATTTTAATGGTGATGTATTGGTGATTTCTTCAACATATATAAGATAACTCAACCTAATATCAACGATGGTGATATTAGATCGGAAGATATTACAATGAAGTTTAAAAAGATGAAGATTAATTATTGCTTAAGAATGAACAAGTACTTTCAAATTAAGTAAGACATTGAATCAAGCAATCTCTATACCAAAACTAAGGTTTGTGCATAAAAATTCAAGATTATAACATTACCTAAATGATTTCTAAAATTTCTTTGCAATAATAAAACATTCATGAAGAAAATGAGAAGATAAACATTAAGATTCATTCATATCTTAAAGAACTCACCTCAATCACCATCATCCTTGATTTGGATCCAAGAAAGAGATTAGCCAACCATGATTATATATAAGAACACTTTAATAAACATGAAATAACTTGAATCAAACTGAAATATTAAGTTTTACAAACTAAAGAACCGAAATCTACAAAGAAGAACACAACAGAATTTCAGTAAAAATTCGGACACAAATTTGACTCTAACTTTGGACAGCAATTCGACCCTCTTCGAAGCCTCTCCTGGAGATGGCTATTAGAGACATATTTATAGGCAATTCCATTAGCTTTCCAGATCATTAAAGAACAGCTCAGTTGGACATCTGAGTCAAAAGTTATGGGCAAAACACCAAAAGATGTTCTGGAAAATTAAATCAGGCCAGCTTGGAGAACACTTTGGTGCACGTTTTTCCTCCTCCTTTATGAGCTGTTTCTTTCTTCTTTTTGACCCAAAATAATGTCACAATGTCCCCTCCAGCTTTCCATCCATGTGCTTGCCCTCTTGGATCAATTAATTGCCCAAAATAAATCAAATATTATTTGTTGTGTGGACATGTAAGATCATGGATTGTGCTTGGGCTGATTTGGAGGCTGATTTGGGGCTGATTTGGGGCTGGATTTAAGCATCAAATAAGTATACAATTGTACCTATTATTTGGGCTAAGATTGACATTGAAACCTTGAGTGTTTGATGGTTGAAGTTTACACACAACATAAGGTAAGTTTGGGCTTGAAATGGATCATATGATATTCTTTTCTAGAATTGGAATATAATTGATTTTTTGGGCAAATTTGGAGCACTTATTTGAACCAAGATTTGCTTCAATCTTCAACTAAATTTCTCTTCAATTCTTTGTTCCGAATTCCGACGTTGAATTTTCTAAAATAATTCATTTAAGCTCCAAAAACCTATCGAAACATTAAAAGAAACTTCATTACTAAAAAGCACATCACTTATTATAAAAAATTCAAACAAAAACAATAAATACATATGTAAAATAAAAGACTTAATGATACTTTTGATGCACAATCACTCCGCATGGGGACATTACGAGATTACATTCCCCCTATGTATGTATGAATAAGGGTACTCATTCCCCCTATACATGTAAGTGTTATATATTGGGCTCGGGCTAACTGCACCTCAATGGATGAGTGGTCTTGTTGGATTTTGACAAGTTTCCTGGGTTTATTGGTATAAAGGCTATGGTAAACCTTTTAACATATAATACCAGTTGGTTACGAGCTCTGATGACGGTAAGACATATTACCCGTTGGTTACGAGAATTTAAATCCACCATTTTTATTTGGATTACAAGGTGGTAAACCTCTTCATAATCATTGATTGTGCAATTTTTTTACTTGTTATGTATTTTTAATATGTTGTAAATATTGAGACAGGCTTGGTGAAAGTGTTGATAAATGAATTGATGATGGTTTAATGTTTGAATGTGTGAAAAAATAATGGGTAACAGTTCAATTTGTTGTGTTTGAATGTATTGTAATGTTTTGAGATTTTTAGTAAGGATAAAAATGTGAATTTTTTTTCATGATAAGCTGTTTAGATTATTGAAATCGTGATCAAATGTTGTTATGGTACATGAATAAACAATAAATCAAGTCTCAATTTGATGAATTATATGAGACCATTTATGTTGTATTAAGATTTTATTTAGCGTGAAGTAAGTTGATGTTTTTGAGAATTAAGGCTTGAATTTAAAATTGGATGGCTTAATGACATTTAATGTCATGTGAATGGATTGAGTAATGAGTTAGTTGAGTAAATTAAAAAAGGAAAATTTATCTTTTTATTTTTGTAGGATTTCAACAATGTGAAAAAAATATAAAGGAAGGAATTGTTGATGTGGAATCTTGGTTGTAATGTGTTCATGTAACCAATTAATGTTTGGGTTAATTGTGAAAAAAATAAAAGAAAATATACCCCTACCTATATTAATCTATTCAGCCAAAATGAGAATTTTTGGAGAAACAATTAGTTGATAAAATTGATATTGATTTATCAATATGGTATTGTTGTTAAGAAGTTTAAATGGTGATATATACGTTAGTTGAAAGAATTTTCAAAGAAAATATCTACCCGTATGTTTTAGATGTTTCAGCCAAATATGGTGAAAATTATGGATTGTTATGGATAGAAATCATGCTAGATTGATTATTAACATGCGACCATGAGATGGTTAACTAAAATTTAAAGAAAATATGTAATTTCTTTAAATTAAGAAAATTAATTGAGGTAGTTAATTAAATGGAATAAATTGCGCTTGAAAGATAAGTTATTGTATGAGAAATTGATAGTAAGTTGTTAATACAGGAGAAACTATCAAAGGAGCACCGAGATAAGATCCTGCATATTATGCTCAAACTTATGGTAGGTGTCTAGACTCCAGGCTTTATGGTTTAGTAATAATAATAGTAGTCGTATTAGTATTATTACTACTACTACTTTATTATTATCACAATTATTATTTGTATTATTATTATTATCATCATCACCACCACCACCATACTTTTTATCATAATTATTTTTCAACATTATTGTCAGCGTTATTATTATTATTATTATTACCATTACTATTACTGCTAATATCATCATCATCATCATCATCACATCATTGTTACGAAAGAGCCAAGGAAACAAAATAAAAAAAAAATCAAAAGCAGAAGAATCAAATTAAAATTATTGTTATTAAAAAAAACATAAACTTTATTTTAAGGATAAAATTGAAAGTCATAAAAACATTTGAAAAAAAATAAAAATAGAAAAAAAAACATTACATATACAAATCAAAATTGAATGATTAAATTAAAAATAAATAAAACTTTAATAAAAAAAAAAGGAAACAAAAATAAACAATCAAAACTTAAAATACTGAATTTAAAACACCAAGAACAATGATGACTAGAGTGCATTTCTCAGTGTAGGAAAGAGAGAGAAAAAAGCCACTAGTAATAAACTAGTCATCATAAGCTTACATGCATCACAAAAAAAAAAAATTGACAAAGAAAAAATAAGTCAACATAAATATATTTTCATTATTAGGAGTTGCCACACGTGCCATCCAAAATATATAGTAGCTCTCATGTGCTAATAATTTTTTTTATTTAAAAAACATTAATTAAATGCCAAATAATATTGTTATTCTTGACCAAACCAACAATTAATTAAAAAAATAAGATGAAATACCCTAATCCCACTTATTCCATGAGTTAAATTTCTTGACTTTAAAGGTAATTTAACTATATATTAAAAAAACTTAAAACTTATTTATTATTTTAATGATATCTTAATTATTTTACTATTTATTAAAATATTGTATAAATAAAAATACCTCAAATAAACCTATAATGACTGATTGAAAAAAAAAACAAGACTAATCCCGGTTTAAATAAATACAGTAATTGTTTTTTTTTTTTTTTGAAAGAACATAAACATCACTTTTACTGTTATAGTCAATAGTGAATTGTATGAAATCACCTTCACGCTCTTTGTTCAGCCGACTCTGACGGCTACGCTTTTCACTCACTCACTCGGATCATATCTGATCTCACCTCTCGCTCTCCAATTCGCAGGTGAAATCCCTAACCCTAGCTTCCCTAAAATAATGCATGTTTCCCAATTTTGTTATTATGAAATTGTGTCAAATGCCTACGTATCGATCTGTTCTTGGCGATGGAATTTGTGTTTCGATTGAAGATGATGATGATGATTTATTTATAATGGAATTGTACCGATCTGTAATTCTGTTGGTTAAAATTTTTGATGTGGTATTTGTTTCTGCAGGTGAAAATGGCAGAATCAAAACCAGGATTGAGGAAGCCTGTATTCACCAAGGTTGAGCAGCTCCGCCCAGGCACTGGTGGCCATACTCTCACTGTCAAGGTTGTTAGTGCAAAGATGGTATTACAGAAGGGTCGAGCTGATGGTCCTCAAGGACGCCAAATGAAAATTGCTGAATGTTTGGTCGGGGATGAGACTGGATTGATTATCTTCACTGCTAGAAATGATCAAGGTATTTTTTATTATTTTTTATAATTTTTTTTTTGAATCAGCAAATAGTTATTCTAGTAGTGTGTGGCTTATTGGTTCCTGGTGGTTGTTATCTGTTCATGGATTCTAGGACGTTAGACCCTCTTCCCTATACCCTAGTTGACTTCTGTGTGATTAAGTAGTCATATCATGAATTTTGTTCAAATGGCCTCTTTCTTTTTTGAGTGACATTCAATATTGTTCTGGGAAAGCTTTCAATCATTTTTTTATGACTTTTCCTTCTGTGAAACTCTGAACCTTGTACACATGATCTGATAAGTGAGAGCGTGGATTACTCTGGGAAAGATGTTTGGGTTAGATGTTCAATCAAAAGTGATAAATCTTCACCAGACCATTGTGGATGTTTTAACCATTTTCACTGCCACTCCAATTAAACGAGAGCGAAATTTTCTTGAGTTTTGTCTTTTGACAATTTGGTTGAGGCGGCATGTGTTATCTTGGTTTCTTCATCTGTCAAAACAAGGAACTGATGAAAATTCAGATTATGAGACTATCTAGTTTTTGGATTTTCCCAGTCTTGCTGGTTTTGTTTAACTCTTCTTATTTTTGTTTAGTTGACTTGATGCAAGAGGGTACTACTGTGATCCTTCGCAATGCAAAAATCGACATGTTTAAAGGATCAATGAGGCTTGCTGTGGACAAGTGGGGCCGTGTTGAGATCACTGAACCTGCTGATTTCACTGTGAAGGAAGATAACAACCTATCGCTGATTGAATATGAACTTGTAAACATCGTTGAAGAATGACTTGTGAATGGTGTTTGCTACTCAACTAGATGATGACAGGAGAATAAAACACAACTCCAGAAAAAGCAAATCACTGTAAGAGGACATATTAAATCCAAAATGCCTGTGGAAGTTCATTTAGGAAGAGGATATGTGCAAGCTAATACTGCTCCAGTTGCTTTTCCCATAAATCCAGCAGCAGCCTTTGATTGGACTTCCAAACAGATGGTAATGGTTGTAAACCAATGAGTTCAAGCAGCTTCAGTTTGGAACTTGGTTTTGGTTTGCTTACTCCCTTTTTATTTATGGACAGTTGTTGATTGTGCACTACTATGTCATGATAGATATGAAAATGATCGAAAGTATGTTAGGTTCTTGCATGCGTGGTCTTTTTAAGCTCTGTTGCCAGCTCCTATCTTTACCTGTACTAATGTGAAATACACGATTGGACACTCGATCAAGCCCTCCGCTTTAGCTGTAGTAAATTTGAGAGAGCATTTCCTTTCGATGGATAGTTTGCTCGGAAGTTTAGATGATTCAAAGGAAGCTTTTTGGGCGGGGGCACATGTTTTTTCATCGATTTCAATAGGCTTGCGGATCAGTTAAATCTTCATAACTGCTGGAATGCCTAGCAAACATTCTGAACCTTGAACTAGAAATGAAGACTGGAATGCAGTATTCTCGCAAGAAGAAGAAGAGAAGACATCTCTTAACAAAACCTTGGTAATCTTGCCATGGCATGCTATCTCGTATATTCAACACAGCACGCTTAAGGCGTCCACAAGCACACACAGCACAAGCAAAGGCTGATACAACTGGAGGTACTGTTTGGTTTTGTATGTTAAAAGTATTTTTTAAAAAAATTTAATTTTTATTTTATTTTTTTATTTGCTTGAAATTAATATTTTTTTTTATTATTTTCAGATCATTTTGATGTGCTGATATTAAAAATAATTTTAATATATTTTCAAATAAAAAATACTTTAAAAATCAACTACAACTAGTGGTTGAGTTATAATTTTTTAAATGAGGGAGCACATTACTAACAGATATTATATTATATAGACATGTATTAGAAATTAATTCGAAACAAATATACTAATTCATATAAAAGTAAAATTAATTTAAAAATACTTTTAAAATAAAAGAAAACTTACAAAAAAATAGTTTTTTCCTTTCCTTTTTTAAGAAAAAAACTAACATGAACTGATTAAAATTAGACTTGCACGCACGTGTTAATTCTTCTCCAGGCTCCAGCAAAACACATTGTTTGATGAAAACAAAAAAGATAAAAAAAAAAAAATTTTAATATGAATCATTTACTCATTTGTTAGATTATTTTATAGGAAGGCACAAAAAAATTAACATCATAAAAAAAATCAATCTCAAGCTAAAACAATTATAATTCTAATATTTTCAATAACTAATTATAAAAGAATAAAATTAAAATTAGATAATAAAATAAAAAATAAAGGAAATTGATCTAAAGTAAAAAAAATTTACTTGCTTAATTGGACTTGAAAAGAAATTTGTACAAGAGAGGCAGGAAACAACAATTAAAAAAAAAATAATAGAAAAGCTCTCGAATAGTGAGCAGAAGAAAAAGAAAGAAAAAAGGAAACATCCTGAGAAATGAAAAATGAGCTGGAGCGAGTGTTGGAAACCTAAACATAAGACATATATATATATATATAGAAGTCAACAATATTTCCTTTGTGAGTGTGAACCCTTCAAGCCCTCACCATATTATTATATTAATATTTTAATATAAAAAATATATATATATAAACAAATATTAACGGAGCAATTGCCACCTTTTAGCCTTTGTGACTCCACTATTAACTATAATCACACTTCCAAACAACACCTAACAAAAACCATGGTGATTTTTACAAGGCAGGCTGTCCCATATTCAACACAACATTGGGATCAGCTTGGGCAAGAGGATTTCGGGCTTTTCCATTATGAAGTTAGAGCTCTGCGCTGACTCTTGATTTGGTATGAGAATTCAAGGACGTCTTTTATCAGAGGACGGGATGTTTGATTCCGAGCCCATCCTTTACTGGGCTTGGTTCAGGCCCAAGTCTTTGTCTTTTATTATTATTTTAAGATATGTTTTACATATATAATTGTATTAAAATTTTTTATTTTTTTATTTTATCAAATCCCTTCAAATGAACATTGAAGAAATTAATTAACCAGGGTAGGTTATAATTTATTTTATATATTTTTTTGTTATGGCTTTGTGCAATAGCAGAATAGCAGTGCATGTTTTTATGTTAAATCTACTAATTTTCTGAATAGAATTTTCTGAATTTATTGATTTCTCACTTTCCACGCAAGCAAAACTCTCTTCTTCTTTTCTGGATAAAGCACATAATTACATTTAATGTAATGAGATTTAATCGAAAAAGATGCAATTCTTTTAAATAAAAAAAACTGAATCAAAAATACTTTTATAATTATTTAGAATTCTTGAAATTAAATTCAATTTTCTAGTTTGGAATTTTTACTGTATTGATTTGAATTTCAAATAGAATTAAATCACTGAAAAATAACCAAAAATAAATTAAAGGAGAGACCCTTTAATTTGTTAGTGTATTAAAATTTACTTTAAGAACAATATTCCAAAAATAAAAATTCATGCTATAACTAAAAGGCAAATAAACCATAACTTCGATAATAAAAACATAAAATACAGATGAAGACATTCTAAAAAAAAAAAAAGTTACTCCCGACAAAGTGTGGAAAGAGGCAAACAATTTCTGAAGAAAATAAAGAAGCCTTGGAATCATCATGGCTTTTCTCATAAAAAAGCAGTATAAACATAACTTTACAGTGCCATGCTCTCAATTTACAGGTGACCACATTCATGTATATGATAATTCAAATTTGATGGCTATTTTATAAAGAATCTACTATGCGAGGTCGTCATTCATTGTTTAAGGATGTAACATGTTTACTTTCTATTTTATGCATGTAGAAACTCATGAATTAACATGTTTTTTTTTTTTTGTAATTTTTATTTCAAATAATAAGAGGCCAGATTTAGTATTTTTAGTTTAGCCAATACTAAACCCAGATGTGTATAAAGATATTTTTCTTCCTAATAAAATTAAAGATATTTTTTTATCTAATAATATTAGAGATATTTTTTTTTTAACAAATAAGAATTAAATACTATAAAAAAAGAAGACCATTGAGTCTTCCCTTTGATAAAATGATAAGAAGAATGGGCAATGAAGACCCATTAGATCTTCAGAAAAAAAAAATAATCAATCTCTATTTTTTATTGTAGTGTTTGTTTTTAAAATATCATAGTTTTTTATATAAAATATATTTATTTAAACATGAAAAAAACTTCAAAAACCAGAGTAGTTTAAATTAATAGTCGATGCATTTAGTATTGGAGATAATAATGTTGTGATGGTAGCTAGATAAACAAATTGAAATAAATTGAAAAAAAATACTAAAAAAAATGTAATTTCAATTATTTGTAAAATACTTATTTTTGCTACACCTAAATAATATTTTATATGTATATGATTATTCTATCTATAACCATATACTTCACACCGCGCCTATGAACCACATTTGACCACAGAGGAAAACATAACTTTTGACTTTTATCAAAAGATTATTTCTAATTCTTAGTCAAATTTCCTGTTTTAATTAAAAGTCAAAACCTTAACTTCAATTATTTTCTAACATGTTGTATCGAGGATAAATTACAAAAGTCTCTCAGTGAAATTATAAACTTACATAATTTTAAAAATTTTACAAAAATCATCTCATTTTTAAATTAATATTATCAGCTTAAGTTTTACAAACCTCAAAATTACTGAAATTTTATGTGATTATTAACTTCAAGGCTCATGGAATCAGTATTGATACGTGCAAGTTGACCCGAACACCCATATTACTATATATATATATTACAAACTCCTCTTTTATATCTAAAATACCCTCAATATTTTTTGAAATCACCCCTTAACATTAAGGGCATTTTAGATGAAAAGGGAAACTTCTGTAATGTCTTTGAGGTTTTGGGAAGGGAAACTTTTCATGGTGCGATCAGTTTGAGAATATTATAATTTATTAGAAGATCAAAACCAACAAACATTCATAAATAAATCAAAAAAAAAAATAAAAAAAAAATTCATTGTGATCAATATTATCTTAATTATAAGACATCCATTTACCAGTTCGTTCAATGCATATTGGTGTACGAAAAAGGGGTTGGGGAAGATGACTGGTGGGCACCGAGGAGAAACTCACGTACAAGTTGAGCACTTGGAAGCCATAATCAAACATGGAAAACAGAGTGCGAGTGGGAATCTGGCATTATTTGCTGCCACGCCTTCTGCTACCATTATGAATAAAGGGCCACTCATTTGAATGATAACGAAAAAGAAAAGCCTTTAGGGCACCACCTTCATAAAAGAAGAGAGACAGAGTCTGCCAGGTGAAAGAAGGAAGAATGGAAAACGTTGATGCTGATGTTCCAAGAAAAAAAAAAAAGAAAAAAAAAAGAAAGAAATTTGATGGATGTTACGAATCATAGACGTCATACATGACATGAACAAAATTTTTTAATATTTCCTAAGATGATAACATAATAATTTTCAAAATTAAAAATGCAGACATGAGTGCAGATTTATTCTATCTTGTAATGATATTAAAAAAAAGTTCTTAAAATGAAAGAATTTTCAAAATTTGTAATGATAACATAATAATCATGATGATAAACTTTTGTGGAGCCTTGAATCAGATTTTATTCACATTTAATGTATATGTATTATATATAAATGGTTTTCTTGAATTTTATCCCTCCATAATTTTTTTATTTTATTACAATTAATTTTAATATTTCTATAAAATTCTTATTGATACACATATCCCTATTGTTTTTTGTTTGATCATGGATTTTTTTAGTAGTGGGGGACAATAAGCTAGCCTAGGTGTCATTTTGATGTGAATGAGTTTCATTTTATAAGTATATTTTGACCTAAGAGGTTTTTTTCCTTCGCCTTGCCCAATGAGGTAGGTCTAACAGCGGCAATCATTTTGGCTTTGAGTTAATTTTATTTTTTGAGATGTTTTATTGGTTTTTTGTGGCAATAGATAGGTTTATCAAGATATTTAAGGTGTTTTATAGGTGTTTTGGGTAAAAAATAGGTTTATGGGACACATCGTCTACTGTCTCTTTTCTTTTAAAAAAAAAAACATATGGTCCCTCCTTTTAATTTTTTTTTTAAAAGATAGGATGAGACACGCGGGCTGGAAATTAAAAAAAAAAAAAACCAATGGTCCATCCGATGCACATAGGCTGTTTTTCTTAATATCTAGTCCCACAGAACTAAGCTCCCTTTTGTTCCTTTCTATTTTATATTTAGTTTAAAAAATTAATAAAATAAATCATTAAATCCAATTGAGTCTATTAACTAAGTAGCAGCTTGTCAAGTTAATCCATAATATCTAGGATATTATTTATTTTTTTTAATTTAATTTGAACCTAAAAGAATGCAATTTCATCTTTTGTTGTCAATGATCTACCTTCATTATCTCAGATTCATGTGTCTTTCATGGTTTTTTTTATTATTATTTTTTAAAAAATATATTATTTTGCACAAAAAAACATCATACGCTTTATTATCATGTAATTAAATGAAAAATAATCTCTGAGATAAAAAAATCTATTTAATCCGATAACGTGCATAATTTTCATCGCGGGTTTGCTTAAATGACTCAAGTTCACTCTATTTTTTTTAAATCAAATGTTGTTTTTCACCAATTTTATTCTTAAAATTAATTTAGGATTGAACTTTTTATTTTTTCTAACATTATCCCTGCGAGTTTTGCAGGTCAACCCAAGTTAATTTAGATGGATCAAATGTTTTTTCGTCTTAGTATTACATCAAAATATCATTCAATTCATAATTAAAAATATTTTTTTAAAAAAACACATTATTAATACCAAGATAATTTTTTTACCCTCAAAAGAAATTTTATTACGACCATGGCATAGTGCAAGATAATGAGCTAGTTCAGTAAAATAGATCATAACACCCTCATTACCCTCATTATTGATTTTTTTCTTGAACTAATATAAAATATAATCAAAACCACTTAATCGGTTTCTATGAATTAAAAGCATCTTCTTTTTTTCTTTTGTTAATGATAATTGCTTGTACTTGACTTGGATTTGGAATACACGCATAAACATACATGAAATCAATAATTAAAATTTAATTAGACTAAGTAAATAAATATTATTTTATTAAATACTATAAGAGCCATAATTCGTTCAATACAATGCAATCATACTAAAGATATTATTTCAATCCCATATGATATACATGTTCTGGTAAAGCTACACATAAATTAGCCCCACAAAAAAAAAAAGTGATGTCTCCACCATAGGATGCACTTCAAATGGCTTTCCTTGCTAATAATCTGTACAGATGGATATAATCAATGCAATAGCAAAGTATGAGCTAAAAAAATTAAAAATAAAAAAATCCACCAATATGACTTTAATGTAGTGGTAGCAGACGATTGTAGAACAGTGTAAGAAAAACAATAATCGTGAATTATTATACGGTTATATAGCGGTTTATTTAAGTATTGTTTCGAATTATTAAGGTTTCAGTGTATTAAAACTTGTACTATTATTTTAAATACTTTACCTATCATTTTCTCTATTGATAATGTAATTATTTTTGAAATATCTTTTTAAAATTTAAAAATAATGATATGCCAAATTCAATACTTTTGATTTAAAAAATCTATTGAACCCAAAAGAACATGAATTTAATGTTATGCTAGACCCAAAATATTTGTGTTCGGTGATCAATCAAATCTAATGTATCTTGGGGTTGGTGATATACCAAATCCAATAAACTTGGGTTTTAGTCGCCAGCTAAACTTAAGGAAACATGAGCTTCGCAAGATGTCAGATAAAAAATATTTGAGTTGAGTAGTTATCTAAACCCAACAAAACATGGGCTTAACGAGATGTCAGATCCTACATGTTTGGGTTCAGTCATCACCTAAACCAAAAAAATTATGTCAAGTCTTAGATGAACACCTAAACTAAAAGTGTTATGGGTTAGATAAACCGTCATGTCTTTTAACCTAGTTTGAGTTACATCTCAAGTCTTGAGTATCCAAAACTAAAGAATCCTAAATTATTCATATATGAGGTAATGAATATCTCTATACACTTGTAGATATATAAAAGATATCTTAAAGGATCTAGAACACTTACCATCTCATTAATGATATGTACAGAATATTTGTTCTTCATTTATGCTACCAAAAGCAATGGACTTTTCAATCCTTTTCTTCTCTAAAAATGACAAGGTTCAAGGGATATAAACACCTCCTGTCCAGGTAAGGTTTTAGAACCTTTTTATTTCTTAAGAGCTTGTATATAGTTCAAAGTATTAATTACCCTAAAACATAAAAACAAACATTATTTGTTATTGGAATTTAAAGCTCTTTTAAGTTATTTATTATCTTTCTCATAAAGATATTGACTTTATCATCGAATGGTCTTTAAGTCCACTCAATTGAGACTATTTTTTCAAGTACTTAGAGTTTTATTGTTAATTTAGTGCTTCATAAGCTAAAAAGAAGAAAACTATTTATCTGAATATTTTGATTAACCATTACCCACAAACTAACTACCATGTTATATAAATATTCTGGATTATTATCTATATAAATGTTACCTTTGATTTTATTGATAATTTCATTTTGATCAAAAACCTTCTAAAATTTCCTTTTTTGATATTTTCAAATACCTTGATAGAGCTAACATTACAGGAATTAAATTACACCAATAATTGCAAATATAAAGTGTATATTGGAATACTAATTAACATATAATAAATGTCTCTTAGTATATTGAGATTAGATGTGTGCTACGTGAACTTCCAAAGGAAGAAAAAAATTAAGAGAATATAATCACTTTAATTTTTCATGTTCCTTGATAATTATCAAGTAAAATGAAATACAGTGTTAATCTCAGATTTTATTGTTTTGGATCAGCTTCCAAATTAAGGTAATTATTAATTAAATTAGAAACTAGTTGGTGTTAGTATTGAGATAAATTAATAAGAGTTCACAAGGAGACACTCCAGAGACAGTAGAGGCAAGATCAGGACTTGGAACAAAGACTCTAACTCAAATCTTGAAAGACATGTACGTTGGGAATTTAGAAATGAAGAACAACTTGTTAAATTATTCAACAAGAAAACAAAAGAAATAATTGATCAAGGAAAATGTGCAAAGGTTGAGAAACTTTTTCATAAAAAATCAATTAATTGAGTAACATTATTGGCAACATACATCATGTTTTAATTCGTACTACATGTGTAGTAATATTTCATGGACTAATGGATGAGTTACAAGTGATTGGTAGCACTTGCAAAAAGTTACTTGACTTCTCAATTTTTTTATTTAATGATAAGTATATCGCTAAATCAGATTATAAATCAATCAATAATTTTAATAATGAACCTTTTGATTTGGTCTATATTTAAAAAAGATTTTAATAATGCATCTTTTACATCAATCATGTCGCACGTGTATAACGTCGCATCAATTATCTTTTTAGATTAGGATCTTTATATATGGGTGAAAGGAACAAGAAATTATTGTTCTTTATCAGTTAAATAAGATTTGGAGTTATCCCTAGTATTTTAATAATTAAAAATCCTAACCGGTTTTTAGAATCTAGATAAAGGGACTAGTTATGTATAGAAAAGATAATATCACCCTCAGTAAACCATATCTATGGTAAGTTACATTGTTTATTTGTCTGATTACAAAGGCATTGCTATGCTTTTCTAACCATTGGTCTATTTACTAGTCAAAGCAAGTCCACCATAGTATAGTGAACCATGATTTTATGGGCCAGGACTAACCATTTTAAATTCTAAACAAATTTTTTGTGTTTTTATTTCATTTAATATTGGGGGATATACCTTACTTATTAGTTCATAATCCTTGGTATTAAAATAAACACAATTATTTTTTTGGTGTTTTTGAAAGGTAGACCAAGTTGTTGTGGATTTAATAAACTTGTTATTAAATCCAAAAATACATGCAAAGATATATAAAAACTATTTTTATTGAATTTTAGTAGTTTAAAATGCTAAATCATGCCATGTATTTTTCTTATTTTTTTAATGCAAATATGATTTTTATTTGAGAGACTTAGTTGTATATAATTAAAATGTTCAAATGTATTTTTTTAAAAAGAATTTTTTTTTTGTTTTTTGTTTTTTTATGGAAAGAAATTGGTTTATTTAATATTGAAAAAGCACCTCACGTGTAGGTCATAATCCAAATATTAAATAATAAAGAGCAAAATATGAAAAATATAAAAACCTTATTGCAAACTGATCATTTGAAGGCATAAAATTGAATTAATTAAAAAAAAAAAAGGATTGTGTTTGGCAAACGTTAAAAAAAATACTACTAGAAAAATCAGTTGGGTGTGTTTGTCAAACACACTTTTAGCTAAAAATTAGAGGATTGAAAGTTTTTTTAAGGTCGTGTTTGGTAAACACAACTTAAAAATAGGAAAAAATATTTTTCCTTTTGAAAATTTTTGATCACCAAATACACCCTTAACCTAGAAATCATGTTCTCAATTTCAATCAATTCATGTCAAATCAAAGGCACAAAAACATGGATTATGAAATATTAAAGCATAATGATACATTGGATAAGAAAAAAACAACCCAAGAATGGCTTGGAATCGTGTTCAAAAGACAATACATAAACCTAGGTATTCAAAACTAAAAAAGATCGATTGGCATAAATCAAGCTTTTAAGGGACACATTGATGGTAGAGAACAATGATGTGTAGGTCTTAGCTTTGATTGAAGTACATAATTCAAGCTAAAACATTAATTTATAAAAAAAAAATAAAAAACTCAGCTCGAGAACATTTAACCCAAACACAGAAATACCTAGAAATTGCCCAAAATAGCTTAAACCCAGAAACAAGCCTTAAACCAATAAAAACTACTTCATACATACTTGTACTGACGTACCAATACTCTAAAAAACATAAAAAGAAAAAAAAGAAAAGCAAATGGAAACATAAAATAAAGATCTAACCATACAAAATTCAGAAAGAGAAAATGGCATATCCTTGACTACAAACACTATTGATTGAGTCTAACATCTATTCTTGACTTATATTATTATGAACTTAGCTTCATCAACCCAACATTTTATCAGGAACAATACATAGTCATATTTTGTTGAGAAACAAAATGAATCAAAACAAATTTGTCCACCAAAATAAACATCTAAGCATGCTAGAATGCCTTTTAATAACATCAACAAACATCAAGTTATAGTCCTAAAACAACATATTATGCATCAAATCTATATGCATATTCAAACATGAACAAATGCATTTAAACACAAATATTAATAACCAAAGCATAATGTATGAACAATAAGCAGTCAAACAATAATTTAAACCAAGCATTAAAAGAGGAGGGGGTGTGCCCATTAAGCTACACCTCTTCATCAAAGGTAGATGTATACCTTATAGATGCAATGCTATTTTTGTCCCTATTGCCTTTTTTCATGTAGTTTTTTGCTTTTTCTACCTCTATTTTCAACTCCTGATTTATGCCTTTTTTTTCACACTTTGGATACTAATTCTTTGGATCCTTTTTAAAATAAAATTCATGGACTTCTCCCTTATAGACCTCTTGATGCTCAAAATAACTTGCTTTTTTATAAGCAAACCAAAATATAAAGTTACAAAACCATGATAGTTTTGCCAAGAGATTTATGGAAGATTCTTATTCTTTCTTTTCCCAAACCTTCCTCTCTAAAATTGGTGGTGCATGGTCTTCTTTTTATCTTTTTATAAACTAAAATCAAGAATGATAAAACAACCATGAAGTTTTTCTTTCATGGTGAATTTGTTCTTTACTCATAGATTATTGGGTTGGGTATTTTTTCAAGATCATTGTAGAGATTAAGACATAAAAGTACAATTGATATATCAAAATCCTATAGAATGTATGTGAATCTACCATGAAGGACCAACCATACTTGATTTGGAGTTCTAGAATCCTACATTCATTGATTGGAAGGTTAGCCTTTAATCATCTTGTTTTTTCTCATGTAAGGAGGTAACTTGGGAACAAGATGTTATCAAGTTTATTTTCCTAGAAGTGACATCTCGTTCAGCTTTTTTGGTAAAAGAAAAACAAGACACGTAGACCAAACAACATGTCATTCATTATCTTCATTAAAGTCTAAGTGACACGTCATTTGTTTAAACCCTAAAAATTAAGGTTTTTAATAGGATTTTAGGAAACTTGAATTTAGTTCTTGTTCTTCTAATTTCAGCGTATAGACTCTTGATTGACTTGAAACATCCTAGTCTTTTCATTTGCATCCTTGAAAACATTGATTAAGACTCATTAATTCACATGCTTTAAATTATGTAACTTAATCCCTATTTCTCATCAAAGTTTCAATTTATCTCAAATTAACCCTTGGTTTGATCAATTTTAGTTCCTAAATTTTTAAGCCTTTTGCAATTTGGTCCTTGGTTCTGAAGTTTTGCAAATAAGTTCTTAATGAACCTTTACACTTTAAATTTCTTTCAATTAAGCCCATGATTGCATCAATTTGGTTCTTTAAAATTTCAATAAGGTTTTTTTTTTTGAATTATTGCATATTAACCTGAAGTAGGGCTTCAATTTTTTTTTTTTAATTGAGTCATTGATCGAATCCACAAAACCCATTAGCAATTTAATTAAGTCCTTAAACTTAATTAATTCTTTTAATTTTTTTCAAATTAACTTTCAAAATTATTTTTTGCTTCACTTAAGTCCAAAAGTAAGTTAATTAAACTTGTTAGAAATCTAATTAATTCTTTCAATTTTGGTCAATGGACTTCAACCTAAAACTTTGTTTCAAATAAGTCTTTCTTCAGTCCATCTTGTCAAAATATATGAATCATATTATTCTTTTGGCATTTTAAATTATTGCAGTTCAAGGGTTTATCTCTTCATGTCTCGAAAATATTATTGGATTTTGAATTTCTGATTTTTTTTAATTTTTGAATAATAAATAAAAGGAAAAATATATATTTTTTAAAAAGAATTTTGAGGGATCCAAAATTAGGTTATAGCAAGTCTAGTATTAATGAGATCATGAAAAAAAATTGGACAAAAAATAGGTTTTTCATGGCTACATCATGTGTGGGTTGTTAATGTAACTAGGTTGGCCTGTGATTGTTGGGCTTGACCGAATGACGGAATGTTTGCTTGAAAAAACAAGTCCTTTAAGGAATAGAGGGGCTCTTTGATGCTTAAGTCGATAAAGGTTGAAAGAGAAAATAATGTACAAAAAAATAAAAAAAATAAAGTTGTAAAAAGTATGTATCTAGTTGTAGTCTATGTATGGCATTGGCCTAGACTGGATGGCCTAAAATGGCTTTGTGTGGACTTGTTTATTGTGACTTGTCACTGGTGAATGGTAACTATGTGCATTTATAAACCCAGTTCAAGAACTTCATGAAAAAACAGGATGTGTTATTGGTGGAAAAATTAGTGCTCACAATTAATTGTGGAGCTAGCAATCCATTGTGCTTATTATGTTGCTTCTATATAGCAAAAAACCATTAGCTAGCCATGATATCTGTTGGTTGTTGTGTCATGTCGTAATTGTTGTGTCATGCAATGGTCGGTGAAAATGTAAATGATAGTCAGCGTTACTAATTTAGAAAATGGTCGATGTTATGCATAGAAAAAGTTATGGATGCATAGAAAAAATTGTATATATGGACTGTTTGTGTGCATGACTTATAGGACCTTGAGAAAAATATATAGAGAGGTGTGATGGAACAATATTAGACAAACTAGGTGTCTTTGTTATGCTAAAATTCTAGCCATTTGGGTTGCCCAAATAACTAGAAAAAAGTTGGTAGCTTGGGCTTGACCCAAATAACTAGAATTTTTAATTTTAATATATATATTTGTCTTCTAAGTCTTTTAGATGGTCATGTTAGGAAGACTTTAACTAATATAAACAAGAAAAGAAAATATATAATGTATAAATGTTACTTTTGTGACTATACTTGTATAGTTGCATGAAAAACATTACCTTTATAGCAATGCTCGCAAGAAAAATATTATCTTAAAAAATAAAATTTATAGTTTTAGCTGAATTTTTTTACAAATATTGTTAAAATTATAATTTACTTCCAAAATTAATTTCAAAATTATTCAAGGCTATTTACTATACGATAATTATGCTTTCCATTTTATTTATGAATAATTTTTATAAAAATCAAAATAAAGGAAGATAAAAAAATTTCGTGAAACTATATATATATATTATGACTTTTTTTTAATGATAATTTTGTATCAGTTCATAATGTATCACGAAAGAGCCAAATCAAGCATGGTGATCTTTTTCTGCCATTAAGTTAACCCCTTTCCTTTCCTTTAACTAAATAACAAAACCTTAGTGAGATACTCAGAAGCAAAAGAATAGGAAAAGTAATATATAGTGTCGGAAACAACTCTTGTACGTAGTTGGGTAGAATCTGTCGGCAACTGAAGCCTTGACGGTGGTTAGAAATTAGTTTTTTCTTATAAAAAAATAGCATGTAAATTAAAAATTGTGGAAGAATAATACTATTTACAAAAAATGAATGAAATAGAATATTTTTTAACTTTTCAATCTCGCTTTTGAACCATTTTATTAAACTAAATATTGTTATTTATAAGTATGACAAGATAGTTGTTACACATTAAAATAATAATATTTAAATAAACCATGTTTTTGAAGTACAATAATTGCCAACCAGCTAGCCGACTAGATACAGTTGTATAATCGGTTGATCGTTTTACATAAAATCATAATTTTATAATTTATTTTTAAATATATTTTATGAGTAAAAATATATATTTTTGTTCAACTTGTAGACTCAAAAGCAAACTTCAATTAAGAGTTTAAAAAAATTATTGTTTACACAATAATTTTCACATATAAATTTGAGGGTTTGTCATAACTAGATAGGGATTTGCCTCAAATAAATTACGTAAATAGCCTAACATATATATTTATGAACCAATAAGACAGATCTAGGAATAGAAAAAGATTTGGTTATACCAGACTAAAATAATGGCTCAAAACAACCAAAATAAAATTGCTACTATAACAGTAGATTTTAAAATTTTAAAATTCTCACTTTATGATCTTGATTTTGATAATTTTGATATTATATAATTTTTTATAAATAAATAGTTAGTTAATTTTAAATTTAAATAGATATCACGAATATAAACTATATCATCAATTAAAATTTTATTATAATTTTTAATTATAAGATATAATAAATATTACGGTTGAAAACAACAACTTAAAAAGAAGCTATTTAACAAAAAAACAAAAAAGAAGAAGAAGAAGTATTGCTTCGGCATTTTACATCCTAGTTGCCAAATTTATCCTATAAATTCCAAATGAGTTGTCTTTTAGCAAGAAATGGAAATACGTGTGGGTGCTCATGAGGAAGACAACTAATGGACATACCAACAAACTTCTAGATCTCTCAAATCAAAAGAACGGAGTTTTTATCCACTCATATCAAGCCACTATATATATATATATATATATATATATATATATATATATATATATATGGGGTCCTGTTACTTACAAACTAACGTCAGCAAACTAAAATGGACGTCCCATTACTCAAATCTTTTTTAATCATTAAACAAGCAAGTGTCTATCAAATGAAACATATGTGGACTTGGAGACAAAGAGATAGCTATTTGTGATAATCAGTGTGGCTAGCTACCAGCATGTTCATGTTCATGGAACCGACACCCGTCCTTCCGGTTCTCTCTCTCATTTTCTCTCGGACCATTTATCACGTTCATTTCCACATGGGTGGGTGCCTCTTTAACTTCGAGATTTTTTTTTTATTTTTTTAATAAATTATTAAAAAATATATAAATACTATCTAAAACCTTGTCAATAAGTTAATTATTCATTGATTTATTTATTTTTTAATATAGTTCAAAACTTGGCGATAATTAAGCAATCACGAGTTTAAATCTCATCATTCTTATTGTAATTTGAAAAATCAAGCACAACTTTGTGAACCTATGCAAATTTCAACTCAATATTTTTCTTGAAAATTATGTAACAAATAATATAAATGAAGCTTGAGATTTTATCTAATATGTGAAAATATTTAGTTAAGATAGGTTTCTTTGAACATAAAAAACTCTTTAAATTTAAATTTAAATTTAAATTTAATTGGCAATTGAATTTTTTGAAATTCAAACTAGTAAATCTTTTTTTTATTTTATTCTGATATAATAATTTAATCACTATAAAATCCCAGCAACAATTATCCTTCACATGTCATTTGTGGGTGTTTTTACAGTGAATTACTATCATTAGCTTTTTTGTTATAGAAAAATAAGCAAAATGCTTTTGTTTGCCAAATTTATTTACAAAATATAAATTAAATTTGACTGAAGTCCTTTCTTCGGGCTATGCTTTCATAAATGGCTGCAGGTTTAGCTGGCACTCTTTCATCCTCTTAATTGAACGGCTGACATTTTATTGCAAAAACAAAACGTGTTAGACATTGTTAGTGGGAATCAAACATGTTTGATCTTTTCGTACAACAAAATATGAATAATTGAATTTTAGACATTGTTAGCATCTGCTAGAACCTCCTATCTTCAACAAAATATTCACACTGTCCGATCATTCTAGATATTTTTTCAATGATTACCACAATTTTAAATAAATTATATTCATTAACATATGCTATTTATACTCATTATATATCACAAAGTAATTCCATTGTATTGATAATTATCTTTCAAGATTAAAGAAATTATAACAACAAAATTAAGAGAAAATATAAAAACATCACATTTTATCTAACTAAAAAGTGTTAACTAGTAAATTACATGTCATCACATATAAACTAGAATAATTTCAATATTTCATATTATCATTAAGTTACTAAGTTTTAGATTCCAACACATTAAATCCAAAATGAAGTTACATTACGACCTAAACTATAATAAAAAGAGATCACAAGTACAATTCACTCAATTTTAGACTGAGTTGGAAAGAACTTGTAACATAAAACATATATATAATTAATATAACACAATATCTACCTTAAAAAAATATTTACTACCGTAATCATATTTCCTTTTGGTCACTAATTATTCTCCATCTTATATCATAAAGATCCATCATTATCAATATTAATTTTGCTATTATCATTAGTCTCCAAGTTCCTTGGATGACTAATCAAATTTCCTTCTTCTACATTAATTTCATTTACAAAATTTATATATTATCTATTCCCTTGACTTTTATTCAAAGCAAGACAATAAATAATTCAAAAGATAGGATGCAGTGCTAAATTATTTATTTTAGACACTGTTGTACATATTTATTGACGTGAAGGTCTAGCACCTCTCATATGTGGCCTTCCTTCAGTGATATCCCCTATAATATCATAACCAATACTATCAATATTTCCATAAACATAATTAGGGATCTTATTTAGCCCCTTATTTTTATCCAATAAATCTTCAATAATTTTCAATGGCTAATTTCATTCATATTCATATTTTTTATTATAAATTCAATTATTCCTTTCTCAACAATTATCATCTTTCTAATACTATAAAATAATTTACCATTTAATAGAGTTCATCACCAATTATTCAATTTCCTTCTCCTAAATTCTACACTTGGTCAGCCCTAGAGGCCTTTCTTTTCTTTTCTTTTTTCATCATTAAGCATCCGATCTCAAACTAATTCAATCATAATTAGTTCAATTAAACCTATTAAACTCATCAATTTTTTCAAAAATTCAAACAAAATTCCCTCTTTGTACTCTCTCTCTCTCTCTTTATAGTTGAACAAGCATCCTTGTAAGGGAATGAATTTTCCTTCAAATTTGTATAATTTTTTCACTTACTCAATCTTTATTCATGCTTCTAAACATGATTCAAACAAAAACAAATGTCCTTACAATTATCACAACCATAAAATCCCATTTTTCATAATACCTAAACATTACTTTAAACCTCAACATGCTAAAGTTTTCAAAACCAAACACAATAAAGGTTGTTCTTATCTTGAAATAACAAAGAATCAAAGAGAAATTTGGAAGAAAATTAAAGCTTCTTTTCACCTTTTCTTTCCTCTCTCTCTAACACCAAACTTTCTCCTCTGAGCTTTTAAACCCTTTAAAATCACTCACTTTCCCTCTTGGATCACTCTTTAACCTTTTTGATTTCTTTAAACCAATAGTTTTAAGAGATTTATCAAGAAATTTGAAGAAAAAATTTCAAAAACCCTAACTCCCTCTCTTAACCAAGCTATTGGCCTTAAGTTAAGGACAAAAGGTATTTATACTTCTTATTTTGTCTATTTACAAATTGGTCCCTAATAATTTTAATGTCCTTTATTTTTCTCCTCATACTTTTTACAAATTTTTAATGTCACCCAACTTTCTTATTGTTTAATCCACTATTTAATATCCACTTAAATAATTATCATTGGAATATATATATATATATGTGTGTGTGTGTGTGTGTGTGTGTGTGTGTGTGTTTTAATATTTTTATTTCATATTGGGGGTTTACAGATGGTATGTGTTTAAATAATGTTTCAAAATAAAAATAAAAAATATAGATATAAAACAAATCTAAAATAATTTTAAAATGAATTTATGTATATAAAAAATAGTATAGAAAATATATTATCCTGAGATAATAGCCAATTACTATCTAATACTAATATTAAAGTCCAGAAAACAATATTCATAACTCATGGATTTGGAGGGTGTTTAGGATAGATTTTGCTTATGTTTTTATATGCTTTTCAAACTTTTTTATATATGTTAATTGGGAGGATTTATATATAAAGTCATTTAAAGCATAAGATAGAGTATCGGTATAGAGAGTAGCAAAGACTTGGGGTAATTAAGGGCTCGAAAATAATAAAAAATTAAGTTTTTTTTTTACTTTGTAATCAAGTTTTTTAATATTAATTTTTCATCTTGTGTCAAAGCAGATTTTAAAAATTAATGAAATGACAATAATGTCTCCATATTTATTAAAGCATGAAATATAATAATTATCTCTCCACTCATCATCATTATTCGTGCTCACCTTCTTTACTCTCTCAAGTTATCTCTATTAAAGATAAATGTAGATGAAAACCCCAAACACAAATCAATAGTTTAAGCAAAATCAAACACAAATTTGTTGCCTTCTTTGTAACCTTCTCTTCTTGTATTTTGGTGTTGATAAAGTGGGAAATGAAAATCCTAAAGGTACAATAGCCCTAAACAATTAAAATTTTTATGCTCTATTAATAAGTTTTAGGCTTTCAATCACGTTTTAAAGAGTGGAAAAACTGTTATTTGAATTTTTATGAAAATCCCCTCAAATTACAAAAAAAAAAAAAAAAAAAAAAAAACATTATAGTTATTGTTTATATAACTCTTATTTCTTAATTACTATACAAAAAATAATACCCAATTGCATGAATAAAATGAAATCCCATGAGTTTAAATTGGGCTAATGAGTAAGGTGTTCATTGTCTTGCGAATCAACAATGTGATAAAGGCCAAATTCAATGAAGTTTTCAATCATAAAGCAGTCAGGGCCACTATGGAGCCAAATGAGAAATGAGGTTTGGGAAAGAGCTGAAGTTAGTTTTTGAACCTCATAAAACATATAGAAAATAGTTGAATTGGTTTTGGCTTTATTAAGGGATAACTTGATTTTATAGGGGGAGCTTCGTTGCATAATCTACTTATAAGATATTTCATACAGTACAATGCATTCTTTGTCAAAGAAATTGTTGGTGAAAACTAGAAAATGAAGTACAAAACTCATAGGAAACACAATGGAGAATATTAAAGTTATCTATAGTTCAGAAAATAACAACTCTAATGATTTTATCTCTTGTAAATTTATTCTTATCTTATCCTTTATTAATATCACTTATCTAGTTTTGAATTTATAACGGCTATATTGTACAATTCCTTATAAAAAGGAGTTTTACTAATGATAGAAATAAGTTCAACAATATTCTTTATGATATCAGAACCTTTTTCATTCAACAATAATTTTTATTATGGCCTCAACTCTTGAAACTATTATTGTTAACATTAATCTTACAGGCAATAGTGACACTCACTGTATTGCCTTCAATGTTAGTTCTCAACTTCCTATGAAACCAACACCTTCCAATTTTCCTTCATGATATGCTCAATTGATGTCTTTACTTATAGGTTATGACATCTAAGGATATCTTGATGGCACCATTGTTTATTTATTAGAAACACTGCCTAATAATCCAACCACTGGATCATCCTCTATAAGTACTTAAAATCTTGCCTTTTGGCATTGGTTTTGGTAAGATAATTTGATTCTTCATGTAATTCTTGCCATAGTTTTTAAACCAATTCTATTAGTTGTTGCAATTTCCTTTATTGCTCGCGATTCATAGTTAAAATTATAGCAATCATATGTCAATCGTTCACACACTCATGTTATACATCTCAAGGAAGAGTTAACTATTATTCAACGAGGGACTCATTCGGTTTCAGAATACCGTAATATCATTAAAAGCTTAGTTAACGAACTTGTAGTCATTGATTCTCCTATCTTTATAAATGACATAAATCTCTACGTTATTAATGGCATAGGAGCTGATTTCTATGACATAGCAACCACAATAAGGGCTCGTAAGACATCTCTCACATTTGAAGAACTCCATAACATGTTAATAAGTTATGAAAATCACTTGAAACACATTGATAATTCCACCTCAGGACTGACTGCCACTGTCAATGTTGGTCACCGCAACTGCTCCTTCAAATCATTTTGTTTTGCACAATCTTCTGCAGGATTTTCAAGATCCAATCAACTACATTATAGTTTCAAAGGAAAATCAGGTCAACATATACTTGTTTGTCCACTCTGTAATACTAAGGCTCCGTTTATTTGCAGGAAAGTGGTTTTCTTTTGGAAAGTGAATTCCGGGAAAAGTGAATTCCTGAAAAGTGAATTTCAGGAAAGTATTTTCCGATGTTTGGTAGTGTTATGGAAAATGAACTGGAAAACACTTTCCAGTGTTTGGTTGTGTTATGGAAAATAATTTATTAATGAATTAAATTTTTTTTCAAGTTTATCTAATATATATAAAATATTTAATATAAAATATTTAATCACTTACAATTGTCATAACCCAATTCTTGACCTTTTTTATTTTTATTATTTAAAAAAAAAGATGATGAAAAATAAAAATAAAATAAATGAAGGATGAATTAAAATTTGGGTTAAGGGCAACATGATTGGAAGTTTAAAGATTTAATTAAACTCTTGATTAGTTTAATTAATTAAATTAAGAGTTTAATTGGAGAATTGATTTAATTAAATTTTAGATTATTTTAATTAATAAAATCAAGAGTTTAATTGAAGAATTGATGAGTTTGAGGACTTAATTAAACTTTGATTTAATCAAAAACCCAGGACTTAAATAAAATAAACCAAGAGAACCGGCTTCATCTTCATCTTCGGGGGCAGCAGACCACACCTTTGCATTTTAATTCACTTGCTACAGTAGTAGTGAATTATAATTCGTTGCTACAGTAGCAGTGAATTATAATTTACTTGCTACTGTAGCAAGTGAATAATAATTCATTAGGCAGGTGTGCGCTACGCACGCCAAAAGGAAAGTGTTTTCCTTTCTTTAACAGAAGGAAAACACTTTCCTTTCTCAAAGCAACGATTTTATATTGACTGGAATGAAGTTTCCGTTGACTTACTGTTTCATATTGTTACCAAACATGGAAAAGTAAGGAAAACGAATTCCAGTTTCCTTGAAACAAACAGAGCATAAAAGGAACTTAGTCAAGACATGTAGCAAGGTCCTTAAGCCAAAGTCTACAAACTATGCAGCAACGGGTGGATCAAAAGATAAAAAATAGTTGATGGATTCTACCGCTTCTCATCACATTACCTTTGATCTTGCCAACTAATCAGTACACTCAAAGTATGATGGAACCTATAAAGTTATCATTGGTGATATCTAAAGCTTGTGAGTAACACATGTCAGTTCTTTGACATTGAATTCTCCTTTACAACCTTTTTTCTTCCCAAATACTCTTTGTGTTCCAAATATTTATAAAAATTTAATCTATGTGCATAATTTTACTCTTTCAAGCAAAGTTCACATTGAATTTCATCAATTTTATTTTCTTATAAAGGATTGAAGCAATGGGACAAAACTTCTTCGCGGTGAATATTAAAACAATTTTTATCCACTACCAAAGCTATCAACCATTAGGAATTCATTAGTCCTAGCACTTTTTGGTGAACAAACCTCAACTAATGGTTAGCACAAACATCTTGGCCATCCAACTAATAAAATTTATTGTTTCATAATTCATTATCTTTCACTTCCTTATTTAAATTCTAGAAAAACTTTTTTTCCGATAAAAATCAAGCATGTCAAACACATCATTATAGTTGGGACGAGCTCGGCCCAACCACGTGGGTTGAGCTTCCTGATCCAAGGCCTAAGCCCATAATCACAACTCAGAATAGGTAAATAATGGATGGACTTTAGTGTAGAGCACATAAGTCATGGTGAACTGGACTCATTATAGATGAATAAATATGGATAGTTGATTGATCGGGTACTGGTGTTTATTGCTTGGAAATCATACGAGGAACATTTAGACTAGTGTGTGTTCCTCGAGTTCGTGTGCAAGAAAAATTACAAGTAAATGGCTTATCTTACTTTTAGCATAATGATGATTATTTCGTATAAATCTAAGAATGCAAATAATCCCTAGGTAAAGGTTTGGATGTAAAATAGGGACATGAAATTATGTATATTATATTCCTTTTGACAAAAAAATAAAAGTTAATGTTTGTAGAAGGGTAATACAATGAAATGACTTGATAAAAGAATGTCTAAAAAAGGCAAGGACTAATAGAAGGATTAGATCCAGCCATGGTGACATGTGTTAAGAAGCAATTAGACAACTAAAAGATTAACTTAATTGGTTGCACGCAGTCAATCTGATCATATTCTATAGAGAATTATGAAAGTGTTGTTTTATAAGTATGTATGGTTAATGTTAGATTCCTTATACTGATATGTGCAAAAAAAAAATCTACTAATTAAATTTTGTCATGTGTTATTTTTATTTTATTTTTACATAAAAGGATAAAATAAAATTGAAATAAATGATATGAAAAATAAATTAGCTTTCATATATTTCTTGGTCAATGAAAGGTTGACACTTATAATGGGATATTCATAATATCTTGTCATAGATACAAGATTTTATCAATAAAGATCAACTAATAAATCATGTCATGTGGCATTAGAAAAGGACCCGAGAGCCCCTCCAAATCTTTATAAATAGAGGGTCTTAACCTGAAAAGGAATTCTTGGGGAGATACAAATCTTCTTCAAGACAAGTTCTTCAAGTAAGAAAACTCTCTCAAAAGTTCTCAAGCCTCATTTATCTACACTTGAAGTCTAAAAAAAATAAAGCTCTATTGGATCATGCTTAAACATCCTATAAGAGTTCTTGAACAACACTTTGAAGATAAATCAAAGCATCAAATCTTGCTTCACAATACTTGCCCAAATTCGTGTTCTTGCAAAGCTCAAATCTTGGCTTAATTTCTCAAATAAATCAAGTCACCACATATCAAATCAAAGGGAAGAATCAGAGGATTGTCTTATTCTTTTGAAAGAATACTTTACATGGAGATTGTACCTGATTATATATTTAATAAAATCATAAATTTGTGCACATGTGGTTGTTTAATTGTTGGTGCTCAAAACTATGTCTACAATGTGGTGATAGAAATTTTATATGGTATTTGTGTATTACATGTTTTATTATTGATTATTGTCTTATGACAGAAGATTGTATTATCTCTAGTTTTATGCTAAAGTAAGTTATTTGTAGCATTTATTTTACATTATGGAATGGTAATGGTATGTATTTGGTTTAGGCTCCAAGTAGAATGTAAAGATAATGTCGTTCTTTAATTCTTGAAAATACAATGAGTGTATTGCATAAAAACATAATTAATTTTAATTCTATAACTCCGTTTATGTTTATATAGTAACATGCTATTGATGAGATTTGTTTAATTGTTGGCCTAGGGCCATGAGTTATATGAATACTAATTAAAAGAGCTGAAATTGATTGAAACATGATATCAGATTATACAGGCATTATATGATAAATTATTTAGTAAAGCCTCGTTTAGGGGAGACTTTATTGAAATTTTAAAAAATATGACTAGAATCAAAATACTTGTTGTTTAGCCTTAAGGGCAAGTTATTTATGGAAACAATGTTTTCGAGCTGAAACTTTACCACTAAATGTTCTATGAAAGTTAATGAACTTAAGTGCTAGTTTTCAACGTAAAGGATAAAAAAATTGTGGTGGGATCAAAATGGATCATAAATCTAAAATTTAAATGTATCGATAATTCTAACAAGATTAAAGTTTAGTCAACATCATTGGAAAGTACAAATGAGTCATGGACTAGATATTAAGTATAAAAAGGGAAGGCTACCTTGGTAAATGGACATATTATATCTAATTAAAACCATATACTAAAAGTAGAATAAATAAATGAACAAATAATTATAATGTAACATGAGGCCATTTTACTAGAATGGTCAGGAGAATGCCTATGTCATAAAGGTCTCAGTTGAGTATTAAATCAAGAAGATAATGTATAGAAAAATCTTTTTTACCTCTTTTTTAAAATTCTGAGTTGTTACAATAACCTTGTAAAAATGATCTTCTCTTTATAATGCTACATTGTTTTTGTTATGCTCATTAAGAAAAAAGCAGAGTTGGTATAATAGTAATTATATTAGTTTGTCACATAAGAAAAGTAAATAACAAGAAAGCTAAAATGGAAGGCAATAAAATTGTGGTCATTGTAGCCATAAATTCTGCTTACCTAAGATTAAACAAGCACACATGTATAAATATTTGGTTTTATTAAAATATATGATTGGGTTAAATTTCTATTTCAAATATTTTTATAAAAAAATAAACAATTATTTGATTCTTCCTTTGAATTTTATCTATGGTGACTTGATTTATTTGTGAAATCAAGTCAAGATTTATGTTGTGTTAGAACACGAATTTAGACGTGTATTGTAGAGTAAGATATGATGATTTTATACTTTAAAGGGTACCTTTAATTTACCTTTAAAGTGTTTTTAAAGAATTCTTATGAGGTGTTTAGGCTTGATCCAATAGATATTTATTTTTTATAGACATCAAGTATAGAAGGGGGAGGCTTGAGAGCTTTTGAGAGAGTTGAAGAGCTTGTGTTAAAGAAGAATTTTTTAAAAAAACAAAAACTCTTATGGGACATTTAAGATTGTTCCAACAAAGCTTGGTTCGTAGACTTCAAGTGTAGATGAATAAGGCTCGGGAGCTTTTGAGAAATCTTTATTGCTTAAAGAGCTTTTCTTGAAAAAGATTTTTTTGTTGAAGAACTTTTATGGAACATTTAGGTTTGATCCAACAGAGCTTCATTATTTATAGATTTCAAGCGTAGATTAAGGAGGCTTAAAAGTTTTTAAGAGAGCTTCATTACTTAAAGAGTTTATATTGAAGAAAATTTTGTATCTCCCAAAAGAATCTTTCTCTTTTTGTTTTTTTAGGGTGAGGCCATTTATTTATAGAGATTTGCGGGGGTTTTCAAGTCCTTTTTTATTGTCATGTAAAATTATTTTATTGGTTAATTTTTATTTATGGCATCGTGTATTTGCAACAAGATATATTAAACATCTCATTCCTTTATAAACCTTCCATTGGCCAAAATATATATAAAGACCCATTTATTTTCCATGTCATTTATTTTAAGTTTATTTTATTTTTCATAAAAATAAAATAAAAATGACACATCAAGAATTTTGATTGATAGAATTTTTTTTGTTTTTACAGTTACAGACACATTTTACTATTTCATCGCAACATTGTGATTACCATTTTACCCTTAAAAAAAACATAATGGTCTTGATGTTAGGGGTATTTTTATCTTTTTACATGACCTCTTAGTTATCATTAGATTGATCGGGGTAAAATAGTCTTTTCAATTTTTTAAACATGGTAGAATTGGTAATTTACCATTAAAAGCAAATTCTTAAAATTGACATATAGAGCTTTTTCATCATTTCACTTTTTTAAACACAATTAAATGACTTTACTCTTAAAAGCAAAATTTTTAAAGCTTGCGTCTAGAGGATTTTTTTTTGTCTTTCAAACCTTTTTTTGTTGTTATTAAGTTGGTCGAGGGTAATTTGATCTTTTTAAACATAAATCATTATTAAAATGAAAAAAAGTGGTTGGTGCGTGAAATGCTTACAGTAACGTATGGGAGATGTCTACAGCCTCTGCAGCGCCTCCTGGTGGACAAAAATGCCCTCTTATCATGTCATTAGAATCATTGCGGCATCTTCTTTCTGATAGGGTGGCATGTGGTGGTGTTTGGGGGATGGATTATTGTCGGCGAGACTTTCTCTTTTTCCCCTCTTTTTTCTTTGCTCCGCTCAAAATTCATACTGACCATTCAAAATTCTAGAATTGTCCTTTTAATTATTGACATTTGAATTTTTATCCTTATTCTTTTGATTTATATTTTTTGGTTATTGGCCTTTTTATAAAAGTTTAATTTATTTTTAATTTCATCATTCAATCTCAATTAGTGATATATAATTTTTTCCAATTTGATTCTTAATCTTTGATTTTTAATTTTTTTTTGCTTGACCTTTTTGTATAATTTTTATTTATTTTTAATTTCATTAATTAATCCAAATTTATGATATGTTATTTTCTTTTACAATTTGGTCTTTATTTTTTTATTTTTGTTAAAGAGATTTTTCTTTTTAATTTCACCTTGGATCAAAAATCCATAGTTGTCCTTTAATTTATTTTTTTTATTTTAATTTTGATTATCATTCTTTTAATTGTTATTTTTTTTTATTTTGGATTCTTTATTATAATTATTTTTTTAATTTTATTTTTTAATATTTAATTAATTAGAGGTTAGTTTCGTTGTTTTTTTTTTAACCATTTCCTATCTATATTTACTTAGTGATGAAGGCTTTTGCACAGCAACATTCTCAGTCCTGTACTTTCCTTTTTCATCCCAAAAGCAGGTGTTATCTTATCAAGAACTTTTCTTTAATCATTTTATTTCTTATAAATAAAATTGCTTGATGGGTAAGGACGCAGTAATCCATCAATTATAACCCCGCTCTCAATTAGGTCTCCAAACAAAAAGTGTTTTCAATATGGCCCCTCTCTTGAAAAGTTTGGGCCTCTATGTCTTAAAACGAAACTATTTTCATCATAGATTTTTATGGTGGGATTAGTTCGGTCATGTTTGAACGATGGAGGAGGATCTAATTGAGAATGTTTTTGTTTGAGAACTGATTGGAGAGCAAAGTGATAGTTGAAGGATAAACATGTGATTTTCCCTTGCTTAAATCATCTCCGACGTTAAGCAAAAACAATTTGATTATAAAATCTTGAGACCAAAATGTCAGTGAATCTGCGAATGATAAATGTGGTAGGTGATCCACCATGGCGCAAGTTGGCCCAAGGTTTTCAATAGAATTACGTAGTGTGCCATTTTCACGAGCCTAAGGATGGAGCTAAAAATGCTAATCATTCTAATGGAGATTGGAAAATGGAGTCACGGAAAGAATGTACAAACTCCGAACTCCAAAACCTCCGAACTTGGTAAATCACGCGTAAAAAATCCAAGCATTTCGTCCAATCATGGTGTTACACGTGTGTGGCACGCGGCTTCGTCACACGTGTTGCCCCTTGGCGCTGTCCCAATTTCCAATCTGCCCTTCCCTAATTCGAGTCAAAGCTAGCTCCCTTCAAACTCCCCCACGCTTCTGTGCTCATGTTGGACGAATCAATTGCGCTTAATCATTCGGGGGAGGGGAGGTTGAACCATGACTCGAAGATTTTTTGGTATTATCTCTTCGAGAAGAGAATATAAATGGGTTCATCCACTCTGCCCTCTGGAAATCCTTTTCTGGAAAGGCCAATGTGTCATCCAATTATTTATTTATTTATTTTTATATTTTAAAATTATTTTTTAAAAAATAAATTTTTTTATTTTTTTTAAATTAATATTTTTTTAATCTTATCATCTTGATATACTAATATCAAAAATTATTTTTAAAAATAAAAAATAATTATTTTAATATATTTTTAAACAAAAAACAATTATTATCACATTCTCAAATATATTCTATATGTCCAGTACATAAGCTACACACTTTGTTTTTAATTAATTAACTTGCTAATAAAATATTATTTGTTTTTGTATTTCAAAAATATTTTTTTAAAATAAATTTTATTTTATTTTTTTACTTTAAATTAATATATTTTTAATATTATCAAATTATTTTAATAAATTAATATAAAAAATAATTTTAAAAATAAATACAACTACATTACCAAACAACAAAAGAATACGCGCATTGGTATTTTGGAGCCTCCTCTGTGGCTGGGCTCCTTGAAGCCCTATAAATGTCCCCATCCCTCGCTCCCCATCCCACTGCCCCTCTCCCTTCTCTTCCGCACCTTTTCGCTTCTTCCTTTGACTTTGTTTTCCCCTACTTCCCCTGTTGAGATTATGTGCAAGTAATCTAGTATTATCCAAGTAATTTACCCTTTTTCGTGTGATTTGAAATCTGAGTTGCTGACAGCCTGCTTAATTATTATTTGGAATATCACTTGAGAGCTAATCGCTCAACCGACCAGCGTCTTGAGTGTCAAAGCTCGGTAACCACAAGCCGAGAGACCAGCTTTCAAATCCACACCGCTTCCCCTTACAAATTTTAAAAAAGGGTTACCCCCCAAGTAAACAATACTCTGTTTTGCTATCCGAGCAGAGACTAGAGCCCCTTGATATATATATACATTTCATCAAGTCACAACCCTACACAAACCCACCAACATTCTCACTCCTCTCTCCTTAAAAAAATGCAAAATTTTCACCCCGTTACCCTTCTTCTCTCCCTTAGCTTCCTCTCATTGCTCAATGTAAGTAAGCCTGTCTCTTCTACTCTGCTCCCTGCTAACTAGCTACTGTTTTCAGTCTTAATCTCTCCGTTTGTTTCTTCTTTCACTTGCATGTTCCTTTGACGTGAGTTTTGTTAATTAAGATTAGTGAGTAATTACTTACGGGGTTAATTTGTCATATGTAATGTGCTGTGCAATGCAATGCAGGTGAATTATGCAGCAGATGGGAGTGGTGATTCAGCAAACGGTGAGAGTCCATTCACGGCCAAGGCATCTTTAATTCGGTACTGGAACAAGGAGATCCACACGGGTTTACCAAAATCTGCTTTTCTCCTCTCCAAAGCCTCGCCATTGAGCCCTGTCGATTTGGCAACGTTTTCTAAACTCGCCTCCCAAAACGCTCTCTCCACTCAATTCCCAGCCTTTTGTTCCTCTGCCAAACTCTTCTGCTTCCCCGATTTGTCTCCCAGTCTTGAAAAGCATGACCAAGACTCCCATTTCGCCATCTACCTCAACAAAAACTTCACCAATTACGGCACTGGTCGAGCTGGTGGAGCCGACTCTTTCAAGAACTACTCCGATGGGGACAATCTCCCGGTTGACTCCTTCCGCAGGTACGGCCGGGACGCTGCTGGACACGACGAGACATTTTCCAATTATGCCCCTGAGACCAACGTTGCCGACCAGAGCTTTAACACCTACGGCGCAGGTGCCACCGGTGGCACTGGAGAGTTCAGGGGGTATAACGTGGAGATAAACAGACCAAATCTCAGGTTTGCGTCCTACTCTGATGGTGCTAATGGGAAAGGCCAGAAGTTCTCGACTTATACAGAGAATACGAATGCTGGAGACGAAGCTTTCACTAGTTATGGGAAGAATGGGAATGGAGTCCCGAACGAGTTCTCAGGTTATGGGAAGAGTTCGAATGTTATCGGTTCAGATTTCACCAACTATGGTGAGACTGGCAATGGGGCTAGTGATACTTTCAAGACTTACGGAGTTGATGGGAATGTTCCAGAGAATAATTACAAGAACTATGGCGATGGTGGGAATGGTGGTGTTGATAGCTTCGCCAATTACAGGGAAAAATCAAACGTAGGGGACGATTCCTTTCAATCTTATGCCAAGAATTCGAATGCACAGAAAGCAGATTTCGTCAATTATGGAAAATCTTTTAATGAAGGGACTGATAAGTTCACTGGGTATGGGAAGGGGGCAGTGGGGCAGCAGATTGGGTTCAAGATCTATGGAGTAAACACCACTTTCAAAGACTATGCCAGAAAAAAGGATGTCACTTTTTCCAAGTACACTACTGCAGGCACTGCTGATGCTTCGATGAAGGTAACTAGTGACAGTTCTGCAAATAAAAACAAGTGGGTAGAGCCCGGAAAATTCTTCCGGGAGTCAATGTTGAAGGAGGGAAGTGAGATGCCAATGCCGGACATTCGAGACAAAATGCCGAAAAGATCCTTTCTTCCCCGCTCCATCATCTCCAAAATACCGTTTTCCGCATCCAAAATGGGTCTGATAAAGGAGATTTTCCATGCGAGTGATAATTCAAGCATGGAGCGGATCATCTTGGATGCTGTTGAAGAGTGTGAGAAAGCACCCAGCCCAGGCGAGACCAAGCGCTGCGTGGGCTCGGCTGAGGACCTGATCGATTTTGCAATCTCTGTATTAGGCCGCAACGTGGCTGTCCGCACGACGGACAACGTGGAAGGGTCGAAGAAAAACGTAACGATTGGAACAATCAAGGGGATCAACGGCGGGAGAGTGACGAAGTCGGTCTCTTGTCACCAGAGCCTCTACCCTTACCTGCTCTATTACTGCCACTCTGTTCCTAAAGTTCGGGTGTACGAAGCGGATCTCTTGGATCCCAATAGCAAGACCAAGATCAACCATGGTGTTGCCATCTGTCACCTGGACACATCCTCATGGAGCCCCACCCACGGTGCTTTCTTAGCTCTTGGTTCGGGTCCAGGTCGGATTGAGGTCTGTCACTGGATTTTTGAGAATGATATGACTTGGACTATTGCCGAAGCTTCTTAGTTAATTAAGGAAATGCCTGTTTTCCTTTTATAATTTGGGTCGGAACCGTCTGCTAAGATAACTTAGCTGCTGTCTCCACCTCAAAATTTAGTTAAATGAGTCTTTTTATTCCTAGTTATGCTAACTAGGTTACTTTTTTTTTTTTTCTTGTTTTTGTTTTGTTTTAAGAGTGGAGTTCTACTATGTTTTTTTTTTTTTTTTTTGAGAAATGGTTCTTGTTATTGTCATTATTATCAATTATATATAAAATATCTCATTGACAATGAGTTTATGCTTACATCTTTTACCAAATGGTTAACTTTACGTACATGTCCTTGCAATTTATCCCACTCCTGGTCCTAAAATTATTCTCTAATTTTTTTCCCTTGGTTAACATGCTGTAAAATACCACTGAAAATGGACTGGCTACCTTTTTTCATTTGGTAATTTCCATGGAAGTCTAAATGTTTTTGTAAGTTTTGGTGTTTTAGCAGAGCAAGAGGAGTTCTCTCTCTGCTGTGGGGGTCCAAAATTCTGAGTTGAAAAGTATTCTTAGGCTGTGTTTGATTGCAGAAAAGTGAATTCTAGATTACAAGAAAATAAATTCCAGGAATTCACTTTCCTGCTTTTCTAATGTTTGGTAAACAACAAGAAAAAAATCAAAGAAAAATAAATTCAGTTAATGGAAAATGAATTAGTGTTGTCAAAGGAAAGTGTTTTCTTTCTTAAATAAAGGAAAACACTTTCCGACAGTGGCCAGAGTTGAAAAGCAGCCATTTTTTCATGTCTTTTTTTAACTGTTCATGTTAATTGCACTGTTCAATGAAAGTGCAATTAACATGAACAGTGTATTGCGTACACTGTTCACTGAAAAATAGTGAACAGTGCAGTCTCTTGCACTGTTCACTTGCCTGTGGGATTTTTAAAAAAAAAAAAAAGTGTGCTATTTTTTTTAATATTTTTTAAAAAAACTAGTTTAGAGTGAATTTTATACCTTAATATTTTATTCAATTTTATTACATGCTAAAAATATTATTAAAACTATAGTTTTTGTCGGATGTATTTCGTACGTAATGGAATTATAAATAGTTTCATGGAATAGTAAAAAAAATTTCACAAGCTTATTTCTCTATAATATGATATGATATATATAGTTATATTTTATAAAATAAGCTATGTATGAATATAGAATATAATAAAAAAAAAATTCATCATTATACATTTTAGATTTCATTTTTTTTTATTGTAAGTGATTAAATATTTTATATTAAATATTTTATATATATATTAGATAAATTTGAAAAAAAAATTAATTCATTAATAAATTATTTTCCAGTTCATTTTCCATAATACAACCAAACACTGGAAAGTGTTTTCCAGTTTATTTTCCATAACACTACCAAACGTCGGAAAATACTTTTCTGGAATTCACTTTCTCTGGAATTCACTTTCCAAAAGGAATTCATTTTCCTGTAAACAAACGGAGCCTTAATGTAAAACAAAAATCGAAAAGTAAAAAATGTACTCGTCCCATATTATATGATATGATGGTATATATTAAATATTCTATCTCAACAATTAAAACATAAAAATGGGATCCATTAAAAAAGAGGGGGGGAGATTCCATAAGAAAGAGCAGTATTTGAACATTAGAAAATCGCCTTTTAACTTCAAATTCCAACACTTTCTTGTTGACGGTTTTTTTTTTTTTGCTTTTTTCAAGGAGAAAGAGGAGAATGGTGTATGTGAGTGTGATAATTTATTTTATAAAAAAACATGTAAAATTTATTTTATATATATACACACACACACAAGGGTGTAGGCATGTAAAGACTTGGATGGATTATAGTCCAAGTCAAGATTTTATCAATATTTTTTTTATTAATTCTATATAAAATAAATTTATAATTCTCGATTGAGTTATCAAAAAATTCTGAAAATTTATGTGGAGCTTTTTAATATTATGCTTTAGTTTAGGTTAAAATTTTAAAATTTTTAAAGAAATTCAGAAATTTGATGAAAAAACACAATTTGATCAATTTTACGTTATTGGATGTAATTTTCAATCCAACCTCTAGATAGAGCTTAAATTTTACGAGGAATCTTAAAATATATTGAATAAACTGTAGTTAAAATTTTAGGATGAACGGAGCTTGGTAGTGCTAACAAAAGAAAGATCATCAAATAAAAGCAAAATGACTTATTAAGGTTAAAATGGTTATTTGTCATTAAAAAATAAAACAAATCAACTCTTCCTTCCTTTTATATGTTGCCGACTAGGCAAAAGCATAATAGGTAAAGAAAGAAAAGAAAAGGCGAGAGAAAAGGAGAGAAAAGTAAGGGAAAAACATTTAAAAAATCCAAGAAAAAAAAAGTGAGAGAATAACCTTATGAACTTACAAAGTCTAACTTATAAAACACTAATCCAAGAAAAAATCAAGTGAAGGAAGAAGGAATTAAGAGAGGAGAAATATTTAATTACTTTGTTTTTCAGTTGACATGGAATTGTTATTTTATCTCGGTTGAGGGTTTGTTACAATATTGATTCAGATTCAATTATAAATGCATTATATTTCACAAAACATCGAAAGATGTAATTTCAATAATAAGTTTATTTTTACTTTCACTTCAATTTTATGTACTTTCAAATTTATTTTTTAATATTTTAGGTAGTTTATTTGAATTAAAACTTTACTATTAACTTCAAAAATTAATATATATAAGTTAATAATTGATTTTTTAAAACAAATTATACATATATATATATATATATATATATATATATATATATATATTTAATAGCCTAAGACAGGAAAAATTCATGGTTCCGTCTTTGTGTGTGTACACACATAGCACGTTGTCAAGGACACATTATGTTGGTTTGTATATAATTTCTTGCTATAAAATTTTAAGATACAAGTCTGGTAGTCAAGAAAGTTAACTTTTTGAGTTATAATTTTGAAACAAACTATGAAAAATTATTTTTTAAAATGTATGAGACATGAAATGTGAGCTTTTAAGATTATCTAAGAAGAAGACCTAACTTAATTGAGTTCTTCAAATAAAAAAATTACGTGTTGGCTAAAGAAATGTTGAGTAAATAATAAATTAGTTCCTTTAATTTTGAAAAACAAAATAAATAGTACTTTAAGTTTCAAAAACTAATTAATTAGTCCTTTAACTATGGTTGATCATGCTTAATTTAAGATTACTCTATTCCAAAAATGCCTTTTTTTACCAATCTTTTTATATTATCTACTTCTTTTTTTATTTATTAAAAAAATAAAATAAATTGGAATAGAATATGAGATGGACAAAAAGGATTAAGTTACAAATAAATTTAGAAACACAGTGACTAATTAATTAATTTTAAAAATTAAAGAAGTTATTTAACTTATTTTAGGATTAATTTATAAGGTGAAGGTTAGGAATGGAAGTATATGGTGTAGAGAAAACAAGAACGTAATGTAAGTGTAGATTACACCAAATCTGAAGGTGGTGTTGGTAAAGTGATCTCTGGATACCCTCTGATTTGTCTACTTTTTTCTTTTTCTTTTTTCTTACAAGAACAACTTGCTTTCATTGGATTCTAGACAACCGTTGTGCATTTTTCTAAAGGTCATGTCCTAATTCGAGTTCTTGCTTCGTCAAATTGGAGCTCTTCTATGGGGTCGGAGTGGTTATGGGTATGGTTAAGGTCAGCCATGGCACGACTCACAAGAACTCGTTTGAAAAAAATACGAAAGAGATAAAGAGAGAGTTCCCAGGGCCCGAAACTATAAAAATAATAACTCTTTAAACAAGTTTTTCCTTCTCAATATTGCAATTTAAAAAAAAAAAAAAACCACAGCTTACAAACTTTTGGAAGAGAGGAAAATGGCATTTCATTGATACGAAAAATAGCGCACCCATAATTAAAATTTATATAAAGTTTGAATTAACAAAAAGAACAAAAAACAATTATAACAATAACCATGACTTAGCGTGTTTAAAAGTATGGTTGTGATTGTTTTATAAAGTATTTTTTACTTGAAAATATATCAAAATAATATTTGTTTATTTTTTAAAAATTATTTTTGATATCAACATAGCAGAATGACCTGAAAATACTAAAAAAATATTAATTTGAAACAAATAATTTTTTTTTCAAAAACACTTTTAAAACATAAAAATAAACAGTGTTGCTTGTATTCTTTGTGTTTATGTACATGTTTTAAAATTCAATATACTAAAAAGGAGGGTTTGTTTTTTTTTGGTAACCTGGGATGTCCAAACCAGTTTGCACATACCACAACTAATCACCGGGACCCACTGAACATCCTGTAAGCCTAGTAAGCATGTAAGGCACCGTGAAGGTGACAGACGTGTACAGTGAGGTTTGAACCCATGTATAGTGGAAGAGAACAAGTTCTTTCCACCACTAGGCCACATCTTGTTTTGATAAAAAGTTGTCATGTGTTCATGTGAATATTTCTTCTCCAAGTTCATGAAGTTAATTGATGAAAGAAGATTTGACATCTATAATAGGTTTTTTTAATAGGATTTAATGATTATCCAATGATAAAATCAAAAAATGTAACAATAAGTGAGAGAATGAACTTTAAAATTTAACAACAAGAGTGTTTACTTTTAATTATCCAAAATAAATGTTTTGGAAATAAGCACATGGATGCTTAGATAATAAGAGAAATGTGAATTTTTTACCCGAATGTTTCGTATAGTCATTTGAACTTTCTCATGTTACTTAAATAAAAAAGTTGAAGTGTTATTTTTTTATGATAGCATTAATAAAAAATAGATATTTATTACATAACATTAATAAAAATACATATTTATTACACAATATTAATGAGTGACATATCCTTACATAATATTAATAATAATGAGAATATAATAAATTTTTAGAATATTTTTATACATTTAAAGATATAAAAAAAAAACTATTCTTAACTTTTAATATTTTATATTAAAAAACAAGAATAAATAAAAATAACTTTTAGTTTTTTTTTTTTTGAAAAAACACAATAGAAACACATAGAATTTCTTTTTACTAATTTAGTAAAATAAATAAATTTAATTGAAGTTGTGATAATTTGAAGGAAGGAAGAAAAAAACTAGCATGAGTGCATGACTGTTTTTTTTTATTAGATGGGAAAATGTTCGTGTGTGTGTGTATTAAAAATGCATTTTAATTAAAATAATATTTTTAAAATTTTTATTTTTCAAAAAAACAGCATTACAAACACACCCAAAGAAAAAAGGCAAAAGGATTGCTGGTGAGCACGGGATTAAAGGGGAGGTATCACAAAGAATATCTGAGAATTCTCAAAGGCATAAAAAGTCTAAACTTTCGTGCGCCGGTGGGTGGGTGGGTAGGTGGGTGACTCGGCAGTTGTTGGTGACGAGAAAAGGCTACAGAGGGTTGAAAAGCAAAGGCCACAGTGGTACTGTATCGATGGTCTTTGGGTTCTCCTCTTTGCCTTCTGTTACATTCAAAAAACATGAAGAGGCCCAGCTCACTGCTCGAAAACAGAGCACGCATTGAAAAAAAAAGGAGAAAAGTAAAAAAGAACTGAGGCGCCAACGAAATTCGGGATCCGGTGGTGAACAAATCTGGGGTTCTGAGTACTGTTCTGGGCCTTCATCAAATCCCAAATTCTCTTTTGGATGACCCGTTTCCAAGCTTTGGGATCATCCTCTGGACTCATCTCCGTCTCTTTTTTGTTTAATAGGTGTCGAGAGCTGTGAGAGTGAAGTAGCAATTTCTTGAGATGAGAGGAAATGGTAAATGATTCCAATCAAACAAGTTTTCAGCAGTATATTTTCATCCAAAAACACACCAGATCAAGAAAGCTTTGTGTATCTAAATTTTCAGGAAAACAAACAAGTCCTAGAAAAAACATGTTGAATATGGTCCTAGTAAGAACATTGCCAAGCCCTGGACCAAATCCAGCCAAACATAGACGTGATTGGGTTTTGGTAGTATGTCAAGCTCTGGACACGTCTAAAATAATGACTATCCTCCTTCTAGTTTAATTTAGGAGAAGAACTCAGTCGCTATGAACTTAGTTACATTCGATGTTTTAGATCCTAATCTCTTTATACATTTTAAGTGTATAAAATTCTTTTAACAGTCCATCGTATTTTCATCAAACATTAATATAGATATAAAAGATATTTATTCATAATTAAATACTATTAGGGTAAAATTACATTTCAAACCCTTATTTTCACAAAATAACAAGATTCATAGGTTATAAATACACCATAAAATCTTTAGAACAAAAGTTTACCGGCTTCATTCTCTACTGCATATATATTTTCAGAACATCTTTCTCTAGAATATTATTGTATTTTTTTTCTCTAAAAGATATTTATTTAAGCATTAAAAAGTATTTACAAAGATTGTCATAAACACTTTTTTGACACGACATGGAATATACAATATAAACTCGGATTGTAAACTCAAATAGTAAAATCATAAAATCGTAAGTAAAATATTTTAATTAATTATATATTAATAATTTTAGTCAAGTAGTAAATAATAACTTAGTGTGGGGTTTAGCGATTGTTTAATAATATGATAAATCTTGTTTTTTAAAGTGTTTTCAACTTTGAAATGTATTAAAATAATATATTTTTTATTTTTTAATATTAATACATTAAAAAAATTAATTAAAACTTAAAAAATAATTAAGGATCAATTTATATGACTTTACTCACAAAGTCAATCCATAGTGTTTTTCTTCTATCATTCCTTTTTAATTGATGTATTTTATTTACAAAGCAATGTACATCACTAAGATTAGATAGAATCCCAATATTACAACACGACAAAAAAAAAAAAAACATAAATGATAAAACATTTATCATTTATCAGCCAACATCACCATCTTAGCCATAGTCAACAACCACTACCTTATCTTTCACATCCAACATTACCACCTCTCTATTTATCAACCAAATAGAAAAACATTAAATATTTAGTAGCAATTAGCAAACAAGCCCATCTTTTCTTCTCTGCAATATTGCCCAATACCCTTCATTGCTACAAGAGATATTTCAGCTACTAACCATTTGATTAAGAATTTGTTGCATCATCACTAAAATCAACTGCCCTTGATGCACTCTCTCATCTTCTCTCCCCCGACTCCACTCACCACCCTCTATTGTATCTTCTCACTCTCCCTATAAGTAATGACTTGAGAACCATTAGATCTGCTTGGTAGGGACATGATGTTGATGGTTTTGAACAACCTTGTGCACGCAGCGTGGCACGATGCGTCGTCGTCTCTCATAGCTGGAACTGTGTTGCTTCCAGTAATTTTCTCTGGACCTCCAAGCCTAGGTGGTTTTTTTTTCTTTTTGAGATGAACATAGAGATCAACAGAGAGTTGAAGAGTTTGTTAGCTAACAAATAAACATAGAGTTGAAGAGTTTGATCGAGTTTGCTTGTTTTCGAGTTTCTAACCCGATTATACATCGTATATACAAGTTAACTCGTAAAATCGAATGATTTTACGAGTTAACTCGCGAGTTTGACAACCTTGGCCCTTATCTCCATCAAAGGGAACCTTTTATAGGTACTAGCCACAAACCACATTGGCCTACCAAGCACCAAGTATAAGTTATCAATTATTTTGGTTAGGAAGAATGAATAAGATTGGTAGGACTAATTGATTAACTAATTATCTAACCTAGAAGTCATATTCCTTAGTTACTTGGTTTTTTAGAACATCTTCATATTCGTAAAAAGATTCCATGTGAAATGGAATTGAAATCCCTTGAATTGGAATTAGAATTGTAAGAATTGGAGGTTAGAGAAAGGGGAGTGGATGAAGGGAAAAGGAGGAGTTCATAGACAAAACAATATTGATTGGTTTGAATTTTGATTTGTGAAAAGAGTTTGTGTGCTAGGTAGTAAGATTTTGATTAGTTTGAATTTTGATTAAGAAGAAAGGATTTTGATCATGAAAAGAGAGAAGTGGTGAATTAAAGAGAGAAGGTTGAGGATGTTATTTGGTTGTGATGTAATATATAAAAATATTATTTTAATCGGGGTGATTTTTTCTTAATTTTTCTATGAAGCTTAAATGAAGATTATAAATATAAAGTTTAAATTAATACAATGAAAATATATATATATATATATATATATATATATATATATATAACAATAACCATTATTCTCATCTTCTTTATTATACATGCTTTTAAAATAAGTTTTTTAAGTTTTTTCTTTTCAAACTATATGCATAGTAATTTTTTTTTTATGCATATGAGAATTTCCTTTTCCCACCTATCAATGAAAAACAATATATTTTAGACCATTTGAACTATTGAGAATATTAGACTTATAACTAAATATCAAATTACTAAAAAATAAAAAAGAGAAAGAGAAAAGGAGGAAAAAAATCAGTTTTCCAATTTTTTTCTCGTTACTAAATTAAATTACGCTCATTATAGCCCAAAAGGGGTACGTTTTTGATGAAAGATCGTGTGCTTGTGTTCAACGTCCCTTCAAAATTTTTTTAAGGATACATGTATTATAAAGTAATGACCTCCCTTTTTAGATTTTTTTTCTTAAAAAAATTATTAATTACATTTTGTACATAGGAATATTTGTTTTTGAGTGAGTGTTAAAGAAAATATTGATGACAATTACAAGGTTGCAAGTAAATCCTAATTACATATATCATATAATAATAAATTGTTCATAAGTCGTTATTAAAAAATAATATCGATCATACATGTACGTTTACAAATAAATTTTAGCTATGAATTTTACAACTACGAAAAATTACATTAAAAATATCAATAGAGTGTGTTTAAACTTCACAACGTTTTGAATTACAACAGGTGTTAACTAGGGGTAGAGTAAGAAAAAAAAATTAAAAGGGTCAAATTAAAAAATTATTAAAACAATTAAAATTTCATTTATTTTTCTATTAAAATTATAAATATCACAAGGGGCTGGAAAAAACATTTCCCTGCAGGCCCCAGCCCCCCTGCCTCCACCACCGGTGTTAACTATTTCAAAACTATACATTGATTTGCATAATCAAGAAATTAAGTTAATTATTTATGCTTCTGTTGACAAAAAGATTGTTGAAGATTTGGGAATCAATTACAACGTTAATAAGTTTTTATATGATAAAAGAATATCAGTGCAATCTCTTTTAGTATTTAAAGAAAAAAACAATCAGCAAGGTGATTTTTGTATTTTAACATTCCTCGTTGTAATTTCTATGAATAACTAGAATTAAAATTCCTCATATATTTTTAATAAATTCTTTCAATATTTTTATTGGAAAAACCTTTGTTATTACATAAACAGTTTTATTTTTCTAACTCTTTTAAGAATCTTATTAAATTTTTCACCCCTATATTAAATTTATGACTCTCCACCGACACTGTTTTCTATTAAATATGAAATAAATATTCAGTACCTGATGAAAGGGATACACACCGACACTATTTTATTAGCGTGCTGCTGCGGATAGGAAATTTATCTTTAAAAAAGTTTTGGATATACTGGTTTTTTTATATAAAAATTCATAATATAAATAAAATATTCATGTATCTAATTAAATAAATTAATAAGTCTTATATAAATAAAAAACAGTAGTTAATAATAACTAAAAAACTAAAAAAATTAAGAGGTTGATATAAATCAAGATATTTAATGTCATAATATAGGTTATTTACTTGGTTGTATTTAATGAATTTATTTTAAAAAATTAATAAATAACGGAAATCAATACACGCATAAAATTTATTGAATAAAATATAAAAAAATTATGAAATGTTACACATATTAAAAAAATTAAAAAATTAATGTTTTTAATTTTGAAAATAAATTTAATTTATATATATATATATATATATATATATATATATATCACGCTAGCCTAAAAAAAAATTGAAACACTCAATATAATAAAAAATAATCACTATTTCAAAAAGGTAAAACAAGCCTAAAAGATCACAGAAAAAAAATATTAACCAAAACATAAATAAAAAAAATATTTTTAAAAATACATATAAAAAATAGTAATTTACAAAACAAAAATATAAAAAAAATAAAAAGAATGAAGATAGATATTGTGGGCTTGGTAAGCCAAGCCTAACGCCTGATTTATAAAGCAAGTGCTCACGCATGAGTCTACAAGTCCAGCCCACGCACGTGGGTTTTTTTTTCTTTTTAAATTAATAGGGCAAATAACATGTCATTCGCCCTATTCTTTTACAAAACAAATAAACGACGCGTTGTTTAAAATTCTCAAAATCTGGCCACTGTAGTAGTAAAAAAAACATGATTCTTGGTTTTTTTTTTTTTCTAGAAATTCATTTTCATTTCTTTCTTTTTTTACTTAAAACATCTAAAACAACGCTCTAAGAACTTTGTTAAACAAATTCATAACCTCAAAAAAACAAAACAAACCATGTCAATACCAAAAACCAACCCAAAAAAATCTTTCCAAACTCATATTTATTTTTTCATGCACTTTCAAGATCTAGAGACATCTAATTTGAACTCTCCTTATCATATAGAACTATTTGATATAAAAACAAATTATTTTAGTAGCTAAAATTATCACAAGGATAACTTTTTCTTTCTACTAGTAAATCTCTCTTCCTTTTCTAAAATAAAGCTGAAAAATAATAAAAATTAAATTTAATATCAAAATTAAATTTTCTAAAATTAAAAGCACTCATCACTATTAAATTAAAAGGATTTGGGGCTAAATGTTTTTTTAAATAAATTCTAAATAACCACCTATATTGTCGTGGTTTTTAACTTAAATAATCTGTTTTTTAATTTAACTTTTTCTTAAAAAAAAACATGCAATTGAATGCTAAAAAACTCAATTATGCAAAGTAAAGGTATAATAACTAAAAAAAAAAAAAAAATACCATTACAATCCATGCATATTTAATTATGAGAGGGTGAATAGTAGGAAGATCTACAGTATTGAGCCACGCCGATTATATTATAGGCGCGCGCGCGCTCATATATATATATACACATATAAGAGCGAAAGTTTTCAAAATGAATTAGATGAGTGTCACAAAAATTCAAGCTGTTAGGATAATATATGTCAGGACAGAAATTTCCTCTATCCCGGAGATGTCCTTCAGCCCGAGTACGTGGCAGCATTGATTTTATCCAACATTAGTTGTGTCAGGAAAATAATGAAGTGCCAAAACTCTTCCCTTTATTTGACGTTGATACTTGTTACAGACCAATCGTTTTTTTTTCTTTTTTTACTTTTGTCTTTTATTTCATGCACGCCCAGCTATCACTGCTTCTTCTTCTTCTTTTAATTCTTAAATCATCTCCTCCCCTTTTCAAGCACGCTGGGAGAAATTGGATGTTAAAACTACCTGCCAAAGAAGAGAATTGTATCTTCTATGCTAAAATAAAAAACTAGAATTTTTTTTTAACAACTATCCAAGTTATCTTTAAATCAATCAAACTAACTGAATAACATCAAGATAATTTAATTTTAAAATAGAACTGAACAAAAAATTGAGTCTATATATATATATATATATATATATATATATATATATATATATATATATATATATATATTTTCAATTTCATTCTCATATTTTTTTTTCTGGTCAAATAGGTTGTTTTTAGATAAGCCAAGTCGACTAGATTATATTGAAACAACTCTCACACGATTTAATTTTAAACTCGAGCTAAACAAGTAGCCGAGTTAATAGATTTTTTTTCAGTTAATTTCACCATTGTTTTTTTTAATTTGATCAGCAGGGTTGCTTTTGAAATAATTAAATTTACTAAATTATGTGAGAACAATTTTCACACAATTTAATTTTAAAATTGAACTAGATAAGAAGTTAAGATGGTAGTTTTTTTTCTTATCCATTTATATTTTTTTCTTAATTTCATACTCTAATTGTTTTTACCAATCAACAAAGTTTCTTTTAAACTGATGAAATCAATTGGATCATTCAAGTTAACTTTCATTTAATTTAAAACTTGAGAGTTAAGTAATTCGGATCATAAGACAAAATCTTTACAACCAAACTATATAGCAGAAAGCACGATATCCGTACATCCACGTATTTACAAGATAATGCAGCAAAATGAGCCAAAGCTATAGGGAAAAGATGAGGTGGTCCTTGGACCGTCCAATATGTGGAGCTATATCATGTATAATTCAGGCCAGGCCAGATATATTGCGGCACGATATCCGTACACTTGTAGTCAGTGCATGGAAGCATTATGCATAGTCTAGACACTCTACATCGAGCGGTGGAGGCTTAGAACTTTCACAGATTTTACAGGAAATTGCTGGGTTTTAGGACACCGGGAGGTCTAACTTTCATGACACAGCTGTATTATTCGAGAAAGTTAAAGGTCCGTGCGCTTAACGTTGCACAATAATGCGAGCAATCACCCACAGGTGATAGGACTGCACATAACGTTTCAATTCAGCCAAGTTCAATACTTAGAAGACAACTTGGCCTCCTCCATTTTTATTTTTTTTTTAAAGGGCGAGAAAATGACAGAGTTATACAATGGCGCGATCCTTTCCATGGTTAATAAACATGACCCGAACCAGTTGATCGAATAAGAACCTGGCCGTCTCGCCTCCTCGAATAATATTTTTGGAAAATCTGATCGGAGTTTGCTAAGAGATTTACCGTCAAGAAGCTTGGAACCGAGCATACAATAGTTATTAGAATAATTTGTTTTTCTATTTTAAAAATATTAATTTTTTTTTTAAAATTTTTTTTAATTTTTTTTTTATATTTTCAGATTTTTTATATGTTATGTTAAAAATAATTATTTTTTAAATAAAAAAATATTTTAAAAAAACAACTATTACACCTAATAACAATAAATATACATCATTCCATTGCTTCATCTCGTCCCATTATTTATTATCAACTGCAGGAATTTTATTAAAGCTATCCACGGCAGGGATTTTATCAAAGCTGTCACGCACCGACGCCTCCTATTTAATGATACTTATCCACTTTAATGCCTGGATAGAAGGTCATATTAATTTTGTCCCATTTGTTGGCCGATCCATCCAATAATAATAGTTTTTCAAAAACAATCTAAAAACATATTCGTTGAAGGACCTTGCAATACCCAGTAGATTAAAAAAAAAAGGGGTAGAATGTCATTTATTTTAGATTTTTTTTTAAGAAACCAACAGATATTTAGAAATCATGTGAGAATTAGACGAAATCTTTTATCTATTGCTGACACTTAATGGATGGAGGTCAGTAGAGGAGACCAGTGTTGATAAAGTTGTTGATAAAATCGAGAAGTTTGAGATTTAATTGATAATAAAATTATAAATTTAGGACTAAATTAAGTTTTCCTTAATTTCTTTCCTTGTATGCCTCTCATCACATAATATTATTAACTAGAATAAGGTTTTTTTTTTAAAAAATTTTAATTTTATTATTTAATCTAATTGAGAATAATATTTTATAATTTATTTTAATTTATTTTTTTATAAAATTATCCGAGACTCGTGTGCGAGTTTAACATGTTAATTCTATTGACTCGAATTTTTAATTGATTTTTTTTGTCGATCTCATATATCAATATTGAATCGATTGAGAATTAATTTTATGGTTTGTTTTGATCTTTTTTTATGAGATTATTGTTATCTCATGACTCGAGTCACGGGTTTGGTGGGTTAACCTTGGTTGACTTGAGTTTTTTTAATCAATTATTTATTTATTTTTATCTTTCAACATTAAGTTAATCAAGAATTGAGTTATATAATTTGTTTTAATTTGATTTTTATTAAGTTATCATGGTTTCATGGTCTTAGTTGTGAGTTTAGTAGATTAAACCAGGTTGACTTAAATTATTTTTTTATATTATTTTTTGTATTGATTTTTTTTTCAATTTTTATCCTTTTAGATTTTTAAAATCTGTTTTGATTTGTTTTGAATGAAATTATTTCATGACTTGATATATATATTAATAAATTAACTAAGATTAATTCAAATCTAGCAATATGCTGTAATCTATATTTATTAAAAACTTTTATTTTAAATATTTATTTTAACTCAAACTTTATTTTTACTAGCAATTAATACTATTTTTTAATTTCCAAAACAACTAAGTAATATAGAATCAATACCCAATCAGTTTTATTTTTCTTTTTATTTCCGTTGTCATTTTGCAACCCAAAAAACAAAAAGCATTTAATCTCTTCAGTTCGTCTTCTTCCTACGTCTGATGACGTAAAAGCATAGCCATTTTGTACGATCTGACTACATTAACTTGCAAATAAATGAGTTAATAATTTTTAACAATTTTTTTTTAATTCCCAAGTTCATCTAGTCAAATTTATATTAAATTAAATTAAATTATCAATTAGAATATGTTTAAGAATATGGTAAAATATTTTTTAATTTTTTTGAATTAATTTTCATTATAAACATATTAAAATGATTCAAATACACTAAATAAATTAATTCTAAATAAAAAAAATTTAATTTTTTTAACAAATTAGATTTTGACCACACTGTCAAATATCGATAAGTATATTTGGTATTGTGGTAACTTTTATAATTGTGATTTGAAAAAAAATATTTTATAAAAAAATATTTTTGGTTGAGGTTAATTTGATATTTATATATGTTTGGTAAAAACTGTGGTTGAAACTGAGGTTGAACAAAAAGTAGTTTAATGTTTTTTGTTATGAATGTTTTTCAAATTAAGGTTATAAAATAACTAAAAAGGATAATATATATATATATATATATATATATATTGATGGTTTTTAATTTAAATATTGTAGATTTAACTACCGCTATTACATCATGAAATAAATAATACTTTATATAAAATATTTTTTATTGTTTTATTAAACTATTTATAATTTCATCACGTATAAAATTATCCGACAAGGACTATAGTTTTCATGGTTTCTTAAGCATGCAACAACATCAGGAACAAAATTGGAACTGCAATCAAATTCTATAAATGCTATGTCATCATGCGATATCCTTTTGATTTATATAGTGTCATTAAATAATGTTAAACACTAATTTTATTTTGAATAAAGTACAATTAAAAATAAAAAAATTAATTTTTTTATTTATTTTACTAGATCAAACTCAATTTAATATATTTTAATTTGAACTAGATTCGATTCGGGCAAAACAATAAAAATGTTCTCTACCGTTCTCCATTGTGTGGAGAATGGCAGAAAATGAAAAAGCAGCTTCAAATTGCTTTCCACTGCTTATGTTTTAAATACAAATTATACTGGATTCCACAAATAATAAATTATATTTTCTCAGTTGTCAAACAGATTTTTTCTATGATTTGCTTTAAAAACAAAAACAAAAACAAAAAGAACGAAATAAACAAACCCTCTCCAACCTATTAAGTCAATTGATTTTCATCTATCTGTAAGTTTTCCATTTAAATTAAAATCTAATCCCGGATTAGACGTAAAATACCGTATTTGACTTCAAATCCCTGATTTTTAAATTAGGTTTGAGTCGATTTTAATAGCTACAAGTATAACTTCAGATGTGAAATATAATTTCTTTTTTGGTATTTTTTTTTATAAAGATAACACTATATGGGCTGGATACGGACATAATCGTTTTTGATGGGCTGGTAGCTTGCCCATCGTAAATGGGCCATTGCCATGATTAAAAACTCTATCATATTCATCCATGCTGAATCCATCAACCCTTTCGTGTTTCCATTATCGTGAAAATGGAGATGTCCTGTCTGTGGACGAGACGCCTGCTGTTGGGAGCCAACTCTGTGCTTCTTGTGAAGCATCCTGCAATTGCATTCTCCACTACTCGTTCAATTCAACCATCACCACTCATTTCCCTTTTCTCTTCCAGCCGTCGCTCGCTTTCAACCACCACAGCCGCTTGTTCACCTCCACTCCATCCTCACTCCGACATTGGTAAGCATATAAAAAGTCCGCAATCATGGGGTTTAAATTCCTTTTTTTTTTTTTTAATAATCATTCACTCTGCTTTTTTTTTTTTGGGTGATGGCAGGAAATGGTGCCGTGAATGCTGCTGCTGCAGCTGCTATTCCATTGGAAAGCCCGAAGATGCTTCTGAAAGGAATGTCATATACTGAACTCGAAGTATGCATTTGAGCTCGTTTAATTTTTTTTTTTTTGGATTGTTAATTTCCGATGCAGTTTTATTTCTCTTGTGGCCGGTTAAGGCACTTTATTTTTCCTTTATCAGTCATTTTGGGCTTTCTAATGCTTAGTTTCTTAGTAAGCATTGTTCTAATGTGATTGTAGTAGTTTGGCTTTATTTTGTTTCTCTTTTCATTTTTTGTAACAATTGGAGGGTAAGCAGCCAGCAGTAGTTGCTTTATTTTCCTTCAGGAAAGGAAGATGCAAACGTTATTACATATTTTCTGAAAATCAATAATCTCTTATTTGTTATCGTGGGATTTGTTCCAACAGAAATGGGTTCAATCTTATGGATTCAGACCTGGTCAGGCCATGATGCTTTGGAAGCGCCTGTATGGAAACGGAATATGGGCACATCATGTTGATGAATTGCAAGGCATTCTTCTTCTATCCCATCCTATTTTGTTTTTAATTTTTTTAGTGCCTGTTTGGTAAATGTTCAACTGCTTTTGTATGCTTTTGGTTTAAAAACAGTGCTTGGTTAAGGTTTGGTTTGTTTTGAAGCTGAAGCACATGACAATTTAAAAGGAAAATGCTTTGCTTTTAAAGCAAAGCAGGCTACCCCTTGGTTTTAACCAGAAGCAAAGCAGGTTATGTGTGGTCTGCTATTTTCTTAAGTAGTAAAAATACATTTTTTTTAAAAGAGAAGTGCAACAGTCAATTATCGAACACTGCTTTTACTGATGCCACTTTTATCTCAACTAAGTAGCCAAAGCATAGCACAACATAACAATACCAAACAGGCCCTTAATAAGCTCATTAATGTTGTCAATGACTTTGCAATGTTTATTTCTATTTGTTGACTCTCTAGTTGTTTCATTGTGAACTTCTTGTCCTGCCTTCGAAAAAAGCAGAGTCTTATGAACTCTATATTTGTTTTTACCTTGTGTAGGTCTGAACAAAGATTTTGTGAAAATGTTAGGTGAGCATGCCAAATTCAAGGCATTATCTTTGGACAATATTCTCACAGCATCTGATGGCACTAGGAAGGTATCCATATCTTTACCAATTGTATTCATTCTCTCTTTGTTAGAATTTTTATATTTGTTTTTGTACCTCTTTGTCCCACTTGTAGGTCACTTATTTTTATGGCTTGAAAACTCAAATTAGCATGTAAGCTTTTGGCAGTTGTACCACTGAGAATTTTCTCATGATTTTGAAACTCACAGGAACTTGCAGATTTTATTTAGGTTGGATGATGGATTGGTAATAGAAACTGTTGTTATACCTTGCGATAGGGGTAGGACGACAGTTTGTGTTTCAAGCCAAGTGGGTTGTGCCATGAATTGTCAGTTCTGCTTTACAGGCAGGCAAGCTAATATCTTCCTCATTGGGACTTTGTGTTTAAACTATTCATGTTCTTGTCACTAATGAGGTGCATTTTCATGTTACATGAATCTGGTTTTTCAGGATGGGTTTGAAGAGACATCTGTCCACAGCTGAGATAGTAGAGCAGGCTGTTTTTGCACAACGTCTCCTAACAAATGAAGTTGGTCCCTTCACTAATGTTGTATTTATGGTAGGTGTATGATCAAGAAAGTCTTTTAGTTTGTGAAAGCTTTTCCACTTAGTTTTGACAAAATTAGATCTCAATCGAGCGTTATGGATCTACCAAATCAGTGTTATTTTGAATCTTTATTAGGAAAAAAGAAATTTTTTCATGACTGCCTTTCCATCACCACTGTCATTATTTATGTAAATGTGGTAGAAAAACTGAGCAACTATGGAGACCTGTCTTCAGTCAACTTTTTTTTCTTTCATTATAGATCGATACATTTGATTAAAGAAAAATGAAATTCATAATCCTGTACAAGCATGTTAATTATGGATTTTTGAATTCAAGCCTTAAGCTTGGTATTTTCTCATTCTAGGGTTTCTAGATTTTCTCTGAAGCTCATTAGTAAGCTCCACTCGGAGTAGGCATCTTAAACCCAATACTTCAAATATAAGTAGGTTATGACTGAGACTATCCATTATTTTTATATGTTAGGTATAACAATCACCAAAACACCACATCACTTCTATGAATTTTCCAAGCAACTGTAAATCTCAAATGATATATGATTCTCTTCCATCAAAATACTACATTAACAAGCAGTCCACTGCTCTTGGTATGTCTTCTGGTTCTTAAAATGCTGTTTAACAAATGTTGTTATCTACTTTTGTATTATAAGACAACTGCTGACCAGGAGTTGAACTAATCTTTTTCTCCAAGAACAGACTCTTGAATCTTCAAACTTGCCAAGAAAGCTTTGCTAATTATTGGCATAAAAATATGTACCTGCAGGGAATGGGAGAGCCACTTCAAAATATTGACAGTGTTATTAAAGCTGCAGACATTATGGTGCACGACCAAGGCCTTCACTTCAGTCCTCGCAAGGTCACTGTTTCTACTAGTGGGCTTGTTCCTCAATTGAAACGTTTCCTCCATGAATCCAACTGTGCTTTAGCTGTTAGTTTGAATGCTACGACTGATGAGGTATATTTCATTCCACTTTATCTTGATTTACTGGAGAAATGTGCACATGTGATTGACCATCTCTGTCATAACGAACTATGCAGGTCAGAAACTGGATCATGCCGATTAATCGGAAGTATAATTTAGGGTTGCTTCTTCAAACGCTTAGAGAGGAACTTGGCTCAAAGAATAGCTATAAAGTTCTATTTGAGTATGTGATGCTTGAAGGAGTAAATGACAGGTTAGATCGGCCTTTTTTCTTTTGCATTTTTTTTCATGTGAGTATTATTGTTTTGTGCAGCCTATGATGTGCAAATGCAGCATTCTTATTTAATCTTAGATCTCCAGATTGACAGTTACAACTCAATTAGTTTTCTTTTGCAACTGAGTGATGTGCCGTGAATAATTCAAAAATCAGCAACAATGATTCTAACGAAAATGGATGAAGGATGGGTCTGGTTATGTTGTCTTTTATTTGGTATTTAGGCTGGATTGTAGTGATTTTAAGGTAAATAAAATGGAGGATAGACTAGAATGATACTTTGATAAGTCGATCTGGACGCCACAAAAATCAATCTAGGATTTTGACGCCACACTTTTTGTGATTGAAGAGTGATAAGTCAGGTAGGGTTCTTCACAAAATCAATTTGGAAGAACAACTCTTAATTCTCTGAATTAAGTTTCAAATCTTAGCTAAAAGTGTTTATTACATATTCTGATACTATATTTATAATTGGAACATCCCTCCAAAGTTAGGAAAATTCAACATGACAGAAGTCAAGCCTGAAACTTAGACTTTTAATAAAGTGACTAGACAAATTTAACTATCACATGTTTTTTTTTACCCTTCTGAAACATAAGCAAACCAAATTTAAAACAGCCATAACTTTTGACACAAAAGTCCAATGCAATCATGGTTGGACAATCTAGAAAGATCACATTCTGAACTTGAATTTTACCTAAATAAATCTTGTTATCACATGCAATGGATGACTTCAAATTCGGGTTCAAATCCATTTACTGTTTTGACCGTAAACAACATCAATTCCTTCACTTATTTGCATTATCAATCCAAATACAAGTAGCCCAACATCAAAAGAACCATTAAGGGCTTTTCCCATCTCCAAGTTCCAATTGTAGGCAAATAAGCACCCTTGAACCAATTTCAAACTGATGGTTAATTTTTAACTCCGACGCAGCTTCAATCATTGCAATTTGATTCGTCAAGGCCCGTTGTAGTTGTTTCGCTCTCGCTCTTGTCATTGGACCATCTGAATCCTCTTGCGTATATTAGATTCAGCTTTACGAGATGTATTATAATTCCCATGATGCACATCATCTTAATAGTCTAAGTTTTAGGCTTGACTTCTGTCATGTCGAATTTTTCTAACTTTGGAGGGATGTTCCAATTATAAATATAGTATTAGAATATGTAATAAACACTTTTGGCCAAGATTTGAAACTTAATTCAGAGAATTAAGAGTTGTTCTTCCAAATTGATTTTGTGAAGAACCCTACCTGACTTATCACTTTTCAATCACAAAGAGTGTGGCGTCGAAATCCTAGATTGATCTTTGTGGTGTCCAGATCGACTTATCAAAGTATCATTTTAGTCTATCCTCCATTTTATTTACCTTAAAATCACTACAATCCAGCCTAAATACCAAAAGAAAGACAACACAACCAGACCCATTCTTCATCCATTTTCGTTAGAATTATTGTTGCTGATTTTTGAATCATTCACGGCACATCATCTGCTAAATGCAGCATTCTTATTTAATCTTAGATCTCCAGATTGACAGTTACAACTCAATTAGTTTTCTTTTGCAACTAAGAAAGATCAAAACTATTTGGTCCATCAATATACTAAGCATATTTATTTGTGTGGCATTTCTATCTGGGATTATCTCGATTTTGGGTGACGATGATTTGGTTAGGATGTTTTTACTTATTTTGTGTCAGCATGCAGACCACATACTTGGAAACATTTTATCCATGATCCATGATTTATGGGTATTGCATGCAAATTAAAAGGAACTGATGATGATAACTAAAATATAAATATATTTATTTACAAAATAGTTACAACACAAATCAAAATAGTGATAAGATTATAACTAGAAACAATTGTAAGTACACAGCTGGTAGCTAAATAAATTACATTTGGCAGATCTCAAAGAATGAACAAACAAATAAATACAATTGTGCCCTTAACAAAGAGAGAAGAAAAAATTATAGACATGCACACTTGTCAGGCGGTGGAGCTCTTCAAACCCGAGTAGTGCTAGGTAGCTGCTAGGGTGTCACGATATCAGAGACAAGTCCATATGTTTCCCAGGTCATGTAGCCCAGTGTCACCTCCAACTGGATAGGGCATACAATATTCAAACCGATTGCACATAAGGTAACGCAAAGGTTTGTTAGCTAAGGTGTTCCGATTCATTTTAGATTAGATAACCTAATACAGCTTCCATAAACACACTTCGTTCAAACATTCTTTACAATAGTAATGTTGAAATATGTGCAAGGGTTAACAAAATCATTTATTGAATAAAATTATCTTAATGAGGTACCAGAGAAAAGATTACTGTAAATGATTTATGTCACATGTTCCATTATTTCAGTAGAGTCCAAAATCAATTGTTATTACCAAAAGCAACCTAATACTTCCTGTCTTTGTTTAATGAAGTTTCTTTAACAAAAACATGTGAATTCCAAGAAGTTGGACTGTAGCTGAATAATCAGATTCTACGAAGTTGGACTTTAGCTGAATTTGAAACATAAAGTAAAGAATTACAAAACTAGAGTAATGCCTTTCATTGGTTAACATGTATGTACTCCAGTAGAGAGTGCAATTAGATGGAAACATACCTTGATTATATCAAGGGAAATAATCCTTCCTGGCTCACTGGCATAAGAAAATCCACCTAAAGGTAGGAAAAGAACCCAGGGCACCGAAGGCTAGTTTTGTTAGCCTGGCTGCCATAAAGTAATGACTGACTTTTGGAAAATTGCTCAGCTAAACATTGTGGGCAAAGTTGGCAACATGTCATACTTCTTCAGCCCAGTTTAGTGTAAAAAAAATGCTAAACATTAAGAATAAAGACCAAGTAAAAAAATTCAAGATACTCATGGACCTTTGTATCATGATCTTAAAGTGGGACCCAATTGCCAATGTTTATTCCCGGAATTTTTTCTTGTTATTTTTTCTCTCTCAGTGTTTTGCATTAGTCTTAGTGTAAATCCATCATTACTGACCTTATTAACTTGAAAATGGGCCTTTTCTGTTTTTCTTGAAAAAGCTTAGGCTTTTTCTTTGCTTAGCCTTCATAGCATGTTAATTCAAAAATAGCTTTGGAGTCATTAATCCAATTTATTTATCTGTTTGAAATTGTTGTATTGTAGTGTCAACATTGATAATTGTTTGTTTTCAGTGTTGATGATGCATACAGGCTTATTGATCTTGTTCAAGGCATTCCATGCAAGATCAATCTCATTCAATTTAATCCTCACTGTGGATCCTTGTTTAGACCAACCAGTACAGAGAAAATGATCAACTTCAGAAATATTTTGGCAGAAGCCAAGTGCGTTGTTTTCATGCGATACAGTAAAGGCGATGATCAGATGGCTGCTTGTGGTCAGCTTGGCAAGCCTGGAGCAATCCAGACCCCCTTAATTCGTGTTCCAGAGCAATTTAAAATGGCTGTAAATGCTTAGGTGCGTTCTCGTCGTACATTAAAGATGAAGTAGAATTCTTATGTTTGTCAGGTCTTGGTGACATGGAAGGAAAGGTGAAGGATAATTGAGTTTCCAAATTGTAAGGATGTTTTGGTAATCTTAATTAATAAGCAAGCTTTAAAAGTTTTATATGATTTATAATCCAAATAATCAATTTTTTTTATTTTTAATGTAACTTGGTTATTTTTGTTTCGTTGATCTGACCTCATTTTAAATGCCATATATAATATATATATTGATTATCTAACATGTTCTTGCTATTTATATTAAATCCGAGCATTTCAAGATCAGGTATATGTAAACTATTTGTATAAGTACCATATCTATAATAAACATTATTATTATTGAAGAAACAATATTTGCCCTTAACAATAAATTTAAATCTATTCAGAAATGGATGGATACGATGGTTCTAAAACATGCTAGAATATAATAACAATTATAAGTTCTAATATTAGCTCACTTGGAAAGTTAATGCAACAACACTTGCTTCATTGCCAACTTGTAAGTCCACTTTACTTTTATTCAATTATAAACACACATGAATCATAAACTTCAATAAGCATTTTAGCCTTCACGGTTGAAAGATAATCTTTGCAATTTCTCTTATAGTGTATTTCCTTGTCATAATGATTACAAGAACCTTTATTATATTTTAAAGTAATCTTCTATGTTTAGACTGCAAGACCAAGTCAATACTTAATTCATGGTTCATGATAAAGCATAATTGATATAATTTCTTTAAAATATCCAATTATCCTTAACATATAAGTGTTCACTGATGAATCATCTGTCATCTTACAACTGAATAAGTTCTTAAAGGCCCCTTACCTCTCTATGCATCTAATTGCATTAAACAACTCTTTGAAATGCATAATTATTATATAGGCATTCATATTCCCATGATGTGTTTGAAGTTCAAGTGACATACTAGTTAACATCACACATGTAGCCTACTTATTGCCATAAATATGACATTGATATTTAGTCCTAACTTTGTTACCAATGTCCTCATTAAGGACACGAGGAATCAAAATTTTCAAGAACATATAATATTTTTTTTTGTTTGAGAACAATTCTTATATTTTTGTACCAGTTCAAGAAGTTTATTTTAGTCAATTTATTAGTATCATATATGTTATGTGGTGATATATTTATTTTTACTCATGGTGAACTATCAATCTATTCATGTAAATATAACGAGTATTGGTTTCATGCATACATATTTAAAACCAAATTTAGATAAGATCTTTAATCTTAACTTGATCTTCCATTATTTTCCTTCAAATTAATTGCCCTCACTATCAAATTGAGAAATCTTGCGTACATCTCCTAGTAGGCTAGGATTTCATTTAATTTGTATGACCTTAAGTAATTCAATAAATAAAAAATAAATTAAATAAGATAGATAACATATTTTATCAATCACATCTTTACGTGACTTCTAAATTAGTTATGTGACAACTCTTTGTCTAAATATATCATATATTTTTCGCCTAACTATTGCCTCTAACTTTATATGATCAGAAGTGACTTATCCAAATCATGTAAGTTAGTTAAGTATGATTTAATTTTATAATATTAAACATATTCTTAACAGTAATTTTGAGTAGCTCAACAAGTTATCCATGAATAGAACTTTGATTTTATGTATATAAAATCAGAAGGAAACAAATTATGTTCTCAATATGTACTTAATATATATTAATGAGAGATTTATTATCAATTTTAATTAGGTCTCATTTCATTGCATAATTGATATATCATACATAACAATTATATATTAACATAACAATTATATATTAACATACACCCTTAGAATGCCATTCAAATTTGATGATTATGAACGTATCTAAATTAATTCTTTTGAGCCATTGAAGATAATTAGGTGGTCAAAACCTAGGTAACTGCTACAAATCTTTATAATTTCTTTACGAGCACCATGATTGTGTCCTTCACCACCTTCATTTTGGATTACAAAATAATTTTTTTAATCTAAATTCTTACATTTCTGAATTATATAACATTTACATAATTAAATAAGAAACCTCAAGTTATATTTAAGGGGAGTTAAATGAGAAAAGAATTTCATAACCCTGGAAGAAAAATAGAGAAAAGACAAGACACACAAGTTCTATTTAATATTACAATATTTCAACCATAAAAACACAATCACAGTGGTTTTGAATGTCCATAACTATCCATCAAACATAGTAAAACATTAATATGCATAAATAAATATATTGCATACTTCAATTATAATTATTGGCTTTTTGTGCAATTTTAAAATAATATTTCAAACAATTTGAAATATTAAATTCAAATTTAATTTGATGATTTCCCAAACTTAATAAATTTTATTTAATATAGATTCTTTTATTGAAAAACCATTTTTCCAAATCTAATAAAAAAATTAATCATATTAAAATTATTAGTAATATCCTAAACTATTTAAGGATCAATTCAATAAAAATGTTTTGCTTAAAAACTCTCTTTAATTTAGAAAAATCATTTTTCTAAATATTATTTAATTAAATACTTAATTAAATCCTAATCATATTAAGATATTACAAAAATAAAAAAATATAAATTAAACATTTTAATTCGAACCTAATCTAATTAGAAATATTAATTTTATAATTAATTTAATTTATGGTTATAATTTTAAAATATAAAATCAATATTTCATACAAAGAAGGAGAAAAATTGTAATTTTGCCTTAATTATACCCCAGGTGTAAGACATATGTTGCAAGAGTAAATTCATAAATTAAACCCAAAAATCTAAATAAGGCTTTAGGGGTAGTATCATAAATTCAGCCCCTTATTTTTCTTTTTGCAGTTGTCAATAATGGGCACACTGTTCACCACTAGCAGTCACTTTAACATCAACATCCTTTTTTTTTTGTTAGGTTTTCTGCAGCGTAAAAGACTGCCTATGCGCTGCGCTGCCTCGTGCTGGTGGCCACCTTAACAATGACAGAAAGGCTTTTACTGGGTTTGACATGGTGCAAGGGATTACCCTCGTGCTACGCCACCTCTTGCATAAGGCAATAGCCTTGCGATTGAGTGGTAGTGGTTGGCACCTTTAGCGCAAGGCAGTAGGGCTAGACACGTTAGCGCTGTTGTGGTGAGGGTGATTAGTAATTAAAAATGTATTTTTATCAACGTTTTATATTATCATTTTGCACTTGAAGTATCAATAACTCCTTAACTATAGCATGGATTATAATAACAAGTATGATAATATAAGATAGCTTTAATTTATGGTAAATGCTCATTTTAAATATAGACATATCTCACAATTCAAAGGATTGATTGATGTGATTAACTATTGAAAGTGAAAGGACAAAGAAAAGGCTAAGGTTAGAAAAGAGATGCTGATTCAATTCAAATTGAAACACTATTCAATTATTGGATCATATCTGGAGTTGTAGATTTTGGATTTCAGTTTGGTTTATATCGCTAAAAAGCTAGGACATAGACCTAAAACATTCATGAGAGCTAAGACTCAATTTTTCTGTATAGAAGTCCAAATCGTAGCATAAAAAAAGAAGTCTGAATCTGTTCTGCAACCCAAACACTGTTCAGTTTTCAGCCCATATCTTAAGTTCTAGAAGTCAAAATGACCTCATTCTTGTTTTGTTGGAAAGTTGAGATAATTTTCCAGAACTTTCATGAAGACTATCCATTTAAATTCTAATGTTAGCAATGATGTTTTCTGCAGACAAGAAGATAAGGTTTGTTACAAAGTCAAGAGGTGGCCACCCACTCAACAATTAGTCATCAAATCAATAGTTCTGAATTTTGGCTTATAAAAGGAGGCATTTGCCATGCATTTAGACATCTTGGTTTTCAGATTAAGATCATGTTCTTGCTTATATATATATATATAATGCTTAAATTTTTCTTTCATTAATCTCATGTTTATGACTTTCATTTCCTTTACTATACTGATATAATCATGCTCTCTTCTTGTTTATTTATGTTTCTCTTCTTCATTATATTTAGCTAAGTTTATTGTGTCAAGGTGAAAATGTTTCACTAATGGTGTTAGAATATGTATAACATAAACTCAATATGAAGTTCAATGTTTATATCCAAGAAAGTTTGTTATTAACATGTCTTCTCTTTTTATCTTATTAATTATTAATACCTTGCTTGTTGAATGGTTAATCTAGATTTGGGTTGTATAACACTTGGTACATCGAATGCTTGGCACTTTCATAGCCAACTGTATGGTATAACCTACACCTGTGCTATGAAAGGAACTTTATTTGTTATTAATATAAGTTCACATCATGAATTCCTGATAATATTTAAAAGTGTGGTGTTACTAAAATAAGATAATTAATATGATCATGTTAAAAATTTAAAATGAACTATTAAGGATAAATCATCCAATTGGAACCTTCTTTGTGTCTGGTTTTCATTTGATTAATAAAAAGAGTTTATACTATACTTATTTCTAATACTATTAGTGGATCTTCTAACCTTGATAATTGCTTTTATCTTTGATTAATACTCACATCAATATCACACCTCAAAAGTTCTCTTCAACTCTTTTTATTTGTTGTTTATAATTTTATATAGTTCACCTCTTCGTGATTTGACCCCGGTCTTGCTGGGTTATTTATTATCTTGACATTCCTACACTTGGAATAATATATCAATCTTTTAATCGTGTAAGAGGGCAACAAGCCAAAACCATGACAATAAGGAGGATAAAATATAAATTACAATGAGGATGATAAAATAACTCCCAACTCAACTCAAACTCTTTGTCGATGCACTCTTGCTCTCAATCATTCAGTGCATTATTTCAGCTCTTATAAGCTCTCTATTGATAGTTGAAATGGGGAACAAACCCTCCCTATTTCCAGTCAATAACGACAACCAAACCACCAAAAGCTTACTACTATTTTCAACATTTACAACCACCTAACTTGCTCTAATTTTTATCTTCACCATGGAACTATCTTAGACTTTTATACAACAATCTTTGATTTTGTCTGTCATTGCTGCCATCTGTTTCCACACATAACACGTTGAAATTCTGTTTCCAGTTTTGCTGATAGGCATTGTATTCTTTAATTAATTCTCCATGTTTTTCATCAAATCTTATAATCTATAGGTTGTTTTCCTCTCATGCTATTCTTCATCGAATAATCTATACACATGCAAAAGAAAAGTGTTAATATGTTCAGAATTCTTCATAGAAAACACAAGTTTGTTTTGTTGAATCTCTATCCAAATGGGAAAATGCAATATATTCACAATTTTGTTTTTAGGTAATAGAATTGATGGTTGTATATTCCTTGGTAAAAGAGGATGATCACGCTAAAATTTCCTAAAAAATTCAAGACCTAAATGAAATTTTAATTATTATAGGTTGCAAACATCAATCAAACTTGCCATTGATGCTTTGATTTTATATTGATGGTACTAATGCTTGAAAACCATCGAAATATATTATGATCAAGAGCTAAATGAAGCTAGAGATTTATTCATGACCTTTAGAAAAAGAGATCTATACTTAATATCCAAATTTATTATTAGATAAGGGTTTTATAGCCTTAATTGAAGTTGATGAGTTAGTCTTTTTGACTTAATATTTTTATGTTCTAAACCCAACAGACTTTGGTTTAGCCACAAGCTAAGCCCAAGACACCGTGGATCTAACAAGATGTTAAATTTAATATACTTGGGTTCAGCAATGAGCTGAGCATAAGACATTATAGGGTGACAAGTTGTCAAACCCAATATATACTTGGGTTCAGCTATAAGCTGAGCCTAGAGCACAATAGGTCTAGCAAATTGTTAGACCTAATATACTTAGGTTCAACCATGAGATAAGCCTAAAGCATCGTGGGTCTGGTAAGTTGTTAGACCTAGTATTCTTGAGTTCATCCATGAGCTAACCCAGGGCATTATGGGTCTGATGAATTGCTAGACCTAATATTCTTGGGTTCATCCATGAGCTAACCCAGGGCATTATGGGTCTGATGAATTGTTAGACCTAATTGGTCTTAGAGAATCATGTTAGGACCATATGGTTCTCTCTAAATATTATTGACATGACCTGTTCATATCAGGAATAATAATCTTCCTACGCCTATAGGTGTATAAAAGAATAGAAATAACCATTTCTCCACACTTGTAAGTGTATGAAAAGTCTTTAAAGGACCTTCCATATTTACATCTCATTAACGATATATAAGAGATTCTTATTCCTCATTAATGCCATCTAGAGAAGAATTGTGTTTAGCTTTATTTTTTTGTGCTCTAACTATTTTTTTTTTCTTGGCTAATGCTTTCATTAAATTCTTTATTTTTTGGTATGTGTACAATCACCTATTTATAGGTGAATTTTTTTATCCTTTTCCCTCTTATTGGTCATTTCTTTTTTCCTTTGCATTTTTGATCCCCTTATCCGTGTGTTTGTGTGTGTGTGTTTTTTTTTTTTTGTATTTTGATATTTTTGAAAAATACAACATCAACGCTGATTCGATGAGCAAAATAAACAATGATTTTGAAATGGACGCGTTAATAGTTGAACGTGTTGAAAACAAATTTTTGAATTCTGAATTCTTTTGAAAAGACATTAAATATGTTGAAAATGATGCAAATATGTCAAAAATATAATTTTTGGATTTTTTTTGTTTTTTTGTTTTGTTTTATTTTTGAAAACTATTGATAAAATGAGGTTAAAAATCGGGTTATGACACCAATCCTAACATCTAGCCATACCATCAAATCTTACTATCACCTATTTTTTTCCCTCAACTTCTTTGCATGAGCAGGTTTTCCTCGAAATGTATCTTTCATAGGCTCTCTTGGCCTAATGGAAAAAGGTGAAGAACTAGGGAATGAAAGGCCTTCCTTTTGCACTCCTGGTTAAAAAATAATAGTTTCTAAAAACCCTAATTATGGGTTCCTCCTTGAAGATTCTCATCAACTTGTTAAATTTAGACAAGACAGTCTACCCATTGGGGTCAAGTTAAGTAGAACTCAAGTTGAAGTAACAAAAAAATTCCTTAAAAATCATTCTAAAGAAAACGAGTATCCAAACTCGTACATACACATAGGTGCAATAATGATAATATTATCCTTTACAGTTTGCTAGTGACCTGATCATTGGTTTCAAGCAACAGGATCATATAGTCCTTTAGTTATTTAGCATTAACTAAGGTCACCTGTTTGTATGACACTGTACTCTCTGCTTCATATGGAGGCATCTTGTGTAACCTTAGTTGTCCCTTAAGATTTGAAGCCTCTTGAGGAACAATCTCATTCCCTTTTTCTAGTGGAAGAGGGTTGAGTAGCACTGTTTTCAAATCTATGACATATTCTAATAACTATAAATCCTTGATGAGTACTTATAGTTTTAGGCCTCAAACTAAAATTTATCTCAAGAGACATGATTTTCTTGTCTTTTCCAGAAATCATTCTTAAGAAAATTTAAAACAAAAAAGAAGAGGTGAAGTGTGGTTTCTGTGTTTACCTAGAAGAAGACGATTCTTATGCACGAAATGAAGAAACTTGATCTCCTTGTAAGGCTCTTATCATAGAAAATATAGAGATAAATTTTGGTAATAGTAAAAAATGAAATTGAAAATGAATAAAGTTTATATAGGTCGTTACCTTATATTTCCAATGCACGAAGAACATGTGGCATCACATCATGACCTTAGAAAGGCTAAACGCATACTGCCAAATGGTTTTCTTAAAAAAATCATTTCACCTCTCTTCAACAAACCTGATCGGTTATCTCCCAAAAAAATTTTCAAGTCCTTATGCATCTAATACATAAGGACTTGGGGGCAATTGATAAGTCAAACTTTTTGACTCAACATTTTTATGTTTTGAAAGAGCCTGAACCCAATATACTTGGGTCTAGCCATGAGCTAAGCCTAAAGTATTGTGAGTTTGACAACTTGCTAGACCCAATATACTTGGGTTCAGCCATGAGTTGAGCTCAAGACATCGTATGTCTGACAAGTTTTCAAATTCAATATATTTGGGTTCAACTATAAGCCTGATGAACTGCCGGACCTATCTCCCTTAGGTTTGACTATGTGCCAGACCTAATTGGTCTTAGAGATCCATGTTAGGACCATGAAATTCTATCTAAAGATTATTTGCATGACATGTTCATTTCAGGAACATAATCATCTCCTTACATCTGTAGGCGTATAAAAAGTCAGAAAGAATCATTTCTCTATACCTATAGGTGTATGAAAGGTCTCCCAATGACCTACTATATTTCCATCTTATTAATGATATATAAATGATTTTTATCCATCATTAATTTCATATAGAGAAAATGATTCTCCAATCCCTCAACTCCATCAAAACTATAAAGTTCAGGAAGTATAAATACCACCTAAATCACTTGGGTAAAAAGTTTACAATTTTAACCCTCCAAACACCCATAACTTAACTCTTAGAGCATTCATCATACCAAAAACAAGAACAAACATCCTTCTTCTTGAATTTAAAGCTCTTTTCTTTTATTTATTATGTTCCTTCTATTTAAAAATCATTAACTTTATCATCGAAGAGTCTCTAAACTCATAAGGACTGTTTTGCAAGTATCATGTCTTCTACTGACAATCACATACTTGAGCTATGGAGAAAGAAATATTGATATGAACACGTGATTAAACACTATCTAAACATCAAATAATCTCATTCTTGAGTATATCAAATTTTAATCAATATTGTTTCAGGAGCATACCTGTCCTTTTTTTTTTTAGTTTTCTTTCAACTAAAAGGATACATGTGTACCTGTCTGTAGTACACATCATGGCAATTTGTTATATTTTGTAAGTCCTGCAATGGGTTTTGACAAGCTAGAACACTTCAAAGACAACACTACTCAGGATATTATTTGTTCCCAGGTCCAAAATAGATAATGCAAATATAATATATGTTGTATGCTAGTATTTTCTTCTATAGAGCATTAGAAAAATTTACCTGAAAGAGTGATTTTTTTAATCAGGGAAATGGTGATTTGACATTAAAAAAAGATGTTGCTGTGTCCAATGTGAGAACTGATTTGACACGGAAGAAATAACCCTCTTGGAAGGTAAGGGGACAAAGACAAATTATGATCATGATGGAATTTGTTCTTTAATGTTGGCTTCTGCAACTTTAAATTTGACTGTGGTCTTTTCTTCAGGCACGTGTTTCAACATCCACAATCAGAATTTTCCAGGTATTAATTTCACTTCCCATGTGCCTATTTTCAAGTGTTTTTCCTAGGATTTTTTTCTTTCTTCCGAGTCTAAAGATGAGTATGAATCTCAAGATTATTCATGGTCTGCATTGAATAAGCTAGCACAGGACAGTAGAACTCTTATAATTTTGTTTGCAATTTTTTTCTTTACAATCTTTTGTTTTCATAAATTAGAGGCTGGAAGCTAATCAATGACCGGTGTTTCAAAATCTGTCGATGTTACTTGTTGTAATATCATTCTTGGATTGCACTTTTGAACCAAGCCATGTTATATCAGAATAGAGATACAAAAAGCTGACAAAGAACTCTATACGTGATCATCACATCAGTCTTTTTTGTGAAGATAGGAATCTGAGGGTGTCTGCTAAGAAACCCGAGCTGGTTTTTAACAAACATTACGGTGTTTTTAAATCATTAATTTATTTTGCATTTGCTATCTTTTGATAAATCAATGCATGGACATCATCATACAGGTGAAAATAGTTTCTGAGGCTTTTGAAAATTTTCAGCTAAAGACATATGGAATGAAAGCACATGTACATGGCTACATGCAACTCCTGATAGGAAGAGGAATCGCCAGAGGTTAGAAGAGCTGTACTGAGAAGAATCACCCAAGGCTGTTGTGATTGCTGCTGTTGTGTCCTATTCCACAGTGCTTTTATTTTGGAACTTGTACGTACGTTTTCCAAATAGAAAAACAGGAAACTAGCACAGATACAAACACACATGATAGGAGAGTTTCATTATCGAGTGTATAAATTCACATTGCTTGCTTCCCTATGTCTCTATTTACTTTTATACTCCTGCACAATATGCGAGTATTCTATCGTACTCTGACCTGTTGGTGGATGATGATGGTGGTGGTGGTGGTGATTTCCACTAATAAAATTGTTTTCACATTTCAATCATTGGGAATGGGTTTTTTCTTGTCATTTTTTTACATATATTTTAGTTTCCATTAGGTGTTTTTTTGTGTGTGTGTGTATATATATATATATATATATAATTTTTTTTGAGCTGGTGATTGTATTTTCAGAAAGCAAGCAACGAAGGCATCGCAAAGTTAATTAAGAACTTGCAGCTAGCTAGATAACTTGACGAGATGCGGAGGATACTTAGTGCAAAATTCTCTGGTTCTTTAGATGATAGTCTTAGAACTATTCTTATCAATTTGCATATGCTTCGAGGGTTCGTGGGAAAGTTGCTGATGCAAAACATTTTATTGACTGGTCTCTGAAATTGTCTATGACATGAACTTATCCTTTCACATTTGACGCAGGCCACAAAATTCAGTTGCAGATTGCTCGGAAGATAAACTGAGTTGGCGTTTTTGTTCCGAGTTTGTGGCTTTGGGATAGATTGCAAAGCCTTACGCCTTATGCCTATGCAGGCATTAGCGAAGACAACCATGCATCCACTCCTGCTTAGCTCAAGGCTTGTTGTCAGGGTTTGAGTCCCATCGTGCTGTTGTCATCACTGTTAACCATGGATGAACCTGTCATTTTGTTACAGCTTAGCTGCTACTACTACAGAACCAGTAATCTGTACCATTTGATTATTGCCAAAAGGTATGTCCTTCAGTTCTACATCTTGGAGCATGAATTCAGGTAGTAAATTAAAAAAAATAAAAATCAAATCCACCCCAGCGGGCTACGACGGCATCATCTTTTTCCCTTCTCCAATCATCACATTCAACTCAGACTGAAGTGGTCGCGCATTGAAACTAAAACCTGCATTTCCATCAAGCTCAAAAGCCCATAGATATCATTGTATTCTTTTCTACTTTCATATTGTTTGCATGCAAGGCAGTGCATTGGCATCCAGTGGCGTTTAACTAATTACAAGTCCTAAAAGGCAAGCAAAACAAAGAGAGTCACGAAGGATGTTAGGCGTACACAGCACCACCATGAAAAAAAAAAGCAGCACCATTCAAATCCCTTCTCCTTCTGTACATTTGGTGAATCGATTAAACTGGGATTCAAACTGGTAACTGATCTGTGGTAAACAACCAAGACATGTTAGCTATTTCGCTTTCTCTGAACCAAATTACCCCGGCTATACACGAACATCTTTTGCACGCGTAATGTAGCATTTAAAATGCAAACCACAGGTAGATAAACCACCCAATCTCGAAAAACTAATAGCCCCTTATGAACCACAAATTTAGGGAGGATCCCCACCTGAAGACAAAGAAGAAGATTCTGAAATATGACCACTCTTAAACGCATTTTGAAACTCATCCATAAGTATAGCCCTGATTTTCTTTCTTAAATCAGAGGCCTCTTCAGGTCTGAACCACTTCTTGCCAAACTGAAACGTAACATATATTGAATCAAGGAGTTAAACTACATTGTTGAAATTATTCATTCAAGTCTGGGTTGGGAGGAATTACCATTGCCAGATCTCTCTTTTTCAGCCTCTCAGGAGCCTCTTGAATGAAGCGCTCCATGAAGAAAAGTACAAAGAGGCCACAATCATAGTCATTTTTCTGCTGGGGCACCTGGTAGGAAATTTAGTAATGGGATGTAGTGAGGTGAAGTTCAAACCAACCATTAAAGAAATGAGAGAGAAGGAAAAATGTGTCTACTTCATTAATGGAGCTCCAAATTCACACATTCAATTGAATAAAAAAAAAAGAACTACCACATATCCGCAAGACAATTGAGTAAAAGGCCAACAACTTTCAGGAACTAAATCACCAATCACCCACCCACGCCAAGTAGGTAAAAGTTTATAGATGTTTTACATTTTTTCAAGAAGAAAATCATTGTGTGGAAAGAATGTAAAACCATTGGAGAAACAGTAAATACAGTTCTCCAACAACACTAAATATCAGCTAAGGAGACGCCACCCCAAGATCTTGGAGCAAAACATCATAACAATGCAAGAAAAAATTTCTACTCAGCAATATTTGTTTCAATGACTGATGATATCGAAATTCCTGTTCTGTCCACATGCATGCAAAACATTGCACAACATCAGAATTCACAGATTCTTACAATTCTTTCTACATAGAAACAAAGCCTGTCCCACTCCAAGAACAATGTCGAAAAAGATAGGTATCACTTTTCATCACAGCAATAACATTTAAAGGACATCCGGGAAAGATGCTTCCTTAGACCTCCTAAGTAAATCATTAAGGTTAGTAAGGACTATAGTCAAAACAAAAGCCTCAACTTTGAAAATCACCCTAGCTTTCCAAATGTGATTAGCAAGAGAGAACAAAACCACACATGATCTGGGGTTGGTATAGACATCAAGGAAAGATTTGCACAAAAACAAAATCCACAACCTTCAGAAACCACACTCTACAATCAAGCCTGGCAGAGAAGATACAGAAGTTAAGGATATAGGCTGTTTGGAACCCTTGGAATTGAATTCAATTCCATAGGTTAAATCAATTTCTGTATCTGAAACCCTTATGAGGGTACTAGAATTCAAATCATAAGAAAAAGGCAAAAGCAAATCAGAGGGGAATATAATATTCATCAACAATGAAAATAATATTCCAAAAATATTCATCAACACCTATTTCTTCAAATGATTTGCTGCCCTCCTCTTCTTTTGTTCTGTTCTCTTGATATATTATTAAGAGAACTAATGTGTTTGTTGTGGTCCTTGTGGGTGCTAATCATATGGTAACCGAATAGATCATTTTTTTTTTCCTTTTAAATGGCGATGTCATTCAAATTAAATAACAATAAAGTACAAATCAATTATTATTCTCTAATTAAATTATGACTTCAAGATTTAGAAAAATTCTTGACGACATCAACAATATAATTTAATTTAGTCTCTTAAATAACAATTGGTCCTTTTAATGATACGAATAACAAAGAAAACTCTCTAAAAATAATAATTTAGCTTTCTTTTATAGGAACATGTATTTTATGCACACAACAAGCAAATGGGTCATACTATTAGGCTCGTTGATCTAAGAATTTAAAAATGTTGATCATTGTTAATGAATCTCTTCTATATAGCCCAAAACAATCACCAAACTTTTTCTAAAAAGAAGAGAAACCAAAATGAGAAACAATAATAAATAGTCGATAAACAATTATATAAATCTAAATACAAGATGTAAATTTATAAATAAAAATATAAAATAACAGAATTAAGGGCAAAATAAATATGTCTTTGTAACAATTTTATTTTTTTTTAATTTAGAGCAAAATTGTCAAGATTGTTAATTCAATTCATTTCCACGTGTATTCCAAACAGTATAATTGAATTTAATTCTGTGGTTTAGTATTTTATTCCAGACATAAGAATTGTAATAAGTTATCAATTGAATTCAAATTACATGTGGAATTGAATTCAATTACACATGATTTGGTTCCAAACAACTTGTATATGCAGCCAAAGATCTTGAGGTTCTCTCATTAAGATTCAAAGATAAAGAAAGATCCAATTAACATTACCCCCTCCATTATGCAAACTGGGGAGACTGTACATATGGGCAAAAGTTTTAAGGAATACCCATGGTCATATTAAGGCATAAATACCATTCAAGGGAAATGACCATGACACAACACAACACTTGGGGCATTTTCTATATAAACTCACCGCAATGATTTTGTCCTCAATTCTACGATCTAGATGTTTCCATATTCTATCTGGAATTGGAAAATCTGTAGGAACAACTTCTTGATTCATAAACCTCCATTCTTCTTTCAAATAGCTGCAGCACACAAGTAACACCATTCATTAGGATTTGAATTTACAGCATTCTAACAAGGTATTACAACGAAGCTTTAATTTATAGTTCTTTCCCATTATCATAATAGTTCCCAATGCTTCTCACATGCTCAACCTTTGAACATAGAAAAATGAAGTAATTCCCACTGTAATTTTCTGCAGCTACAGTTCAAAGGTACTTCTTTCTCAATAATGATTATCAAAAAGAATTTTAAGTTTGCAACAACACTATTAGTCCCTTTCCTGAACAAACCCAATAAAAAAGACATTCATAGAAACAAGGTACAAACTGTTACGTTACTTCAGCAAGAGGTTAGTTATGAAAACAACTCTACTGCTTGGAAGGACTTTCCTGTCTCACCTTTTAATGTTAGAAAATACCGTACTGCTACAATGAAATCCCAATGAATCTAAATGAAGAATAATTGGTCCTGATTCATCTTTCTTATCCGGGAAACATAGAATCACCAAGCTCCAATGAAGACTGGATACATGAAAGACAACAAAAATTTGTGAAACAGGTGAGAAATGATTTTTACCAGATGAGAGAAAAGGCAGGGAGAAGATGGCATCTCTTTTGGTTGGGCACTAGGCACCAACCACTGACATGAGATAGCACTATAATAATACTGAACACTAGTACATACTTTTTTGCTGTTATTTCATAATGAAAGACACTGATACACATTTCACATGAGCAAGCATGTTAACAAATATGCATATGTACAGTGCTTACAAAGATCAGCCATTATCTATTCCAATGGCAGCGATACAGGTTATCAATCATAAGTGCAATAGGTTCAAGTCTGCAAAGGGGCAACTTCATACGAAAATGCACAACATAAAAACAAAGAAAGAAAAAGAAAATGTTCATAACCTGATTATCCTGCCTGGATCTTCCTATGCTGGAGGGAGAGGCATCACTGGCTAATGACCTTAAACAAATGTATTCAGTCTCAACTACTCATGTATAAGATGACTCCTATTGTGCCAATATCCAATTCGTTTTCTAGTCACCATTTATCCAAATCAACTTTTGTTGTTTTTTGTTTTGGTTGAAGGAGCAAACCATCCCAATAGAAAGGTGGCCAGTGTTCATCGCTAGATCATTCCAATCTATCATTTTAGAATGTTACACATCAAACCAATAAAGATGGAAATAAAATAGTCCGTTCTTTTTTACTATTTACTCTCTCTAAACAGGCATAATAACCCAGAAACAAATTGAGAACTTCTCTAACTTCCAAAGCCTCTTGTATCATCAAGCCCATTAAACTCGATTAAGAAAATATTAAATTATACAGGATACCTAACATTAGATTTCCTAAGGATAAAATTACTACCATCATATGGGGTGGATATTGGTGCCTTTTCTTATCTTCCTTTTTCATTGTTCTTCTATATTTCCTAACGATACAATTACTACCATCATATGGGGTGGATATTGGTGCCTTTTTGTCTTCCTTCATTTTTGAGTGGTGGTTCCTTTTCTTTTCTTCCTTTTTCATCCTTCTTTTCTTATTCTTTTTCTTTATCCTTTATGATCTTTCAAAGTTCTCAACTTGGCATAAATGCCTTCCCTTTCAGCTGACTTACCAAAATCATACTAAGGCATAACAAAAATACCAAATAAATGCATTACAAAACCATATTCTAATAGATATAATGAAAAAGATGCTGATTCATCTAGGCACTCTTTTAAGCACCTCTAGACCTGGCCTTAAAAGGCATTTTGGCTTGGTGCCTTGCACCTAACACCCAAGGGGGGCCTAACAGCATTAATTAAAGAATTTTAAATCCTTCAACTGGATGGTCAAGTAACTATAGTCCCATGGGTTTAGCTTAATGGATGCTGTTGAGGTGCATATCTCAGGTTTGAATCCTTGCCTGAATAGTTTGAATTTACCAGTGTGGAAATGAGGAGCTTCTCCACTCACATGGAGTTTACTAGTAACCACAAAGAAATCCTCACATAAAAAGTCAATTAACTACTGACTAGACTAATTTCAATCTTACAAATATGAAAGATATAAGAGCAATAATCTTGCAATCACAGCCTACATTTCTCCTTATAAGCAGCAATATGCAATCAGAAATAAGGGAAGAATTGGTAAAGCAGTTAAAATTAACATAGATAACTTACTCATCATGTATGGGAATAAGTATGTAAGCCTTTTCAAATATATTGACACCTTTCCACCACCTTCTGAATTTGACAAAAAATGATTCCTTGTCACTCCCCTGCATATAAAAGGAAAGATGAGTTATGAATAAATGTGAATGGAGACAGTGCAGGCATAATTGGGCATTCAACTATAAAACATTTCGAAGCAAAAACTTCAAGAAATTACCAAATATAGCCAAAAGTTTTCCCTGAAATTTTTTTATTTTAAGAAAACAAGGTGTTTTTAATCAACTCAATTCTTAAACCACCACCACTAAAACAATATTGAATTCCCGTATCACACATGTAGCTATTTATTTTAATTCCTGATTTTTCTCAAGATAAAAATCATGGGCAAAATCTTACACTAATAAAGCTGAGCTGCCTCAGTCAAGATCCATCAAATCATTTTCAAATTACTTTCACATAAAAATTGTAAAGTTTAATATAAAAGCAATGACATTGCCAATATTTTTTACAGGTACTTAGCTCTAATAGTTCAGGCATTCAAAAGCTCTAGTACAAAATAGCTTTCAAATGTCAGATCTCTGAATGTATGTTCTGATGAATTAAACAATGTCACTTAAAAGAGACAAGAAACCTGACATGTTTCCTTTTTTTTATTAGTTAAACACCAAGCAAGAAAGCTACCTTATATGATATGGCCTGTTCCAGCTTCTTGTAAAAGAATGTGTTAAAAAAGTGATAATCACACGTCGCCTTATTTGCTGGAGATGCTTGCAGACGTATATATCTAAACAAGAAAAGCAGTAAATAACTAAAAAGAGAAATTTAAGACTGTCACTTAAAATCTGCAAAGAAAAACCTAGAACATCCCCAAAAATAGGGCATTCTGAGTACATACCAACAAGATTTGGATAAAAGCGTTGCATTTTCAAATTACAAAAAAGAAGTGTAAGGAATGAATGCTAGTGTTTCTACTACTCTATTACGCTAATAATAGCCAATAGTATCACATGTTTTCAAAATTTAATAATTTATTCTTCAAATAGAAAACTCTCCTTCAATGTATAATGAACTGAAAATCATTCCTGTTAAAGAATTAATATGCAACTCCAGATACATTGAGCTTGCTAATGAACTGAAAATCATTCCTATTAAAGAATTAATATGCAACTCCAGATACATCTACAAGATACAAACACCCGCTTTAGGAATGCAGTTCCAGTGCTCTTTAACCTCATGGTACCCAGTTTAGGCAACAAATAGGCAGACCAGCTTGCAAGTTGGTCAGGCACAAACTCATATGAAGACTCATGAGAAAAATAATCCACCCAATCCAACTTTGGAGCAGTAAAAGAACAAGCTGAAGTCAAGGACCTATAACATTGAGCTTACTGCTTGCAAGACAGCCTGAAAATGTACTTCATAGAATACTCCTAAGGAATTGCTGATTTGCTGGTGAATCCATTGTCCTGCTTATAGATGTTTTATGGGGGACTATCTTCATCCTAGACTGCATCATTTTGCACAAGTGTATCATTGGACTTCTGTCCCATCTACATTGTTTGGACTTTGCAGCACATTGTTTGGTGTGTTTAGATCTAGGTGTTGGAACTGTCATGTTTTCAATTTTAGGATAGGAGCTTGACATAAAATGTCCAAATTTTGGAACGGATACTCTTAATTCCTATAAATAAGCATCTTCTGCCTTCAGATGTTTTCCAGCTGAAATCTAATAAAAAACTAAACAAGTTACTGATGCAGCATAAGGCAGACTTGTCCCAATTCCTTTGTAATTTTTACATTCAGGACTTATATATTACTTAGGGAACTCATAATTTACGATATTTTGTATTGCGAAGGATTTTAATTAGCACACTGTTTTATTTTGTTACTGGTTTGCTTCCTATTTTGGTTCCAAAGTTATCAGATTTGTGGACATTTGGGTCACTGTGGTAGGAACATGATTCGCACGTGTGCATTCATGATATGTAGGGGCAGTTAGTATGCTAAATTGGATTGTGGTACATTTTAGAAACCTATTTGGGTCATTATTAAATATTAATATTATTAGGCATCTATTATATAAAAATAACAATATTAGCGAATGAACGAAAATATTATTGGTTGAAGATTTTTCAAATAACATAAAATAAAAAATCTAGTTCCAAATAGAATTAAAAATAGGCCTAAAGAGAATTGTATACTAGGCTAAATTTTAACTTAAAAACCTGGCCTTTTCTTCTCATCCTTCCCTTTTCTTCTCTCTTCCTTTCTCTCCTTGAAACAACTGAAATGCCTTCTTGCTTCTCTCTCTTTTTTTTCCTTCGATGTTTAATTTGAAAACACCAAGAGACTAGTACACCAATTTCAGCAATCCAGGTTGAGTGCCTCCAAAACTGAGTATTCAATGTACTGGGATCTGCAATCTGAATTGTGGTGCAGGGGGGGTAATTTAATCGAGTTATTGATTCTATGTTTTTGTGGACATCAAGAACAAGGTTCTTGTAAATTCAAGAAGCTCTCCTTGTAGATTCAAGGGTTTGGTCTATTAGATTCTTATGTTCTCTATACATTGCATTCTTTCACTCTCCTCGCTAATATGTCAATCTGTATAAAAGACATTATTCAAAAGGAGAAAAAAGACTTATCACATATGGAATCTTTTATCATGTCAAGAAACATGACAAGCTCGGAGGGCTCTGCTCATAAACTTATAAAAATAGCCAGTGTGCAGAGTTGGAGGTCATAACTCAGTGTCTGCCAAGTTTGCATTTTCATATTTTTCTGTAAGCCATACTAAGTGGTTGTAAAAGTTTCAAATAAATCCCTAATGACCAACTCCTTTTAAACTGCTCTCCTCAAAACAGCAGTACAGTTGAAACAACTACTCTAAGAAGAAGAAAGAGAACAAACAGATAGCATCCAACGATTCAATCAACAGCCTCAAATGTAGAAAACTCACTCACAAATTTTTCATGAACCCTAAATGTGCAGGCAGGGTTTAGGAGAATAATAAATTGAATAACTGCCCCAAGTTATCAGATCAAAACTAAACTGTATGCTAGTACAATTACCTGATGTAAAAGTTCATAATAGGCGATGTCAAAAAAGCTTCAGGGGCGAGGCAATCCATATCCTTGTAAGCAATTTCAACAGATGCTGGATCATCTCTGGGTCAAAGATAATCAAGAAGTCATCAGAAGATTATGTGTTGTCCCTGTTGCAAACTAATTTAAAATAGTTGAAAGTCATCAGAAAAAAATTGCTGTACCTTGATGGATAAGAGATCTTAGCATCCTTCATGCTACAAGTAACAGAGGGATCAAAATTACCATTAACAGCGTAGTCAAAAGTTGAAACATGGGAAAAAAGGAAAAAAAAACATTGTGAGTTTCAATTACTGTTCAGCCAATTCTTTTGCTAGCTCTGTTGTCCCTATCTGAGGTTCATCTTCGTCTAGGACAACAACTGTCGGATCCTGTTTAAATAATGTTATCATGTATCCAATCAGCTGCTGAAGACAAAACATGTTATTGCAGAACAGTGTAAACAGCGGGTTGCTATTCCATAAGATACACTTGGCTACCTTTGAGCATAGCAGAATAAATTTCATGCACCAAAACAACTGGCCATTCTCAATGTCATGTCTCAACTCCCCATTTTCTATTAGCCTGTATCTTTACTTCTGTTTGATACAGTTCAAAATAAAATTTTCCAGAGTTTTTTAATACAGCTTACAACTGCAGTAGTGAAGAATAAATTAACTGATTTTTGGGATTGTGGAAAGCACCATCATCAAACATGTGCTTGGGCATCCCGCACCCAATTTCAGTGAAACATCAACACCAACACAAACCACACCTGATCATCAGTGCAAGGGTATTTTCCAATGTCCACACATGAGTTATGACTCGATAAGAGAATATTCAAATTACTTTTAATTTTTATAATTTTCATGAGAAGATAGTGATGGTTTAAATACAAATAGAATTGAGTTCTAAAGCAGTTTCTTTATAGTTAAAAGCCATTAAAACATATTATTTATGAAAGCTACCATGATAGAACATAATGGTTACTGTAGCTCCAGCTGCTTTGACTAATACCAGACCTCAGGTAAAGCTTCTTCAAAACATAAGTAGCCCTGCATTCAGGTTCTCAGGCCATATACACAATCCCAGAACTAGGTCCCACTAATCAGATCTACCATTGTAAGATCAAATCTAGGAAATGGTCCCACTAATCAGATCTACCATTGTAAGATCAAATCTAGGAAATGGACGCAAACAAGCATTTTTAGTTTTCTGCCAAAACCACCAATTAACTTCTAGAAATATCAACAGTAGAATTCAAAGAAATTGCAATTCACACAACTCCATGACTTGCCACACGTTTTTCAATATGTATAAAAAAATGAAGAAAAAAAATCTTTGACTTGAGAGCACCAAGAGGGTGGAAAAAACAAAACGAAAAAAAAATGTAGTTTACTAGAAAGAGAATAGACAAAAATTATAACAGAAAGATCATCCACAAAATATATTAGTGCCAAAAGACTAGCCTTTAAGTAGCTATCTAAATAACAAAGAGAAAATTTCCGCATCCCTCAAAAGCTCTCCTATCATGAGCCTACATACTAACCAAACAATAGCAAGAGATTGCATATATTACAGGGAAAATTTCCTCTGCATGGGGTGGATATCAATCTGATGTAAACAAAGTGCTAGGCCAATAATTTGAGAATCTAGACAATCAATGCAGAGAAAAGTTTTAATAGCATTAATCACAGATCATTAGACATGACTCTACAAGTGACACTTCCAGTTAAAATATCATAGTCTAACCCTTTCAATTACTAATCTTCTTTTTATTTTTTTGTATAGCAAAGAAATGACACTCTAATTATCACTATCACTCTGAACAACAAGCTTTTTCTTATGAACAATTACGTGTATAATGCACACCATCAGTCATTTATAGAGCTTGCCTATTGGCTCAAACAGTCGGGGGGGGGGGGGGGGGGGGGTGTTGGGGATCAAAAAACATACCTTCCTAGGCTTTGAACCATTTGAAGGCAAGACTCGGCAATCATCCTTCCTACCCGAAAAAATCAAATTAAAAATTAAACAATGCCCATGAATTATAACATGCATTTATTCCATTCAACTCAACTGTTTGAAGCAATAAGGGCAGATGAAATTTATCTACTCAAGGATTCATGTGAAGAGGCTGCCAGGTTGAAAACCATGCCAAAATGCTAATATGGTATATCTTATATGACATTGATCTTAGATTAATTCTACACACAAACTCCAAGTGCAATCTGTATTTATTATGATTATTAGATCTGATCGCTTAAAATTTAGAAATCAAATAATATAAAAATCTTCACGAGCAAATATTCTTGAAATGTGTTTGGATAACATCCTTTTTCGATGAGGTATGGTGTCTACTATTCCTCCCGCCCATCATTTAGTTAACAATAGACATCTTCACAAGGAAAAACTAAGAGAGATCACATAAACTGGTAAATAAGAGTGCAACTGAACAATGTGTCACGTCAGTGGGAACGTATACAATCAAACTTTTTTTTTTTTTTATGGGTACGAAGAAAAATCTTTGTGTGCATACAGCACACCTTGATATAAATACACATGACACAAGGACAACGGGATGAATGTAAAAATGCTTACTTCTTGGAGGAATTGGTGGAGAAATTTTCGCTGTTGTGGTGTAAAAGATGAGCAGAAGAAGCTTTACCCTTTTGATCACCATTAGCAGGTCCACGTCTTTCTCCATTAAGAGAGACGCTTGCACATTGAAAAGGCAACTGTCTTGATGATGACTGTATGTTCTGTTTTCTCTTTTTGCATGACCTTCCATTGCTTCTCATATTTTGGCGATTACAGAGACCCAAGGTCGTCAATTCTTTATCGAATGCATTACCTACCCTACAATCTGTCTGTTAAATAAATAGTTAGGTAACAGCAAATATGCTATGCAAAGAAAGAAACCCCTAGCTATGAATGAATGGCTTGAAAACATAAAGAAGAGCATCATACATTTTCTTCCATCTTTCTACTAAAAATAGTGGAAAATTGGGATTTTGAATTTTTGACTTGAGATGATGCATCCTTTTGTCCAAACCCATCTGAAGCACATACAAAACCCATTTACAGATACCTTAAATATCTTTTTTATTTTCATAAACATTTAGGAGAGAAAATTGAAGTTAGCAATTGTACTTGAAGCTGTTGAGTTTCTGTGCTTCTCACATTCAGCAACATCCTGTCCAGTAAAAAAATAGCAACCAATTCATGCGAGAATCAATTTTCAAGACTCAAAAATAAAAATCACAGAGATTGATGGAAAACCCACTAAAACAATGGAAAACAGACCATTTGGGCAGGGTGACGATGTTTTCTTTGATCAAGCTCTTCTTCCATGGCCTTAATAGTAAGTTGAAGCTTCTCCCCTTTGTCAGGTAATGTAGGGCCTAACTTCATAACATGAATTTTGTTTCTCTCAATTTGTTCCTCCAGCTTCTTATCGGAGATTGAAGCAAAGTCCTCTCTCTGACTCGGCGTGGGCTGTGGTTGCGGTTGTGGCGTGTCTTTCACGATCACTAATGGCGGTGGTTCGCCGTCGTCTCTGCCCATGATCACGTCCCAGTTTGAGTCCAGGTCCAGTGGTCTCTTCTTTGACTTCTCTTCCCCCATTCCATGCAATAAGAGTTCTGTCTTCTTTTTGTACAACAAATTGGGAGTTTATTTTTTAGGATTTATGAAAGAGAAGGAGAGGGAGAAGTAATAAAAAAATATAAGACGAATGGGGTTAGATTATAAGAGTCGCGATACTTCCACTCAGGGTCGCTAGAGGTGCTGCTGCTTGCTGCTACGGCTGAAATAATTGGGCTGAGTATTGGAAGTTGGATACTATTGGGCTATAGTTGTTAAACCTCATCGCGTCTGGAGTCTGACCAGCCAAGATCCCGGATTGCCGATTAGCCGATTATACGGAACACATTTAATGATAGCACATAAACTAGTCAATTGATCCGTGCTTGCTGCAAGTATGGAGATTGATTTTCTTGAAATCTCATAATCTATCTTTTTAATTAAATTGATTAATTTTATAGGTTTAAATATAATTTTAATGATTAATAAAAATACAATTTAATTTTTTAAAAAAATCAAAATAATATTTTATTTAAAAAAAATTATTGAGATTGACTCCATTTCTATCCTCAAGTGATTCAAGTCATGGGCTTTATTGAGTTTAATAATGTTTTTTTTAAAAAAATGTTTTTAATTTTATTCACAATTTATTTCTCAATCAATTCAATATTAAAAAAAATCAAGAAAAAATTATTAAAAATGATTAAATGACCCAAAAGAAAAGAGCATATCCGCCCAATGGATGAACTCGTCAAATCTATAAACCCGGTAACCCAGGTTAGCACATCAAACCTGTAAACCGAGTTATTGATTCTAGTGGGATTATAATTTGTTTTTTGAAAAACTATTTTTTATTTAACTACATAATAACAAAAATAAATAATTGCAAAATCAAATACCAACTTAATATTGAGATGCTGAAAACACTAATGAATATATATATTAAACTAGTCAGACTTTTTATGAAACTAAAGTTTTTAGAATATGATAAAAAATAAACAAAAAAAAAGTCAAATTTAGTAAAGAGAGAGATAGATAAAAGACACCCCAACAAACTCATTTTGGGTTCATAATTTTTTTTTCTTTAAGAAAAAAAGAATAGAAATTAAGAGAAAAATAGAAATTAAGATATTTAATATCATAAAATAGATAATTTACCTAGTTGTGTGTAATGAATTTGTTTATTCAAATTAAATTAAAATAGAAATCGACAAACACATAAGATTTATTGGATAAAATAAAAAAAACTACTATGCAAAACCGTATATATTAAAAATATCATAATTAATAAATATTTTTCATTTCTAAAAATAAATTTAATATATATAAAATATTTTAAAAACACTACAAATAAATAATACAAACCTCTTAAAAATTTAAACAAATACAATATAATTAAAAACTAATGACTATTTTAAAGAGGATAAATAATAAAAAAGAATCACAGAGAGCTAAAATACAAATTTAAAGATTATTTTAAAAAACATATATAAAAAGTTCTGGAAAAAAAAAAGCAAATAATAAGGCCAGACCCAGCGTCTCCCTATTGTCTAAAAGACTCACGCATAGGATTGCAATGTCAAGCCCAGTTGAGTGGGCTTTTTTGTAAAATAATAGGGCAGACGACATGTCACTTGTCCCAAATCAATTTGAAAAAAAAAAAAACGACGCGTTATCTGGCATATCCAAATTGTAGCCACTATGGTGGCTGGAAAATCGGGGTGCTTGATTTTTGTCCTCTAAAAACTAATTTTTTATTCATTTTCAATCGAAAACATTTAGAAAACACTTTCATAACCTTGTTCAACCCATCCTTAAACCTTCAACAACACATTAAATCGATCCAAAATCAAGAATTAACCTAGAACCCAATTTCTTTCCCTAGATTAGATGTAACATTCCCAAATTTATCCTCATAAGTGGGATAAAATAACAATCTCATATTAAAAAGAAAAACACAATAATTTATTTATACAGTTTTCACATAAAAATCTACCGAAATTTCAGCAAAATCTCTCATATATCGGGAGATCCCAAGTTATTGACATATAATTTGTTTACACTTCTAATATCCCGCATCTCATAACTCAATCATCATGAGACTCAATCCCACAAACATCATCATCATCTCAACAACAATATCTATAACATACATTGAATAACAAATATTATTATAGAGGGACAAATGACATAAATATGCATTCATGAAACATGGTTATATGAATTACAGAGTTAAGTTTATTTATTCAAGTTTAAACATTAATTATACAAATGTTTCAATATTTACAAAATACAAGGTCATTCTCCCTAGATTACATAATAAAAAGTGAAACAAAGCTAAAATCTACTTCTGTTGTGCATGCGATGGTCCTGAAACAAAATACATATTATTAAAACATGAATATCTCAATAAACATAGTAACACAAATATTCGATAATTTTAAAAGGTAGGCATGTATTCTTATTCTATTCATTTCCTTTTGTTTTCATTGGAACTCTTTCTCATTCAATTACTAAACTGTTTCGTCCTCCATTTCCATCTTCCATTCAAGATTCCATAAAATCAACCATATTTATTTCCACCTAACAAATTATCGATACCTTTATCGGTATCATTATCACCCCATAGGCGTTGATGCATAACGATCCCCTTACCCAAGACTTTAACATATACTAAATACTAGTTGATGTATGGTGATCCCTTTATCCGGGATCCTAACATACACTAAATATATATTAGTCGATGCATGATGATACCTTTACCCGGAATCCTAACATACACTAAATGTATGATAGTCCATGCCTCTTAGGCATCGATGCATGGTAATCCCCTTACCCGAGATCCTAACATATACTAAATGTATGCTAGTTCATGTCTTATATCACACTTATTATATTTTTATGTCAGCGACACTTCCATCACTAGGCAATTCACACGAAAAGAAAACATCCACCTTGGACACGTATACATTCAAGATATTATCTGAAATAACAATATATTTACACAAACTTTTATTATTCATAATATCTAATATTCGATAATTCATATTTCACCTCAATAACATAATAATTCATGAAATTTACCAAAGAAGAATAAGTGCAGATCACCTCCTTATAATAGAAGCTCTACTCGTGCTTTTCTGTTGTTGCTGCACCACGTTTGTGGTCCCTTTTGTAATCACAAGCATATCTCATAAATTATCTTTATTCAAGGATACATTTCATAATAACCATATTAACAGCCAATACAGATTTTTCTTTCAATTATTCCTTTTTTTTATATTTTATGTTTTCTTATTCATCCATTAATATTGTCATTCTTTGTCCAACCATAGTTATCATTACAAATTTTCATTTTGAATATGGCTCGTTTCTTTTGGAAATTAAAGTATAATATCACATGTTCCTCGAAGTGAAAGGACCCAATTTTCACCCTTAACGTGTCTAGATAGTCGCTTTAGCGACTTTCCAAATCTGCCAGTAAATGTCGTATTCTGACCTTTCCTTAAATATTTAACTATATTTGGAGATCTAGGACTCCGTTTCAAACAAGGCTGGTCTCTTTAGAATGCTAAGACATGGCACTAGAATTCCCTTAAAGGGAGGAGAACCCATTTATGCTCTCAAGACACTCAAAATTATTCGTCAATGAATCAGACCTATTGCTCGACAGGGTGTGTTATGACCCCATCTTGGTTGTTGACCTATAACTGGAGTTCTATAGCTCAAAATTAAGCAAGACTAAATTCTTTAATTAGTCAACATTCAAAACTATAATTTTTATAAGGAACCTGATCTTAATTCCCTCATCGTTCTACTTAAATTCTCTCTGAAAGTTAGGAAATGAATCTGTCCAGATTCGTCAATCTTTTTATTTACACACAACATTCACAATTCAATTTTCTCTCTTTTATCTCAACCCCTAACCATATCACATACCATATAAAAGTGTTAAAAATATCTTTTAGGAGCCAATTTACTCTATTTATTACAATCTTCCATCTTAACGTCAAAATAGAATATTTTCATCGATTTACTAACTTTTCGAACAATATTTTTCTAAACACAATCCCTGCTATTTCAACATATATCTTCCTTATTTTAACATAATTAAACACATGTTATCAAGTTAAATGTGTCGAATTAAGCATCCTTCCCCTTTGATGCATAATTGGTCAAAAGCATGACCTTAAGGAACCAAGAGTTCCCTAATTCCTTCCATGCTAATTTCATTCACTTCACACACACACATTCATTTCATAAACAACCTATTATAATAGATTCAATAAGGAAAAAACCATAATTTCCCTTTTTTCCCTCTGTATATGGCCGACCACCAATTATTTAGTTACTCATATATTTTATTTGATAAATCCTCATGATTTCATGCCTCCAATCACATATAACATATGAATTAACTCAATTCTAACAAATAATACATTTTTTTCCAATTCAAGTCTAAGAACCCTAATCTAAAATTCAACATTAAAGCATCAATTCGTAATCGAATTTGAAACAACTTATAGGACCATGTTTAGAACTCTTTACTTGGTGAGAATCAAGGTTTTTATCTTTAACCAATCGAAAATTTCTTACTCCCTCCTTTTCTATTGATAGTCGACCCTCTCCTCTTTCTTATTGTTCAAATTTTCTTGTTAATTTATTGCCCGCAAGTATTTATTCTACCTATAAACCCTTAATCTTGAATGGGTTCTTGGAAATTTTGGTGTGTCTCTCTTGATTTTGCAAGAATGAATACAAAAAATCCCTCCCTTTTTCTTATGGTTGCTATAGATTTTGGTGAGCACGGGAAATGAGTATTTATACTCTATAATTTCTTTTATTTGCACTTAGGCCCCATCTCCTTTAATCGTGTTACTTTTTCCCCTACATCTTTTTCTTCATATAATTAAGCTACAATTCTTTTAGTTTCTTATAATTCCACCCCTATTTTTTTTTGTTTAGTTTATTTTCTTTCATTTAATCCAGCCCCTAATATTTATGGGTTAATTTATAATGCCTTGAAATATTTTGTCCAAAAATTTATATCTAAAAATTTTTGAATTCCTATTTTTATTTAAACATAATTTCTTCTCTTTTATTTTTCATTTATTTAGTTTGGAATTTATGCAAATATTTATTTCTCGGGGTTTAGATTAGATCTATTTTTTAATGCATTTTCAAGGTAACAAAACACTTAATTCAAACTCCTCTCATCATATGAACCATTTAAAATAAAATTCTAACGTTTTGGTGGCCATAATTGTTGAAACAATGTTTTCCTCTCTCTAGGTCAGATTCTGACGATTGTCTCTCTCCCCTCTCACCTAATAAAGATTGAAAATGATGAAATTGAAGTTCAGTATTGAAATGAATATTTGAAAAATGCAAAGGACCAGTTACTTTATAGTAAAAAAAATATGGGAGACAAAAATGTACTTTACCAATGAATTCGAACACACCACCTATATTATTTATGTATTGCACTTTAGTCACATGTCTTGCAATTCAACTCTCACTCCATAAAAAAACAATTGGGCTCTAATTTGAGCTTAATTATGCCAAAAAAATGTTTGAGAATCAAATTAAAATTTTTTAAAAATTTCACTATTATAATCTACAGAATGTGAGAAGGTGAACAATTATATGGCTATAGTAAAAACATCACACCATTTACCTTTATAGATAATAATAATAATAATAATAATAATAATAATAATAATATCCTAGGAACAAAAATAATGGAGAGAATTGTTTTAATGTACATTTTTATATTATTGGTAATAAATTTTTATTCGAGCTAAAATTTTATTATAAGATTTTAAGACTATGTTTTATAGAGTTTAAGTTTTGTAGCAATGCAAAATTAAAAAGGTTTATTTTTAATAATTCTAGAAATCATTCATCAGAATTTGTTAAATTTTCACATGTGATTATTATGTTTTTTTCTATTTAAATTATAATTTTTTCATTGCTTTACTATATTTAATTAAGATTATTTTTCTAGTTTGTTTATGATTTTTTTTTTGGATTTTCTTATTGGTTTAAGTTTTTTAAATTTATTTAAGGAGTTGTAAATATTCTAAAAATATAGATTATCTAAAAAATGAATATTCAGTGATAAGATTTTGAATTTTGGGTTTCATTATGATCCCTAGTCGGTATAATAATGTGTTCTTTTATTTATTGTCTTTTTTATATTACTTCATTTTGCATCAAATTTAAAAACTACTTTTGTTCAAAAAAGCTTGGTTTACACCCAAAAAATATAATCTTTATTAAACTTGTTTTGGTCTGACAATTTGGTAAAACCAACTCATGAATCGAAACTTGATACGAGCCGAGTTTCAATTTGAATTAGTTTAAATATCAACCAAGTAAAATCTAGGTAATCTGACGAGATTGACTCGCAACCTGGTTTTGAAATTAAAAAAATACTAAAATAATATTATTTTATATAAAAAAATAAAAATAATAAACTTGGATTGATACAATGACCAAGTGTGTTAATTCAATAATTTCGTGTCTTTTTTAATTAGTCAGATTCAAGCCAAGCAGACAACTATGTAAAATGTTAAAAAATATTAATTGTGAAGAAAATAATTAATATTATTAAATATTATGTCTTTTCCATTTTTATTTTAAAGTTTTTTTTTTTAATTAAAACAATTTTTTTTGCTAAATAATTAATAAGTTTGCCATAATTGTCGAATCTTTCTTGAAACCTGGCTTCGAGTCTTTCAAGTTACGCATCAATTCATTGAATCCCATGCGTCACAATTATGTCCTTCATGGTTTGGCAAATTTTCATATCACAAAAGGTGTATGTTTCCAATGCAAGGATTCAAGAACCATCTCTAACACATTTGTTGGTTTACAATATTTTTTTAGTTGAAACATGTTTTTCATATGGTTAATTAATATAATATATATTATATACATTATGTATCACAAATTTACTTTGTAGTTGGTTGGTCTAGTAGCCTTTTGTTATTGACAAAAACATGGTTACAACAATAACATCGAATTTATATTTTATTTTTGGTAATATTTGATCAAATTAGATTGGATAGTTATGTCTTATCAACTGGATTTTGATTAGGTTACTTGAGTTGAACTAAAATTTTATCTTTTAATATTTAACATTTTATTGTAATTTTTTATAACTAACATAATCTACTTTTGCTATTGACAAGAACATGGTTACAACAATAATATCGAATTTATATTTTGTTTTTGGTAATATTTGATCAAATTAGGTTGGATAGTTATGTCTTGTCAACCAGATTTTGATTAGGTTACTTAAGTTGAACTAAATTTTTATCTTTTAATATTTAACATTTTATTGTAATTTTTGATAACTAACATAATCTACAAAATTTATTCAAAAAAATAATCATATCCTAAATAATTTTATGATTTTTCAAATAAAAAAGTAGTTTTAATTAAATTTCAACATTTTAGAAGAAATATTGGTTTAAAACAAAGAGTGGAAAAAAAAGAAGTCATTTATGCTAGGCAAACATGCTTATGCTATACCCAAGAGACCTTCTCATTCCCTCCTTTCTCTATCACTTTTCCTTGCTCTTCATAGCAAGAGGCCTCTTCATTCCTCCTTTCTCATTCTTCCCTTTCTCTTTTTTGCTTCCCCTCTTTATTGATATAAAAATTTTAGATTATTTTAAGAGTGATTATTTTTATTTATTACATGAATCCTTTTGAAAAAAAAAACAGATGGTGAAAGAAAAAAATTATATTTGAACCACCAAAAGTAATAAAAAAATATTTTCACTTTAATTTAAATATTTCTCTCTCTTATTTCTCTCTTATTCTTATGTCAATTTCTCTTGTGGAGTAAATATTGATTATTACTCTTAAAGCATTTTAAAATTCTTCAATTGCTATTTTATTGATTATAAAATCTTTAATATAAGGGTGATTTTACTCTAAAATAACCTTGTCATTTCAGTGCAAATGAACAATTACTTCAAAAGAAAATAATCATACTTAATTAAGAAATATCTTTATGAAGTCTGGTTTATATACAATTTTTACGAAGCAATGCTTTATTGTTTAATTTATCTTGAGAAATTATTTTTATAAAGTTAAGTAAAAATCTAAAAAGGATAGATTAAATAAAAGATTAAATAGTGAAAATAATTAAAATCAAACACAAAAAATATATTAAAATTCTTAATAATCTGTTATTATGAGTGCATTTAGTTAATTTAAATACAATATATATATATATATATATATATATATATATATATAAAAGTTAAACTGAAAATATTATTTTATTTTTAATAAATAAGATTATATAAATATTATTTAATACAAATATCAAAGACAAAAACCCTGAAAATGATGGAAAAACCAAGTTAAGAAAGTCAGACAGAGGATGAGAAGATTGAAAGAAATGCTTTCAAGACCAAACCATCAAATAATAGCTTCTTCTTTCTTTTTCCTTACATGAGGAACATAGGAAAGAAACCAACTCCTCAAGAAACTAGTACCAGCAGCATCTTCAAAAAGTAAAGCAGGTATGTTTTTTAATAAAAATATATTTTTTAAAAAAATATCATCACAAAAAATCACTGAAAAACATTTCAGATTATAATATTGTACATGTCCCGAAACAAATTATATTATTGCATGTCAGATTCCGAAATAATCATTGTCTTGTCCAGTATGCGCATTAAATACTATAAAACGTTTCAATGTACCAATTAATATATACACCAAATATTACACATAACTTACTTTGTTGAATCCAATCTTATCCTGGGAAGGTTTTTTTTTTTTAATTAATATAAATCTTATAAATTTAAATATATCTCAACTAATTCTATAAATTTTAAAATTAATAACTATATAAATTTTTAAAAACTATCATATTAACCATTAAAAATTAAAATTATATAAAAAATAAATTTTTTAATTCCAAACTTATCACTAGACAGTCTATGCTGAGACCATGGTAATTAAATAGCTTATTGTGTCGATAAAGCAGCAACCCTCCTGTCGTTTTGAACTACAATAATCAAACCATGTTATTGTGCGGAGAAAAAAGGGAACGTTCATCGATTTGATTTTATTCCATGCCTTGTTATCTTGACAGCTTACAAGAAGCTGTGTCACTCGTCAAATACAATGGTAGCCCTTATTTTGGTGGTGGAGGGGGTGGGTCACGTTCATTTTTTAGTAAGGTAATACGCATTACTTGTCGATCTAGATTCTTCAAAACATGGTGTCTGGTTTCTGTTTCCACGTAAATCAGTGAGAATATATGCTATTCTAATGAGAAATAGTTTAAGATGAACTCAGGTAAGGAGGTGGTTTGTAAGGTGTTTATTTATTTTATACAGAGATAAAATCTGCATGATATAATTAAGTTGTTTAAATCTTTGAAAGAATAAGAAGATAAGATAAAGAAAAAAATATATGTTTTTTTGTGTAGTGAAAGATTTTATTGGACTTGAAAACTTGTAATAAATCATTATGTTTTTTAATATTATAATTGTTAATAAAATGAATAAATTTTAAATTAAATTGAATAGCTGCTATTTAATTTTATTCTAACAGTTACAAATATTAAAATTAATTATAAAAATTATAAAATTTAATTTAAAAATAAATTAATCTCACTAACATAACAAGTTTCAACTTCCAATTAGTATCATTTTTTAATATTATAAATATCTATATAATAACATTAGAAATTAGAAAGCTTGCTAGTTAAGCTCATCCATCATGACTTTTATTTAATTTACCCTATAATAAAAATTCATATTTATAAACACTTAAATTTTTATTTCTAATAAAAGATAAACATCATTTTATTTATTTATTTACAAGCTCCATCAAAACTCTTTGTCCTCCTCGAACTAGATTAATCCACACCTCCTGATAGAAACTTATCCCTTAAGCTAAGCTAAGTGGATCGAAAGTGTGTCCCTTTTTTTTTTTTTCTTTTTTTTTCCTTGTTGGTACTGAAGAAAAGAGAGACAGGACTAGCTAAGACAAAGGCGTGGGCAATGCATCCAATGGTTCCTGAAGTCTAGACTCATACAACAAAATCGAGCCAGATTAATCACACAAACTAACTAAGAGCATAAGAGTAGTGATCAAAACAAGGCATCTAATATATAGTAGGGAAAAGCGAAGCTAGCAATCCCAACACCGAAAGTCACAAAAGTAATGCATCCCCTTGAAACAAACGCACCATGCCTCTTAGTTAATTCCCTCTCAATTTCCCAAAAGGTTAGACAACAGCCGGTTAGCTAGCTAGCTTCTTCCGCTATATAATGAATGCACAGACAAGCTAGCAATGGAACTCTTCACGTCTCACCTCTCCGGCCAACTATCTCCTCCTCCTCTCTCTAATCTATACTAGTAAATAAGATGAAGGTCAAGCAATGTTCTTGTGTCATTCTTCTCTACTTCTTAACTCTCACGACCCTCTCCTCCTTGGTAGCCTCGCAAACCTGCAAGAACTCTTGTGGCCAAATTCCCATCAAGTATCCCTTTGGAACTGGCCTTGGCTGTGGGGATCCACGATTTCAACAATACGTGACTTGCAACCAAGAAAAGCTCACCTTAACCACCCATACTGGCTGCTATCCGGTCACCAACATAGAATATTCCAGTCAAGTTATACACATCTCTGATCCCTCGATGTCAACCTGTGCTTGCACTCAAACAAGCAAAGGGTTTGGCCTAGACTGGGACGCTCCCTTCTCTTTTCACGACGATACTGTCTTTACTCTACTTGACTGCTCAACCACTTCATCACCCATCTACAGAACCAATGGCGCCTATGATGTTGATAGCAACACCACAGTAATCCCTCAGTGCGACAGAACAGGTGCACCCATTTGCAGTTTCTTATTTTCTTGCAGAGCAATCAGTATGCTCAATCTTCCAATCTCTACCTGCTGTGTTTACACACCAGTAGATCTTGGGCCTTCTTTTGAAATGGATTTACAGAAGTTGCAATGCACTTCATATTCTGGGTTTTATAGCTTCAATGGCCAAGAATCCAACCCTGAAAACTGGAAGTATGGGATAGCACTTAAATACAAGTTCAATGTGTACAATGACTATCCAAGTTCTTGTGCTAACTGCGAGAGAAGTAATGGAGTTTGTGGTTACGGCGGAGCTTACAACACATTCGTTTGTAACTGTCCTGGTGGCCTCAACACAACATCAGACTGTTTCTTTCGATCATTATATAATCACTGTCCAAGGCTTCTCCCAAGGCACACTGCAGGTATATTTCTACATTTCTTCAATTAATTTTTCCCTTCCCTTCGGGTCTATTAATTTTTGGTCCTTGATATCCAACTATACAATCATTCATATCGATCATCTTTGAATCGTTGCAGGCAATTTCTTGATCTTTTCCTTGGCATACTTTATGGTCTGGGTCCTCTTTTAGAGCTAGCCCGAATATTTTCAGTCTGACAGAAATCCAATGATCTACAAGTAATGCCAAGATTTCTCTCCCGTGTGAGATCGACAGCTAAAGAATGCAAGCCCTCATAAGTATTTGCATATAATGTAAGAATTTAATGTACCTTAAGATGGAAGAAATGTGCAAAAGATAACAGTTTCATTCTTCTTTTTCATTTTCCAGCCTCTTTTTATCTTGATAAAGAAAGAGCATAAGGGATCAGGTACTCATGATATACAGTTCATTTACGCACTCCAAAAGATGAATGTGCTTCTCATGAGTTTAAAGGCTAAACTTGACAAACCATCGAAATTTTACTCAAAAAGAAAAAAAAAGCATGGAAATTTAGAGGTTGTGGTTCGATATTAGCTGGGCCAAGGGTGTGATTCCCATTAGCAAAGTAGACCTTTAGAGCACAGGGGAAATGGCGGCCTGCTTTTCCCTAAACTAAACCAGATGATGGAATAAGGTTCTTTCTTTTGAGCTCTGAATCCACTAAGAGAGAATCACTTTCATTATAAAGGTTCTTTTTCTTGGCCCTAAAATCCCTAAGCAAGCTCAGAAAGATATAAAGCAAGCTCTATACCTCCATTTTTATTCTCTTATCATTGCATCAGCACTTACTACTTAAAAATAGTCCACTATTTTCAGTATTCTCTTATCATTGGCATCAGCACCTACAATTTAAAAATAGTCCACTGTTTCAGTGTGAAATCAAGGCACTAAGAACATAAGTACAATTCAGAGATGAGGGTCTTTTATCATTTTACCACAGATTGATAAGATTTTTTTGGGTAAATAACACAAGTTAGTAAAATAACACAGTTTTGAACGTAATTATTATTGAAAATAATAGTTATTTTAAAATTTATGTTTTATTAAAATTAATTGACATGTACAATATGAAATTTTATAAAAATCAAATAGCCAACCAAAGATGATATTCAACATATAGTGGCTAAGAAAAAGAGGAGAAACCTAATATGAATGGAGAGAATGAGAGAATACAAAAGTGGAAAGAAAGAATAGGTTATCGGGAATATATGAGAATTCTATTTTATATATATTTGATACGGTTAGAAAGATCTCGATAAGATAAATCTAATAATACTTTGAACACCCTCAAACAATATTGTAATTGATTATGATTTTTGTTCAGGGGGTTCATTACAATCTCATTTAGTAGTCTATCAAAGTGTAATTAGAATCATCTTATCAAAAACTTTGTAATGTGTGTTGAAAACAGAATCCCAATGTATTTCAAGTGATTCATAATTTTTTCCCCATTTTGTTTCTCCTCCAGTTCTCTATCCTTCCACTTCATCTATCTTATTTTATTTTTTTGGCCATTAAATCTTGAATTTTAATTTCTGATCATTAGATTTTCATAGAATTTTAGGTTGAGTTTTGTTTAGGTTAATTAATATACATAAGACATGTATTTTGGTTTTGACTAAACAACATACTCATACAAAATTGATATTCAAAAATTGATTGTGATTAAATTGTGCTATATTCCAAATATTTTTTTCAATTTAAATCGTTCTCTCAAAACTTTTATCCTAATTGTGTCATTCTTTCAAAAACCTTCTAAAGAACAAAAAAAATAAAGGGAGTGAGAAATGGTTTTGAGTAGCTTTACGTGGTCCAAGACTCTTCAAATCACTGTTTGGGGCTGTGTTTGCATTGGAGTTTAAGCAAATTTTAAAATTATTTTTGTTTTAAATTAATTTTTTTATTTAGGGATTGTTTTAATATACTGATGTTAAAAATAAGTTTTTTTTTTTAAAAAAAATATTATTTTAATATATTTTCAAGTAAAAACTATTTTAAAAAACAATATTAATTATACTTCCAAATAGGCTATTATTAAATTTTTTGAATAAAGCTAAAAAGCTCACAAGATTTGCATCCAAGTATTTTTACATAATTTTTTCTCTTTTATTTAGAACATATTTTTATAATTGTTAATTTTATTTTATTTTTATCAAATAACAAACCTCATTCATTTTGCTAAAAAAAACTAACACATTTAAAAATATAATTTATATATTTTTAATAAAAACAACAAATGAACCACAACATAAAAAATTACTATTATAGTTTTAAAATTTAATTTAAAAAAAAGCCACGACAGTCAATCCTATTTTTTAAAATAAAAATAATATTATTTTAATTAAAATAATTTTTAAAAAAATTCAATAAATTTTGATGAGTTAGCTAGGATTTGCGAATTAGTTTGGAAATCCTACCAACAACGTAGTAAAAGAATTTTTTTTTTTTATTACATTGTAAATTAGTTCGGAATCCTACCACCAGCGTTTCACGGTGAAGTATATGCTAGTTATTAGTTTTTCAGGGATGACAATGTCATATCTCCTACTTTTTTCATTAATAGAAGAGCTAGTTACCGAGCTCCGATTCTGGTATTTCAAGAGAAGGGTTTTCCTCGACGGTTCCAAGGTGTTATAACCTTGTGTTGCTTCACTGTATGCCCTTCTATAAAATAATTCCAGTGTTTCTGTCAATGTTACTTCTCAAGTTCCTCGCCAGCAAGCTTGCTAGCTAGCTAGCTACCTACTAGTCAGAGCTTCTTTACGTGATTCATGAGATCCATCCAATTGTTCAAACATTTTAAAAGCGAAGATTGGATATCTTGCACTATTTTTTCTTCGACCCCTGTTTGATGCACTTTATTTCATGTATGTATGCCTGTTATTCCCTCCTGGAAGCCTAGATTTTACTGCTTTTCAGCCTTAATTTACGCTTAAAAACAAAGCTTGAATCAGAAATTCATGTCTCAGAGCAGCATCTCCAATAGAGTTGCTAAATGAACAGTAAAAAATAAAAAAATAATATTTTAATATTTTTTTTTTATATATATTTTAAGGGAAAAGTCAAATGAAATACTAAAATATCTTTACTTTCTCCTAATTGCTATTCTTACCTATCTCTTAAAAAAGCTAAAACTAACAAAGTAGAGCCAACAAAAAAATAAACCAATTAATCTAGCCACATGAAAAAAAAATAACATCAAAATCATTAAAAATAAAGTACTTATTTATTTCACTCTAATAAAATTAGCTTTTCAAATGATTTTTTTCTATTGGAATATACATGGTAAAAAAAGTTATATTTATACTATTCAAAATACTATTTTATTAATTTACCTTTTTAAAATAGCATCTCTCATTGGAGATGCTCTCATAGTATAAGTTCAACATATCCATTCCTGCAGGTAAATTAGGATGTGTTTGATATTACGGGTAAAATTTTGTTTATTTAATTTATTTTTTTGTTTAAAATTAATTTTTTTTAGTCTTAGATTATTTTAATATGTTGTTGTCAAATATAAATATTTAAAAATAAAAATTTATTTTAATATATTTCTAAAAATAATACTTTAAAATACATCTTCTATTAAATTTACAAATAATCACTTGACACACAAGTCAAAGGGATAGGTTTAACAAGACTGCTTGTTTCCTAGTGTTGGCGATATTTCAGTGTCACTCTCAGATCCACAAGCCCCCATGTCGGTACGCAAGCGTGAACCTTTGTTTTCTTTAATTTACTTAATGTTCTTTCATGCTATAGCTAGATATGCTATTTTATGCATTTCTGCCGTGAATTATGCAGGTAAATATTGCAATTACCCAAAAAGCTGTTAACTTGTCATTTCAAAAAACATTATAAATGATTCCATAAACTTTAGTAAAGTGTAGAGATTCGAGGGAGTCTCTCCCTCACGTGTACAAAAAAATAATGGCTATATCACTCGCATTAATAACCAATCTTAATGTGAAAATTTCATGTAAGAACTTCAACCATATCAATAATGAGAGGATACTTCCTTCTGCGCTAAGTGTTTGGACTTTAAAGGATGGAGTGAGAAGAAGGCATGCGCATTCTTAATTAAAAGAATATTTGCATTCATTCAACTAATAGGTAATTTGATAATAAAAATTTAAGATCAAACAATTTACTTCCTTATAGTTTTAAATTTGAGCTTTATAGCTGGAAACTTCCTTAGTTGTTAACTTTAAAGTCCATGAAAATTAATCAAAATACACACAAGCTCATCCAAACACCACACATCAACAATAATAATAAAAACAAAAAAACAAAACAAAGAGAACGATAGAGAATATTTGCATTCTTTCTGCTTCAGTCTTTTGAGTGTTTCCCTCTCCAGAATACAAAACTTCGACATGTCTTTTTCAAGCCACAGAAATATCCCTCTATACCTATTCTAGAGCAACAATCAAGCGGGGAAAGGGGGAAATTAAAATATAATGAATGGACTCCATGAGAATCCAGAATCCTGCTACATCTTCACTTAAGTCCCTCTGAATATGTACAGAGATGTACAACCACCGCAAAACTTGCTTCTGTGTTGCTTTCATCTGTTCCTCGCGTTTATCATATTGTAATCATTGCTGACATGATAAATTGATAATCATCTCATATTGCAGCACTGGGATTTTCCTTGATTTAATTTGTCCCAGAGGCAAATCATCTGCCTTGGCGACTGATAATGAGCAGTGTAATAATCTTCTATGCATCCAAACTGGCAAAACTTCAAGCTGTGGATATATTCTACGGGTTTTGAATTGTTAAACTTTTCCACCCACATTCCCATGCTCACGTCTTCCATCTTAAATAACTGCATCAAGTGGATATCGGTTCACATTAATCACACGCAACCATAACCGCACTAAGTAAGACAGAGACAGGCACTCGAAAGAGTGTACAAAGTGCAAACAGCATGCATGCACGCAAGCACGAACAAGGAAAGGAGGAAAGGTGACACAGAGCAACATACTCTCAACTTGTGACTCTCAAACTCAGCTACAATAAAATCCGCAACGTCACATGAAATGATGTAGCCTGGACCATTTGCATAGGGTGGATACTCTTCTTCTGGCCATTCCTGAATTAACAAACATTGTTGGTTAGTTAAGGTATTTTGAATGGGTAACATACCATGCAACCCCCCTTACAACAACTTATTAATTGTAACTAATTAGTTAATAATTAAAAAATAGATTATGGCATGTGAGCACTGAGTACAATGCTTCAAGCTATAACATCTCTCCACTGGAAATCAGATTAATTTTGGAGGTCTAAGCACTATGATATTTGGGTAAAATCAGGCCTCAACATTATGATTTTTGGTTGGCATTAGCCGATGTAGAACAGGGTAAAAATAAAGATAGGAGCAGAATTCCCTATAGGAAAGGGATTAAATAGAAGAAACGCAGAAAAATAAATCGGAGAAGAAAGAAATCCCCACAGGAGAGATAAACAGAGAAGAAGAAATATGGAAGAGTTATAGTACCAAAATGAAATAGCAAATCTCGATTCAATTTATAATCAGTCTTTATTGAACATGGAAAAGACGCTCTTAAATAGGCAGCAAAACCCCATTAGCATCATTTTTAGATAAGGTAATTAACAGCAATCAAGATAGAAGAATTCTAACTGACTACAACAACTAAAATAAAACAAGATATTAAAGCTCATTTCCGTATAGCTGGTTTCTCATCACTTCTCTTTCAAATGCCAATTCTAGACAAGGGACTTTATATTTACAAGTACAACTAAAAAACTATACAGGTAAGAGAAATGTAAAGCATGAAATCACAGCAATACTAGTAGATAATATGTTGCAACAAAAAACATTATCATATGGATTTGGAAAACACGCATTCAACTCTTAAGGCAAAGTAAATGAACTGAGAAGTCAGACAATGTACATGGAGGTATATGGGGGCGGGGGATTTTGGTGGAATTCTAAGCAAAGTAAATGAACTGAGAAGTCAGACAATGTACATGGAGGTATATGGGGGCGGGGGATTTTGGTGGAATTCTAACTAGCACAACAACCAACCACCATTCATCACTGAAGTGCAAATGTGAGCATAATACCCAACATCACGGAAGGAAAATTAGTCAATGAAAGTACCTCATATGTCACAGCCCATTTACCATTACGCAAGGGCTTGTGGTAGTAGTTAATGTTTCCAATGTATAGGCTTCTATCTCCCCGCACTTTCTTCGCTTCCTTGATCACGGCATCCACTCTAACAAAAGTATCATCATCACACTTCATGATATACTTTGCATCCACTGTACGGACCTATTAATAACAAACAAGGACAATAAATACAATATTTTCAGTTAGTAATCTTAGGATAAAAAATAAAAATAAAGCTTGAGATGAAATCACATCCATACTAGAAGAAATAGATGAAGACAACATGTAGAAGAAACGTATTAAATCTTGCAAGAAAATAAAGTAAAGAATTGGTCTCACTACACCACTCACCCCATATTCACAGATAGCAACAGTCTTCAGGACAACAAGTTCATAGTTATCCATGTAAGGAACAATAACAATATCACCAAAATACTCTGCTTCTTTTTTTAGGTCCACGTTTATTTCCTTTCTTCCATTCTGTCACATGAAAAGTAGATATTTTACTAAATGTTAGTATTTTCAGATTAAGGTTAACACAAAGAAGGTTTGTAAAATTAAACACACCTCCCATAACCACCCTTACCAATGCTACAAAAAACCGAGCTACAATTTTTGAAGATCTTATCAACTCATGCTGCATCCAGGTTTTCCTCACAGCCATCCGCTCAGCAAAATGGTTGCCAGCAGAGAGGACACCAATGAAGAGCTCTGCTTGGTCATTAGGAAGAGGAGGTGCTTGCCACTTTTTAAACATCTCGAGATGCTGCTGTGGAGCAAAGCTTGGATGTGAAGCAGGTAGAGAAGCAGCAAATACAGACTGCACATCAACATCCCCATTCAAATATAGTCCAGTGGCATCCTCAAGAACAAATCCCTGCAAGCATCGCAAATAAATCAAATTTTAAGATGATGTGTAACTGTCAAAAGAATAAAAAAGAAATCAACATATCACATAATTGCTCACAGTGCGATATGGAAAAGAAGTGATATGTCTCCCATCAACATTGATGTGATAACCTTCCAAGCCAGCACTCAGTGTAAGAACAAACAATTTGCCCTCTACAAAAGGATAGGGCCAGTTGTATGACATCTTCTTTTTCCACCCTATCAGCCTGTTCAACCACCAGGTCGCCTTAGAATCTTCTGAGCTACTATCATCATCACGAAGCCACTTCTCACATTTCACCAGTCCATCAACTTCACAGAACTCGGAAAAAAAAACACAACAATCAGCGCCCTCTTAAGATTACAGGATTCGAGTGACAGTGGTGAATCAAAGAAGCAAAAGAGGCAGCCAAAAAAATCCCGAAAAGCTAGTAATCGGGAGAATTTTAACCAGCTTGCTTAAAAATCCTTAAAATCATCCTATCAATAAGAATGATGCAGGTAATATTTTCAGACATGACAAAACAAAATAAAGGAGATGCAAGCCAGATCCCATGGCAACAGGTATCAAAAGAATGGGCACGTGTACAAACTTTCAGGTAATTTTACGAAGTCCCCTGAGAACCAATGAATCGAGTTCCAAGTTAAATAATAATTTCCAGATAAATCAACCACGAAAGCCACATTACTAATTCATCAAATCCTTCCACAACAAAATCAACATAGAAAAAAGTTTTTCAATCAACTCAGAGAAATAAAACCTTACAATACGACATCAGCAAAGCGAGCATGCATAAAAAAACAAAAAATGAGATACCAGTTTCCTCATCAGCTCTAGAACTCCAGCCCTCACACCTCAAAGCGTTGCCCCACTGCATTCGATAACACGTATTCTGCTCTATCACTGGTTTCCCACTCCAATCACCTTTCAATCTGGGATTGAAATGCAAAATCCTAGGTGGGTCCTCTCCATCAACGGTCTTCAATCCCTGAAGCTCCATCATGAACTGTGACACCATCACTGCCTCCTCCCCTTCCTTCACCAAAGATATTTTCGGGTCTCGCTCCGGGTGAGCCCACCTTGGCTTCCCCACCACCGTTATGTGGGACCCTAATGTCAACCCGCACGGCAGCTCCACGATCCAGTTCCGAGCCCCGAACTCGGACTCCGATAAAACAATCGAGTTTGGACACTTTTGTTCAGTGGTGTTGCCTTTATTCAAGTCGGGTCGGATTTTACCCGACTCCACCTCTTCCCATAGTTTCTTACCAACAGCCCACGCCTGTCTTGCAGCCTTGTGGAGCACAGAGAACTCGTCAGTGGCAGTATCAATGGCATCGAAGACGGTGTCGTTGAAGAAAAGACCCGAGACTGCTCGGGTCTCTCTCATTATCCTTCTCGGTTCGACCCGAACAGAATCCTCCAAATATAGAGGCCTGGGTAAGGCATCGCTGAGAGAGCCGTCAGAAGCGTAAAGAAGGGCGGTTTTGAGAACGAGAGGGACTTGAAGGGTCATGAATAGAAGGTAAAGAATAAAGACAGCCATTAGAGTCTGAATCAAAGTGAGTCGACTCAATAACTTCACTCGCTGATGATTCATTGCTGTTGTCTTATCTTGTCGGTGCTAAATTTAACTTTACTAAATAATATTACAACAGATAGAGAGTAACAAAAACCCTAACTGTATTTACATGCACTGGACTGGACCGGACCGGACTGGAATTTGTCTGAAAGTTTTAAAGGCTGGACGAGAAAGAAGACAGAGCCGCAGGTTTTTTTTTTTTTTCAATTATTTTTTTTCTCACAAGTAAACAGAGAGGAGATCATGCAATTATTTTTAAACAAGCCAAGAGTCTTTGCTCGTTCAGTTGATGAAAAGGACACACGTTTTGAGAAAGTGGGGAAGGGTGGAAATCGAATTTTAAACGGATGATTATAAAACAGTCCCTAACTTATATAGTCAGTAACAACTCAGTTCCAAATCTTGTTTAAACCTTGCTAATTTCTCCATAAGCTTGATTTGGTTTAAATGGGTGATTTATTGCTTGTTTCATTCCATACTACCATCAAATGTGATAAGAGATTTAAATATTTATAATAATAATGAAAATTATATATATATATATATATATATTTAATAAGGTTGTTATTGTTAGGTAGGTAACATTCATAGTTTTGCTAATTTGCTATCTTATAAATATATTTTTTCTATTATTTAGGATTTTTATTCATCAAATCACCTTTAATTTATCCTTATCCATGGAATGAACCTCCACTAAAACTTTGATAGGAATAAGAAATTTTTTTTAAAAAAAATCATAAACTCATAATAAAAAAAACATATAAAGGGAGAAAAACCAAATAAATTAGATAATATAATAAAAAAATACCAGGTCTTAATATATAAAATTTCAATCTGTAATTATTAAAAAGTAAGTATTAAAAAACAAGAAGAAAAAAAATGTTATCGATGGAGATGATAACTAAAAACACCATTTGACCTAAAATCAACTACTAATTGGTGGTTGATCCTCAAAAACCTCTTAAAAGTTTACGGGAAGATAATAAAAAATAAAAAAAATAACAGTTGAAATATAATTACATTTTAAATTTATGATATTTTCTTTACAAATTATATAATAAAAAAGATTATCAAGATAAAAAAATAAAAAATTACATTTTTTATTTTTTGTTTTATATTTTTAGATAAATTTACACACGCATATATTTATACAATTATGCAATTTATACTTACATGTACAATAATCTATTTGAGGATAAAAAGTAAATATTACTTATTTTTCAATTAATAAACAAATTATTCTATTGACCTTTTTCTAGGTCAGACACTTTAAAATATAATACTGAATATTTATTCAAAGAAGTGAAATTAATGATTTCAATTTTATGACAAGGAGAGTGACGGGGGTATGAAATCGTTACCAAGGGAAAATAGAGGGAGCATTTAGCAATATTTTAAAAGTTGGAGGACTGGTCTATCAATGAGAACAAGTATTCCGGACTTATTTGTAGTTGGGTAATTTTAAAAATGAGGGACAGGTCGTCGTGGAATGCTGTCTGCACAGGGCGCACCACATTCTATTCCTTGGGCTGGTGGATGCGCGCTGGCCAACTTATCATTCTCTCCCACATCTTCTCCATTTTTTATATATAAAATACACTCCGTTTTGATGACGCTCACGTAGTTATTGAGCTTTCCAAAGCCTTAATTATGGATTAGACGTTAATTTAGGTTCATCTAGGTTAATTAATTAAAATAATATTATTTAAAAAGAACTAAAAAATAATCAACTGGATCAGCGGGGTCATAGTATAGTTTTTTTTTTTTTTTATGGATTATAATTTTTTTTATTTGCCCTTTTAGATAATGAAAGTAATAATAAGGTTATGAAACGTTGGGAACATATATTTTGAAGAGAGTGGGGGCATGGAAAGGGACAGGTTGGTTAGTAGCTTTTAATAGATGGGCTCTTTTTGAAATTTTGAAACAAAGTGCTGGATTAGGGATTGTTTGGGAAGGTGATATTGGCAATCCAGCGCAGGAGTGAGAACTTTTTGGTTTGGGGTTGGAAAACCAAACCGGATAGTTTGATTCGGTTCGGTATTTCGACTTTGGTTACGTTTGAGAATTGAACGAATTGTAAAATGAATTGAAAATTAAACCGAATAAAATAAAATGACAAACACTAGTTAGTTACACATGCTGTGTACATAATACTATTAAACCTTGTCATCATGGTGACTTGGTAAAGTGATCACCAGGTCGGTCCAGTTTTTTAGAGAGTTGATTGAATATAATCTAAATAACTTAATAGATTAATCTATGAATCAGCATATTAAATAAAAACTTAGTCTTTTTATCTTTTAAAAAAAATAATTTAACAACAACATTGATTTAATAATTTTTAAACAACAAAATATTAAAAAGTAATATTTTATTTTATTTTATTAAAATAGTTAAACTCATCTAACTGTAATATATGAAATGATTCTAGTTGGGTTTAATAATTTTATTTTAAGGAATTTTTGTTTTTAATCAATTGACTAATCTTAAAAATAAATATTTATAAGAAAGATAATGAATAAAATTATCAATATCAAATGTAATTGTGTTTTTTGATTCATGTAATTGTTTTATAAAAAAATTTATTTTTCTAAAAGCAGCATAGTTTATTGAATAAAAACAATACCAAGAAAACAAATTCGGAGAAACTATATCAATTAAAATAAAAATAAAATAGCATATATTCAATTGTAATAAACTATTCACACTTTTTTTTTTAATTTTAATGAAAATATATTCTTTTACAAGAAGCATTGATATTTTTTTAGAAGAAAAACTTATTATAATCATGAAAACAAACTTTAATTTAAATAAGAATTATAATTCCATCATCTCTCCACAACAACATAAAAAATGAGAACAATAAGGATGAAAAAGTTATCCAAAGATTTTATAATGAAAAAATCAAGAAAAATATATATTCTATTCTATTCAATATTTATGAAAAAATCATTATAAAAACCCTGCACATAAAGCTAACATATAATTATCTATAAAACAATCAATAATATTATTGTAAAAAAGTGATAATCCTCTTCGGAACAATATCATGATTTTTTTATTAGGAGTATGTTTTTAATTAAAGACATTGATAATAAAATTATATATTTTTTTAAATTCCATAAATTTAAAATAAATAGAATAAATATATTTATTCAATTTAAACTTTATTTTCTACCGATACATCTATTGATTGTTTCAAAAAGAAAATTCAATTGCAAACACTATTTTCCAAATATAATAATAATAAATATGATAAAATTATGTCAAAAATCTGTTAAAGTTTTTTTTAAAACATAAATTTTATTTTAATTAAATATTCACAAGCCTCTTGTTTCTTTTCATGTCATGTACATAATATTTGAAAACATAATGTTAACATTCTCATAAAAACCTAAGAACCATGAAAAAATTAAATAATAATTGAAATATATTGCTAGATTTTGTTATTGCATTTAAATCTAAAACAAAATAAAAATAAAAAGGGTCAGGTCTAAGCTCCTAGTCCAATAGAAAGAAGGCCGAATGTGTTGTCTGCTTGTCAAGATTCTGGGCATAGGAGATGCGATTGGAAAATAGACCTAGGATTTTTTGGATTTAAAAATCAATTTTTTAAAATATATTTCCACCTAAAAATACTCAAAAACAAATCCTAAGTAACTTAATAAACCAATTTATTAATTCAAAATATTTTTAAATCGGTAAAAAAACATAGATTGAAAAGGAAATTCTCCATCTCGATCTATCTTTTCTAACAAAATTAGGATTTAAAAATCACCTCAATATAACTCATTTTATCACATAGTTTTTATTAACACCAATAACATCCTTTAAAAAAAAAAAACAATATGGGTAACTGATAACTTGCTCTCTTGCTCTCTCACACACACCATTTTGCATCAATTTTCTCTTTCATCTCACAAACTCAGAGATTAAAAATAAATAAAATAAAATTTTAAATTAAAATATAAAAGTTCTAAACTAAATGGATCAAAAGGAAAAATAAAAAAAATGTAGAAATCTTTTAAAATGTGCTAAATGAATATTTGTAAAAAAAAAAAAAAAGGTCTAGACATCTGCCTTCTTGTCAATTTTGGTACTCAAATTTTAAATTTCTTTCAAGCAACAAAACCAAATTTTATTTTTTCAACTCAATACCAAAATTTTTGTTTGATATAGGATAACAATACCAACTGAATACTAAGGTTTCTTTTTAACACTACAATAACCATACAAAAATAAAATCATCATAATTTTTAATCTATAAAAAAATAAAATTAAAGAAACAAATCAAATCACCAGGGTGAAAAAAAAGAAGAAGAAAGAAATACTATTGCAATCCCCGGTATTCTGTTCTCATGATGTACAGTAAAAATGCTTTGTCCATGCTAATATCTCGTAATATTTCATGAAATTCTTTCATTTTTAATATCTCTATATTGGTAAAGAATAAGACAAAATAAAGGACCCCCCACCATAATTATTGGGAGTGTTATATGATTTTGATTTCATGGATTTTGTTAATATTTGGCTAGGGTTTAGGGAATGAGAACGAGTGAACAAGAGATTTTGTAGTGTAAAGGATGCCTAAGCAAGATTCTTTATTTTGATCGATGAATTATAGTTAAATTAGTGTATATATATGAAGATTGTTTTTTTAATTAAAGTAGATGTTCGGGATAATTTATGCGCACTTCAACTAATTTTACAGGTCCTGAAATTAATGATTATATAAGTTTTTAATGACCTTGAGAGATTCGTGAGACTCAAATTAATAATTTCATATATATATATATATATATATATATATATAAATGAAGAATTTTGATTTTAGAAGAAAGATGGCTAAGCTTTGTTAATTTACCTTCATTAATATGAGATATTCGGTATTAGCTTCTTCGGACAAGCAATTCTGAATTTCAAACATTTTATCAAAATTCCCTAATTATAACAACATTTAACTACCATTAATGTTAATAACTTAATGAGTATCCTAAATTAAAACAGCTCTTATTCTATTGTGGTGCAAAGGACAATTTATTGTGTATAATAATAATAATAATGCACAATGCTTTTTTTTTTTTTTCCCTTTTCAGCCACTGAACTTTATTATTTTTGTATGAATATCACAATATTTTGTAAATTGTCTTGATTTCGAAACCCATGTCAATGTTTCAATGAAGGCCTTATTTGAAAACGCGGAACAAATTAGGTTTTTTAAAATTTTTATTTTTTGTTTAAAATAATTTTTTATGTTTTTAAATAGTTTTGATATGTTGATGTCAAAAATAATTTTTTTAAAAAAAAAAACTTTATTTTGATACATTTCTAAGAAAAAAACACTTTGAACCGTGATCACCATCACAATCCCAATTATATCTAAGAATAGCTTCCCCCAAACTACGGGTCTTTTATCAAATTAGAAATTATTATAGTTTGATAAAAGTTTTTGAGAGATAGTATAAAAACAAATATTTGATAAATAATATAGTTTTGACTCAACCATTAGTAAAAAACATAATTTTATTAATAACTGCTAATGGTATGGTAATATTACCATTAACATTTTATTAAACAACCACTAAATAACTACCAATGAGAATAACAATTTTGACCCAAATCCAATTTCAACACAAAACTAAGTCTTAACCATCACAACAAAAAACCAAACAAGACCATAAATTATCAAACCTCAAACTCGTAATTTGAAGTGTGATATTTTAATTATAATCCCAAATTAATGCATGTGTTTTTTAAACATTGTTTTTATTTGTGTATTTTTTAAGCTATTAATGAATTATTTGAATTTTTAAACAACATGTTCACATGTTTATTTGCTTTTTGTTGATATTAAATCATGCTTATATAAATCAAGTATGAAAATGCATAATATGTAAGATCATTTTAAAATCAACATCACAATTAGCAAAAACAATATTACAAAACTAGTAATAATAAAGATAACTTTTAACTAGAAAAATAACACAACATAATAATACATCTAATGTTATTTATATCTTTTGCGACAACGAGTGGATGAAACAGCTTCATTAATAGTACGATTTCCACTTGTATGTATGGTTTCATCCTCTGAAATAATATTATATAGGCTAAATGTGTCTCATAATAGGTCAAGTATAGTACGACATGTCTTGAACCAAGAACATACATAATAGTGAGCAAGTCCATTATTACCATCATCATCGATATCACAAAGATCAACCACATCATGTAGCAATTGTTTAACCTAGCAAATAGAAATTATTAATCCATAAATAAAATACAATGATTTTGTCAAAGCCTATAACAAGTAACAAATACTTGCAGCATTTTGAACCTGACGTGCATGTGGCTCCTACTCCATCTCCTCGCGTGGAGGAACTTGCTCTAGGTTAGGTGTAATGATTCGAAGTGTTATACTTAAGTACGAACCCATGTATTTCTCCTTAGAAATTACAAGATGCGCCTTTCTAAACATGAAATTTCTTTGTGCATCCCACATCGATATATGTTAGAGGTGGTGAAGCATTTAATTATAATCAACATGCTTATCCTAATGACTAATAGAATGCAATTGATCACTCACATCTTTAACAAACGAGATGTGTTACTTAAAGTCATATTTCCATATCGGTGACCCTTATCATAATAAAGTACCCATCTTTTTTTTATTTCCCACTCAAGTCATTCTTTTCATTCTGGATGACTATTAACCATATCATCAAACCATTAATCAAATTTATGCTTCTCCTTTTTGGCTGACAAATCTTTGAATTTGTGATTGAAGTTGCTTGCCAGGTGTCTAACACAATACCGATGATATCCAATCAGTTCAGGCCAAATTGCTATCATTCCATGCATAATACCAACATACCTATCTGATATAGGGTGTGTTTGGTATTGAGGTTGCTGTTGTGGTTGTGGTTTTAAAAAAGCTGTTTTAAAAAAAGTACTTTTTGTTGAGGTTGGTTTGGAAAAATATGTGTTTGGTTAAAACTGTGGTTGAAATTGAGGTTGAACAAAAAGCAGTTTATAGTGTTTGGTAACCGTTTATGCGGTGCAAACTGCGTTTCCAAAAAATATAGAAATGTTTTTTCATAATAATTTTTTTTAATTGGATTGTTCAACGTGTTCAGAACGTTTTTGTGTGCCGGTCGCAACAATAATTTTTTACAACGTGAAAAAAATATTATATTACTGGTTCGTTAATGAAAAGCTCTATAATCCCATACAAGCAAACTTTTGAAATTGAGGTAATAAAATAACTATAAAAGACATATATTAATATTCTTGTTTTGCAATATAAAATATTGTAGAGTTAAGTACTGCTATTACATCATTAATCAAACAAGACGTTATATAAATTCTGCTTTATTCTTCCATCAAACTATCTGCAATCCCATCACGTACGAAATTCATCCTGCTTTGCCTATTGTTTCCAATGCTTTCAGGGCGTGCCACAACATCTAGTAAAATGTCATCAGGTACATAACTGGGATTGCGATCTTCTTCTAATGTAATTATGTAGTGCCATTGATGCAACTACAAATTCTACTTGTATTTTGTATGGATAAGCAGGCATGTTTTGTAAAATCCTCCACCTTTGTTTCCATACTCCAAAAGATCGTTCTATGACATTACGTAGCGATGAATGTGCACGATTAAAAACTTCTTGCCGATTTCTAGGTTGTCCACGACGCCTAAAATCTTGTAAGTGATATCTCTCACCTTTATACGGACCTAAATAACCATACTCATTTGGATATTCAGCATCAACCAAATAGTATTTACCTGTAATTAGAAACAACATCAAAATTCATCATGTAATTAGTAAATAAAAACCAAATTTTTTATGTATAAGTACATAACAAGTTATGTTGTATAACTACCTTCTGGTGGTTTAGGGAAGTTTATATTTCTATTCTCAATGGCCTCATGAAAAATACGTGTATCGTGGGCACTACCTTCCCATCCTGCCCACACAAACGTGAATCGCATGTCAAAATTACAAGCAGCCATTATGTTTTGAGTCGGAACACCTTTTCTTCCAATAAATGAAATTTGATTTTCTGTTGATATACAAGCCCGCACATGTGTTCCATCAATAGCACCAATACAATTCTGAAAAAAAAAAAACATTTATAATATAATGCCAACATGCATAAATTTTTTTTGGCATTGAATACTGACAATAATAACACAAATATTTTTCTTACCTTGAAATGAGGCATATATTTCGGATTCATTGCAATTTCTCGTGGAGTGCTTGTAAAACTCGGGTCATCTGGTTTTATGACATCGACCGCAAACAAACATACGGTTTCGAGGACTTCTTTAATGCATCTACTAATAGTTTCTCCTGAGTGTTGAAATCGCTCTTGCACCTCCCTATTCGATGCTCCTAGTGCTATTGTATATAGAAATATAGCAACTTTTTCAATCACACTCATCCTTCTCGAAGGCTTCAACCCATACGTTGTTTCTAAATCACTACACAGGCTCAACAAAGTTGATGTGTCCATTCTAAACATGTTGACACATCGTTGCCAATGTCTTCGTAAAATTTCAGTTAACCAACGCATGCCTGTATTGTAAGAAACCATGCATGGTTCTTTATGTATATGATTAACATAATACATGTTTAGTGCCCCAGCTGTGCACACAGCTAACTTTTTCATATCAAATTCTCGCTTCCAAAATGATTCATCATCATCACTATCATCATTCTCATCATCGTCGTCGTCATTTGCACCATCATCACCATCCCCTCCCGACCCACCGTTGTCATCATCACCACGATAATTAATGTGATCAACAACATGATCCATTATATTATCATAATCATTATCAAGAGCTTCATTGAATAGTGCATTTAAACATGCTTCTTCCATATGTATAATCCTAGATAAATAAACACTTGAATCATGTCAAACAATTTTTTTTTCAAATAAAACACAATGTTTGATGTAATACCTGCACGATTATATTCTACTACTTAGCTGCTGTGCGACCTCTGCTGGGGTAATAACAGGACTTTGAATGAGATCTTCTATGCATTTGAAAAGGACATGCTCTTTAATTCCAAGATATGTAAACGCAAGCTTCCTGGATGCTGCAGGAGTACAATGACCCATGTACACTAAACAAAAATATTGAAAGAAATTGTTAAATGAAAGTATACATATACACTGTCCACTGTTCACATTTCACGTGAACAGTGGAGACGATGAAAATGATCAGCAGGCGAGTGATGGAGAAGGTGAAGAACAGAGAACGTTACCCTTGGCGGCGCGAGGTGTGGTTGGCGATGGGAACGGCGGGGAACGGTGGTGGACTTGACTGATGGTGTTCCTCTGTTCCTGCTCTTCTCACTCTCCAGAATATTTTGCGTGCTTCTCTCCCGATGATGGTGCTGCTGCAGTTGACGCCAATGACACCAAATGGTTGCTATGGTGGAGACGATGAAGGTTTGCAGTGGTGGCGTGGTTTTTATCCCGTGGTGGCCCTGTGTTTGTCGTCTGAAGCTGCTCTGCTTCCTTCTCACTCCCTCTGCAATGTTTTTCCCAGCACCGATCGCTTCTATCCCCGCTGTTGGTGGTTGTGATGGTGAAGACAATGAGGGCAGACGATTGATGTGGGGGCGACAAGGAATGTTGGTGGTGGTTGCCCTCTGTTTATCCCGTGGTTGTCTTTTCTATCCGCTGAGTGTGTTCCCCTGCATTTCTGTCTCAGCATGCTGCCATCTTTATCTTGCCAATGTTTATCTTTTGGTTGCCGGTGGTGGACTTGTGATGATGCATTGCAGGTGTATGTGAGGTTGATTCTTCTTTTCCTTTTCGTTTTGGTTCCAGCTATTATCACGTTTTCTCTTCTTAAACCCAAGTGCAGGGAGCATTGTCACGTTTTCTCTTCTGTTTTCTCTTCTATAACCCAAGTGCAGGATTCGTTTTTTGCAGTAACCCAAGTGCAGGATTCGTTTTTTGCAGTAACCCAAGTGCAGGATTCGTTCGTTTTTTGCAGTAACCCAAGTGCAGGATTCGTTTTTTGCAGTGTACCACTTAGCTCGTTTTTTGCATGTGAATTATATTTTGAATCTTGCAATTATTTGTATCTTTACTTTTATCTTCTGTAACCCAAGTGCAGGGAGCATTGTCACGTCTTATCTTCTGTAACCAAAGTGCGCGTGCAAGGGGAGGAGTGGTTCTATCACAGTGTCTAACTATGTGAATTGTATTTTGAATCCTTGTATTTTTTTTTTCAACTTTTTTAATATGTTTAACATTTTGTATAATTTTTTTTGCTTACCGGTAATGCACATCACATGTGTAATTAGAAATACAAATTAATAAGTTAACAAGCTGCTAGACTACAATTTATATTTGTAACCCAAACTAAAACCAAGAAAATGCTGATTTTTCTTTTATAATGGATATATGATTGGCTTTTCCGAGCGCTATACTTTATAATTCCAATTTTTAATATCGATAATTTAACAAATTGTTTGCATTTTCTACAAGTTGCATTAAAGCATGCATATTTTGTAAACTCTAAAAGCATTGTCCACATCATATTGCATTACAAATACATAGAAACGTCTTGAATTGCAATTCATAATACGTAGCACGTATCGAATAACACAACAACTTTTCGATACTTTAATATACAGTCCTTAGCATAAAAATAACAAATATTACTGCTCCATAACCGAAAAATAGAACTTGCACACAACATCTCCATGTCAGATGAGAATTGTTAAAATTACAAATAGGATCCCGAACAAGTATGGCCGATTATCATCTTCAGAACTCTGCAAAAATACATAATTGTCAAGACATTTTAAAACATGTTACATAACAATTTAGATAATAATATTATCAACAAATTTATAAAATCATGCATTTGGGATCAATATATACCTCCTTGTCTAAGGTGTCTTACGCAGTGTAAACATTTTTTGCAACCATTTCATCTTGTTTTCAATACTACCCATAGTTGACCACATTTCTCTATTCCTCCTCGTACCCAAGAACATAGTAGCATACGCATGAAAATCATCACCAATTTGAACGCCTTCTACCGAGTGTAACTCATTCATAACCTCAGGAATACTACACCCTTTCTTATCTCTACATATAGATGTGGAATCACTACAGTTTGACATGCTGTCAACCATATGATCAAACCGGGATAGTAGTTGCATCCCAATTCCAGAATTTCTTTTTTTTTTCCCTCCTTGAACGTCAAGCTCTCTTGCTTTTCTCTTTCCACTGCTGCGTGTGTTGCTACTGCTTGACATATTAACCCCTCTAACCATATTGCACACATCATCGGTGAAATTTGGAATTCCATCCTCTTCTGAATCACCGCTTCCTTCTTCCAAATCAGGTTGTTCGTCATTGGCATTTGGATCCTCAGCAACACCAACATTATCATCACGATGCATTCCAGCCGATGGTGCCCATGCATACTGTCCAGTAGCAACAATGTTGGAGAACATTCTGTCGAACTTCAACCGTAAAAACGGTTCGATACCGGCGTGCCTAAACTTTTTTGCGCCTCTTATTTCCTACACAGAAAAAATTGAATTATTTAATGCAGCTTGTCTAAATATTTTGGTAATTACTAAACTGATATTTAAAGAAATTAAAAATTAAAGAGGCAGCAAAATAACCTGAATTTTTGTTTTCCACCACTCATCACTTGCAGAAATTGTCCCTAATTCTGCACTCCAGCCCACACCAGTTTCTGAAATGAGCTTCGTCCATATCCTCCAATCCTTTTTGCAGCCATCCCATTTGTTCTTCAATTGTGTCTTTGTGAATGCGTGACCAGTCATTTCTTTGAAAGATGTTTGCAAATATTTCCAACCGGCCTTGTCGAAATGCGTATTCGGTCTCATTCCCATGTCGATGGCCTTGATGGAAAGGTCACAAAATACATGCAACATTTCTTTATTCCAAGCAGCTTTATCAATAGTTTCCGGATTATCCATTCCTATTTGGATAACATATTTGCAAGCAAACATCATGAATTTTTATAACATGCTAATCATTTGCGTAATATTGGAAGGAAGTGTATATGACATGCAATGGTATACTACGGTAAAGAACAATTAAAATTAAAAGCTGTATGTCTGGAGCAATTTTTGATCTTATTATAACATTCTATAACAAGTGATTACCATTCTATATAACAATTCTAGCCATTCCATACCATATGCATGTGTCCAACAAACAGCACACATCAATACTGCAAATCTTCATGCATCATAATTATAATTGAAATCCATTAGCTGTCAACTCAGTTTCCAGCCGAACTGGCAATATTGGAATGAGGTTTTGGAAAACCTAAAACGAGAATGTTATCTTCTTCATTTCTCTCTCTCTCTCTCTCAGATTCTCAGCTAGAAGCACCATTCCAAGAGCTTAATTTCACAGTTGAAATTCAAACATCTTCCTATAATTAAAATGCATGATCTGGGACTTCTTCCATCAATTAATGAACGGGATGGTATATCAAGCAAAGGCCTCTTTAAGACTAATATGAAATTCGTTTGAAGAGCTTGAGCAAGCTGTATTAACAACATTACGCAGACATTTCTCCATCCCCATCTCAGCGATATATAAGTCCATTTCATAAGTACTTTCCAGCCTCGTCAAGTAGCTTACTCACACAGGGATTGCTAGATACCCAAGCCTCTAATTTTGTTCTCACTATGGAAAAGGAGACACTCAATATCACAATTTCTAACTTAAAAAAAAAAACAGAAACAGAAATAAAATAACGAACAGCATCACGGTTGGGGGGGTTGGGCAAGAAAGCGATGCCTCTATGCCTGTGGGTAAGGATAACTTGTCCTTGTTTTGTGAACGTGAGGACATCCTGCTTTTTTTTTTCCCATATCAGCATCAATGCAGGCAGAATGTTATGCTTAATTCACAATCCTTACAGCACAATATATTCACAAATATTGTAACCCAGAACAATACACAACACCTAAACATATATACACATCTATAATTATCTGTAGGGAGGTGTAAAATTTTAACAGAAAACATACTCTCTACTGCAGAACCGTCTCCGTTTTGTCCAAATAATTTCAGTGTCCCCTTGTTATTTTGCCTCTCAAGTGAATCGGATCTGCAGGCATAACATGAACAATCCTGAACAAATTGTGAGAAGAAATACAAACGGGAAAATTATTAAAATGCTGCAGATGAACTTTAAAATTAAACAAATGACGATATACCTTTATATGATGCAGATCTACAACATCAGTCGCATGGCAAGCCATTTCGGGTAGAAAAACAGAAGGGGCAATTCTTATTTGACAGTAGATGATAGCTTTTTTTTGCCGTGAGTGTTGTTTGTGAGCTCACCCTGTTTTTTATGTGACAGGGAGGAGGGACACAGTGGCAACGACTGGACAATTTTGCTGCAACCTCACCAGCTCAGGAGCTTGGCAAGAAAGGATAACAATGGAGGAGGGATTTGCTAGGTGGGAAGAAAGGATGGTGAACAGTGAACGGCAAGATAGGGAAACTTGAATTCTTTGACAGTGGATGAGTGGGGAGGAGGGGAGGAGAATTTTTGAGAAGTGAGGCCGTTGGAATTAAAATTGTAACAGAGTTTTGCTGGGAGAGCAATAGCAATTAATTATCCAACGGCTGTTTTTTGTTATGTTTGAAAAGTGTCGGTGGATTTTTTTTACTTTTGAGGTTGTTGGTGGTCAGCAGCAGCTGCTTGCTACTTTTTTCTAACCACAGCTTCAGCTGTACGGGTGATGGGTCCCACCATTTTCAACCCACGTTTCAAACGTAACCAAACACCTTAACATTGTGTTTTGACTGCACCTCAGTTCCTACTGTATTACCAAACGGCACCATAATACATATACCACAACGGTCACTTGTAATGTGATGTTGAATGAGTTGCAAAAACCAACTCCAATTGATATTATTTTTTTCATCAACTAGTGTATAAGCCAAAAAAAAAATCCAATTGTTTACATCAAAAGTAACTTTAACCAACAACTTTCCATTGACCTTCCATACAGATAGGTGCCATCCATACTAATAATTAGCCTACGAGACTTGAACCCTTCAATTACAGGACCAAATGCCTATAAAACACTACCAAGCTCAACTGTTTTACTATTAAGCTGTCCATTATGTTTTCATTTAATAATTGTTCTAGGATTTTATTCTTGTAAAGCCACAAACAATCTAGGTAACATTTTAAATGAGCCCTCATGTGCTCTAAAAAGTTTCTCAAGTATATTTTGTTTTGCAGCCCATGTGTTATAGTAACGAGTTTTGAACTTATAGTGCAATTTAGTCTCTTCTTTTATGCTGGAAACAATATATGTAAGATTATCTTAGACAAGAGTTGCAACTGTTGATACAATAAATTTAGTATAAAGTTGATGATGATTTTTTTTTTGATGTATGTAATAATGCATATGTGTTTACCTTTCAATTTTGCTATCTCAAAGAATCTGATTTTTTTATGGTATCCCCCATGTAAATACCATTGATATTCGAGTGTATAAACACATTGTAGCTGAACAAATGTTTGGTTTGAATGTTGAACACGATATTCAAGGGATTGTGCAATATACCATTGCTTGACAACATTTACAAAATCATCTTTAGTTTTGAAATTTTATCCACTGCAAGCTAATTTTTTTTAAAAAAAATAGACTAATCATTATAAACTATGTCATCAACTCCAGTATCATGACTAGATTCTAGAACTGGAGGCCTCATCACATCATTACCATCACCATCACAATCACCATCTGATGTTTCAACTAAACTCCTGACACCCTCATTTTCATTATCACTAGAATCAAAGGAATCATACCTATATTGATCATAATATGCAGTTTTAATCCTATTTTCATCATAAATTTTGATATTCCTATCTTCCAATGTCCTAGATGTACCAACACTAACTGAATGTGATAATTGTCTAAATGGCCAAGAAAATATGGGTATAGATATATTAGTATCTCTATACTTCACATTATATGAGCTACTACGTTTAGGTTGGCTACTCACATATAACTCCATCATGTTCGTTCCACTTTGGACGGGCATTTCCATTATATTTCTAAAATCAACATCACAAGCAATCAGTATCGAAAAATATTGATGTTTCCCTACAAAACACCTCTAAGTAATATATATTTCAATATCATTATAATTCAACTCAAGTATTCCACATATAACTTTTTTGGTATTTTCAAATGACATGGGTCTAGTACCATTCAAGAAAATAGTACTTCTGTCAATATAAATAATAATATTATTCATATAAGGAATAATAGAACTACATAATGACACAACATAAAGAAGTTTGAAGACATATTCTGTAAAATAAAAATACTCATTTTATCAAAAATAAATTATCTCATAATTCGACACAAAGACAAAGTGCTATTATGTAGACTATAATAATAGCAATAAAACTATAATTAATTGCAAAAATTCAATTATGATAATTTTTACAACTTATCAATTGAACAATTTTTATAATTAAAAACTAAATTATGATAATTGAATATCAATTAAAAAGTAAATGATCTCAATTGAACAAAATCTACAATTACGATAATTTATACAAAAATTCAACGCAAACTCTAATTGCTACAATTTCGACCATAACTTTTATTAATAAAATCAATTGATTAAAATCCTAATTGCATCAATTAAAATAATCTATATCAATCTAAACAATATAATTAAATATGATAATTAACCCAATAATCAATTTAAACCCTAATTTCTCTAAGTCAAGTCTAATTGATTTCATAAATAACATCAATTGTATTAATAATACATAATTACAACATTCAAAACCTAAAATAATCTAATTATCAAACACAGCACAAATTTCTAATTACCAAACATAACACAAATAACAGATTAAATCAAAACATAAAATTTATTAATTCAATAATTAAACCCATCAAACTGCAAAAATTTTACCTTGCTTTGATGATGTGTAGCTGGCCAATGGTTGCTGTAGTTTGGCTGGACACAAAAGCTTAGCCGGAGGTTTGCAACAAAAAAAAATAGTAGAAATACTCGTGAAGACAATGAGAACATGATTCTGGTATTTTGATGAAGGATTGGACAATGCTTGGAGATTTGGAGGTTGTTTTCTCTCTAGTTTTTTGTGTTTAAGGTTTTATTTTCTTAAGGAGTGGTGGTCATAGAGGAAAAAGAGTTACGCACACACTATAATTTATAATCACAATTGTTTTTAATAAAACTACTATTTTAATTCGTGGTTATTAAAAAACCACTATTATAAATAACAATTCTTTAACCACTACAATTCAAAAATAATAATGCCATTTTCCTATAAACTTTTCAAAAATGTGTCCTTTCCTTGTAACTTTTTGGAAACTGGGTTCCAAACTGTCAACAACTTCACGGTGGTTGCCAGCAAGGATGGCACATTGCTTAGGGGGGTGGGGGCCCTTGGCCTCACCGCTAGAAGAACTTTCCTATAGTGGTATTTAAGTTTTGGTAGAGAAAAAATGATTAAAACAAGAAAAAAAAGATAAATCAACTAATTTTTTTTAAAAAAACATTCAGTTTAGTATTTTAGTTTCACAAGACTGAAATTAAAATAACTGAAGTAAACTGATTTAAATAAAACTAAAAACATTAGGTACTATAAATTAAAAAATTTGCTTTCTAACCTGGGTCCCCAGCAAACCACACCAGCTAGTAGCCACCTACTCCCTCCAACACCTGATCTTTTAATCTTTATCTCCAGAGCTAGCAAACCACCCGCCCTTTCCCTCGCATACCCACCCTTCAATCTTCATCTCTATAGATTGATTTAGATTGAGATATTGGAATGCTCTGCCTTTGAGTTATCAAGAAAAGAAAATGAAAACCCTACTTGCTAAGCCTTTTTTGTCTTCAAAGCTTGAAAGCAGAGTTTCCTGCTTGGCTAGCAGCAAGAGATCTTTTTTTTTTATTAGTGAGTTTTTATGAATTTCTTAATGGGAACTTCAACTTCATTTACTTTCTTTTCTCTGGGAGAAACTATTCAGTTTGTTTTTATCATAATCGATTGGTATGCATTTCTTTTTTCTTCTCTTTTCAGGTGCTTAATTTTGACCAATTCACCTAGACTTCAATTCCATTCCATCAAAGTTGTTCTTGTCACCCAATAGTCTGCCATTGAAGATCCCTACTTGCACAGGCCGCTATCTAGTATTTTCGTGTAGCTTTTCTAGCATTCTAACTATATTTGTAGTGCATTGCATCCTTTAATGTTAAACCTTATTGTTTCTCAAAAAGTTTATACTTCCAATTGAAAATACTGGCTAATTCACTAAAGAATTATATGGGGACTCGGGATTTCCCTCCTGGACAGGTTCATGAAAAGCCAATTTCCCTAATCCGCTGCTGTGTTTTGCAACTATATCACTCCATTTGGGGTTGTTCAAATTATTATGCAGCGGTTGCCTAGGGGATTTTAATACCATTGGTCCTTGATTCACATTAGCCTTGCAAAAATTAGTAGGGTTTGAGAGTAGTTCTGTAATGGCTATTTTGCGCATTTCACGCCAATATGGACCTTGTGGGGCAAAAGAAAACATGGCAAAGTTGTAGGATAAACATTTTACAACTGTTATGCATATGGTAAGTAGTTAAAAGCCACCACACAAACTTTTATTTAAGCAATAAATGACTACATTATTCGAATCAAAGTGGCTTTTGATAGTAGTGTTGTAAAGTTTATTCTGCTTGCTTAACATAGAAATTTAAATTATTGAGTGACCATGGGTCTATCGCTTGGTTATCACATATTCTTAGGTATCTGGGCATATACTGATCTTAAAGTTTGTGTGAGTTGCACACTGCTAAGCTAAATAAAACACTTTGCTTATGATTTGTTCCATTCTATGACTTTTTGGCTAGTGTTTTCTTGACCAGCCTCACTAATCATGCATTATATAATTTAGTTTTTCAATTATGTTTGGTAACATTATTTTCTTTTTGTAATTACAATGAAAAACCTTTAAAATCAAAACTCATCATCCACCAACTCTACCCTAGTATCAACCACCATTAGATCCACCATAGATAATAAAGTTAAATGACATCAACTCCTTACATCAAGGAAAATAAATACTAATGATAGAAAAAAATCATAAATTTAGGATTACCTTACAAAATCTAATGGTAATTTTGAAGCTCCTAGAGCTAAATGTAATTATTGTGAAAAAGATTATGCATGTCATACTATCCTTAATAGCACAAGTAATATATGGAGTAATTTAAAAAAGTATGCAAAAGGTTTTCTTTTGTGGTGTATAAGAAGCAAAAAGTTTTAGTATTAGAACCTTAGAAAGAGAAGGGCAAATTGTGAGATCAAAATATAAGAACTCTTAATGAAATAGGTTATAATTATGATGAACGTAGACAAACACTAGCATGAATGATTAAAATTGATCAGTTGCCTTTTAATTTTATGGAAGGTTAGGGATTTAGATTATTTTGTCGGACTATGCACCCTAGATTTCCTTCTCATTTCACTATTATGGGAGATTGTTTGAAAGTTTATGTGGAAAAGAAGGAAAGATTAAGGATAACTATTAAGGGTCAATGATTGTGCTTAACAATTGATACATGAACATTAGTCCAAAACATTACCTATATATGCTTGACAACTTATTGAATTCATAATGAGTGGAATTTGTATAAAAGAATTCTTAATATTTTTTTTATCAGGTTTCAAACCATATGGGGAAGACAATTAGACAAGTTATTAAGAATTATTTATTAGAGTGAGGGATTGTTAAATTTTTTACTATTATAGTACATAATGCAAGCTTTAATAATGTGACTATTTTACATCGAAGAATCTAATAATATGACTATTTTATATTTGAAGAATGTGATGAAAGATGGGTCAACTAATATATTGTCAAATGCATATTTGAATGTTAAATGTTATGCACACATTGTAAACCTCATTAAGTGTTATGGATTAAATAGATAATGTTTTAGTTGTTAAGATTTAAAATCAATTAGATTTGTGAGATCTTCACCTTTTAGGCAAGTTGCATTTAAGAAGTGTGCAAAGAATATGTATATAGGATGTAAGAAATTAGTGTGTTTGGATGTCGCACACAATGTAATTCAAAATATCTTATGTTAGAAGCTACTAAAAAAATTGAAAAAGAAAAAGATCTTTGTGAGGTTAGGTGAAATCGAACCTAGGTATATAAGTTACTTTATGGATGTTGATTCAAAGAAGAGTAAAAAAAATATAGGGTCATCTAGTTTGGAGGTTTGGAAAAATGTTAAATCTTTGATGAAATTATTAAAGACCTTTTTTGACGTATTGCATGTTACATGAAATTTTTTTCTTAATGAATTGATTTATATGTGCACAAACTTGTTGCAATTGTATAAGAGTAGAGATAATCTTTTAAGTGGAATGATGATAGATATGATGTTGAAGGAAATTAGAATTTTTTATTGTATATATCTAATGTTTTATATCCACGTTTCGAGTTGAAATATGTAAGATTTTGTTTGTGACCTGTATGATGATGACTAAGCATAAAAATACTGTGGTGAGCTTGTATGAATTTTATTTGAAAACGGATGAAGTGGTGGATGATAATAGGCATAAACATGATGTTAATGTTATTGATGCCATGTAGGTAAACGATAAGCCAAACATTTTGGCTCAATTTAAAAAGCATTGGCAGGAGGAGGATAGTGTGGAAAATATAAATAAGGTTGGGAAGTATTTGATTGATAGTTATGAGGATTCTAATGATGATAAATTAGATATTTTGGGTTGGTGGAAATGTAATGTTTCGAAATATAATATACTTTTGAAAGTTGCACAAAATGTACTAGCTATTTCTATATCCACAGTGCTTTAAAATTAGCCTTTAGCACTAACAATTATATACTCAACCAATTTCAAAAACTTTTATCTGTAGAAATAGTCCAAACACTTATTTGTTGTCAAAATTGGTTGTATTATAGACTAATTTCAATCGACATTAGAAATTTGATAAAATATTTTGAAATATTTGAAAACCTTAAGTCAAGTAATTTTTCTTACAAATTTAAGCCTTTTATTTTATGATTTATTGATTAACATGTTTTTAATTTTTAATTTTATAGAATTTGATAGAAAGTTGCATTGATAATTATTTAAAAAATCAGGACATCTATTGAAAATATATGATACAAATGCTAATTTTATTTTTATATTATTTATTTGAATTTATCATTTTATAATTCTATATGGTACAATGTTCTTAAGATGCTTCTTGACTAAGATGATGTGCATAATGAATACTTATTTTCTTGGCATGTTGTGTTTTATAATAATGTTATTTTTAAGCGCTTTAAAGGCAATGCTTTGTAAATTTTGATTTTATTGACTTGTTGGTGTATGCTATTTAAATTTTCCTGCTCATTAAGAATGCATGATTGACACTAACAATTTAATATCAATGAATAATCAGGGCAACATATTTAATATACTTTATCTTTCGGAATCTTGCAAGAGAACTAAATAAGATTAACATCAATTATGAACCCATCAGAAAGCCCATCAAAAACTCATTAGAAACCCCATTAGAAGTCACAAAGAGCCCAAGAAAACCATTAATATTTGTTTGAGATTTTGAAATAAATTAACTAAACCAAGTTGAAAAGTTTGGTTTCGATTCAATTTGGTTGTTTTTTTAGGTGAAAACTGAATCAAACAAAAATTGATTACCACTAGGGCAAATGTAATTGGAATGAAGGTAAGTTTGGGACGCGTGAAGTGTTGTATACCGAAGTTTTAATATATTGATGTCCATCCTGACTCTTGGTGTGTGTTTTCTTTATGGAAACATTATGTTCTTATAGCAAATCAAAGCATCATGGTGGAAGCCTTTTTGAAAGATTTCTTGGGAGCTGATTTGATTTTGTGGATTGAGTTATCAACTTATGAAGGTAGAGTAAAAAGGTTTGTTAATAGTCTAAGAGAACTTGTGGGGGAAGAAAAAGGGGTGGCCTTGAAAAAGGGGTGGCCTTAAAAAAAGGCTTTTAGAGAGATAACAAAACAAGAAATTAGGCTTGTAGATGCACCTTTTATGGGTGTATGCAAGGTTTTTTAGTAGTGTAATTATTTTTTTATTAATTATTTTTTATCATTGGAGACAGAAGTTGGAGCATAGATTTTCTTTAAAAATCAAGCATATACAACATTTAAAAAAAAAACTAAATTTTTTAGGAAAGTTAGTGTTCACCAAGACTCGAATTACTTTTTATGGTAATAGTGTAATTAAGAAATTATGTTTAAACAAAAAGACCTTTGAACTAGGCACTAAGGGCAATGTAATCTTTTCACCATTACACAATTGTTTTTTACAAATTATATGGGGTTAGATTTGTATTTAGTTTTTTATATATAGTAAAATTACTAATTTATCCTTAGAATAAAATAATCTAATGGCTACTACTTAAGGATTTTTTTTATTTTTTTATAACAGTATAATTACTTTAATGCCTTTAAAGACAAAACAAACAAAACTCTCACCTAAGTTTTTTTTTTTTTTTGTCATTTTACATAGATTTTATTGTAAATTCCAAAGGTACTAAAAGGTATTGTCGTACATTAAATTTATTAAATATAATTAGAAAAACACCTTCTGGGGTGGTGTTTGAAAGATCTGGGTGACCCAAACACAATGAGACAGGGCGTGCTGCTAAATCGCATCGGGTTTGGCATCGACGACCTTTTTTTATTTCCTTTTCCTCTCTCCCTATCCTTGAATTCTGCGTGCTCCGCTCTAAAAAATAAAACCAACCCCTGCAATTTATTTCTCGTTCCTATTTGATCTCTTTCATTTGTATTACTATTTTTTTTCATTTTGAATAAACCATGAAATTACAAATATTTTTCAATTTCACCCAATTTTATTTTTTAGACTGGATTCTCATTCTTTTGATTACTATTTTTTTTAATTTTTAATAAGCTATAAAATTATATTTATTTTCCAATATCATCCCTCTTTTTTTTATCTTTCAAATTTGGGCATAATTCTTTTGATTGCTATTTATTTTCTTTAGGATCATTTTTTTCTTACAATTTCATCCTCCATGTCTTTTTTTCCATTCAAATTTGATCCTCATTGCTATCTTTTTTTTTTGGAAAGTTTTTTATATTGATTTTTATTACAGATTTCATCTTTTAAAATTAAAGTTTTTGAGAATTAAACTTCTTGATTGAACTCGACTCAAAGATTTCATGGGTTATTAGTTTTAGAGATTAGATTGAGTTTATAAAATTTGCCCGAGTTGGCTTGATTTTTTTTCCTTTTTAAAATCTATTTTTTTTTATTTTGACCTTTTTTTTTAGAGAATTGCTTTATTATTTTTTATGGTTTGCCTTCTATGAGATTAGTCTCAGGTTTATAACTCGAGTCATTTTTTTCAAAGCTTAACATGGGTAAACTTTTGTTTTTTTAGGTTTTTTTTAAATAATTTATTTCAATTTCATCCTTCAATATTTAATTTATTTGAAACTATTCTTTTTATCGTTTTCTTTTCTTTTCTTTTCTTTTTATTGGGTTATTACAATTTTGTACCATGATTACGTGGTTTATGGATTAACCTAGGTTAGTGAAGATTTTTTTTATTATTATTATAAGGTTAATTCTGGGTTCAGGACCAAGATCATCGGTTTCAAAGGTTATCATGGATTGAATTTTTTGGGTACCTTTTTTAAAATTGAATTATTTTAATTTCATCATTTAACATTTGATTTATTGAAAATTGGTCTTCATACTTTTTTTTATTTCCTATCTATTGGGTTATCCTAATCATTGTTTTTACAATTTCATCCTCTATGAGTGTTTTTTCCTATCAATTTTGATCCCTATTCTTTTTATTGCTATATTTTTTTTTCTTTAGCAAGTTTTTTAAATATTTGTTTTCACGATTTTATTTTTTAAAATTAAATTGGTTGAGAATCAGGCTTCTTAATTGAACTTGGTTTAAGGATTTCATGATTTCCATGGTCATGGGGTTTGCAAATTAACCAGGTTTGACTCATGTTTTGGCCAATTATTTTTTCAAATTAAATTTTATTTTTGTCCTTAAACATTATGTTGTTTGAGAATTAAGCTATGTGATATTATTAATTTTCTTTCGAATGCGTTCGCCCTGGTATCATGTCTAGGTAAGAGATTTTGCATCTTGACTAGGTTGGGCACAAATTGAGTTTTTTTTTTAATATTTTTAAATTATATTTTTTCTTTAACTTTCATCCTTCAACATTTTATTTGCTAGAGATTGAGCTGCACTTTTTTTTTATCATTTTTTTTTATATGGAGTTATCATGTTCTCATTTAATTTATTATAAATTTGTATCCAAACTTGTTTTCCTATATTTTTTTCTATGAGATTATGTCAATCTTGTGTCAATGGTCACAAAGTTTGTGAGTTAACCTGATTTTACTTGGTTTTTTTGGTTTCCTTTTTAAATCTTTTTCTCAAATTTTTTCTCATCTTAAAGTTGTTTCATAATCCGGGTTGGCTGATAGCAGGTTCTTTTAACCTTTTTTTGTTGTGTTTTTTTTCCTATTGATTTATTGTTGTTGCTTTTTTTTTTTTAAATCATATTATTTAATTTACCAAGTGGACTAATGACTCAGGCATTGAATTTGTTTCCTTAGCATTTTTTTTTACGTTGAATTTGTTTTATCCAGCCAATGATGAAGTACAGTCTACAAATCTAGTAATTTACTAACAATAATGATGTAAAAACTATAGGTGAGCCACTTAGAGCTACCCAAGTCATAGGTCAGATCTATAATAGCAAACAAGCTCCAAAAATCTATAATATTCTATGATGGTTGGCTATTCCAGAAACCTATTGTTTGATGCACTCTTAATAATTAGGATTGATTTTATTTCCTTTCCAGTAAATATCACCTATTTTAGCTTTTAGGATTTCTCATGAAAATCCATTGTATTTACTGTTCTATACCCTTTAAAGGTAGTGTTGTAGAATCATAACTCTAACATTTTGGCTTTTAATCTTGTACTTTTTTCATGGTATCAAGCCTTCACCATGTCAGAAGAAAGTGGAACCAATACAAGCACAACCCTTAGCATATTGAGAAGGGGAGATATCCAAACACAACCCTTTAATGATCTCAATTCAGCATATGTTTTGCATCCCTCAGACAACCTAGGAACTATTTTTATGACTTGTGTTCTCAATGAGGGATAATTATCCTACATGGAAGAGAGCCATGAAGAATGCTCTCCATGTCAAAAACAAAATTGGTTTTATTGATGGGTTTTTTAAGAGACCATAACAAACTTAAGAACAATATGCATTTTGGATAAAGTGTTATAGACTACAATTAAAAGAGTGTTTTTCTCAAATGAACGTTTCACACATATATGAAATCAAGAAAGAGATCTACTTGCTTCGTTAAGACAATAAAATGATCCTTATCTATTATTCCAAGTTTAAGGCTCTTCATGATGAACTTCAAATGCTTGACATTATTCCTTATTGTCACTATAGTGTTGGAAAAGAATTTGCAGCAACTAAAGAGAAAGAAAAAGTGTATCAATTTCTCCTTGGTCTTAATGATTCTTTTAAGACGATACATTTCCAAATCATAAACAATGAGCTTTTACCATCTTTGAGTAAAGTATATGGCACTATTATTCATGAAGAAAAATAGTAAGCAATGGCAAGGTCATGATTTCCTGTCATAGAAGCCACTACATTTGTTGCCAATTTAGAAATCAATAAGAGATATATTATATTTTAGGAGTGATACGAAAATCACAATTATTCAGGCCATACACAAGCCGAATGTTATTAGCTAATAAGCATCCACCAGGTTGGAAACAACATCGATGTAATGATAAAAAGAAACCAATCAAGCCTGCAACCTGAAAGTCAAAGAATCATGCATATGTTGTGAACCTAATTGATTATGAAGGAACAACAAGATTGAGTGATGGCTCCAATATTTCACCCATCTCTGGTCTTAGAGCAATATAAGTATAGTTTACATGTTTTCTAAATGAAGGTTCCTTGAGCCTCACTAATTATGTCAATAAGCTTGATTACATGTGGATTATTAATAGTGGTCCCTTTAACCATATGATTGTTTCCAATGAACTTCTTGATAAAAAAAGCTTACTATTTCAGGTCATTCTCTATTAGTATACCCAATGTGATGCGAACATTATGATCATATGGTCATGCAACCAACAATAACAAATCCTGGCAAGCCAAAACAATTTTGATAGGAGTGTGGTATAATGAAAGCTTGTCTCAAGGCACCTATATTATTGGGGAATAAGAACCCCTACCCTACAAATATCAATTCACAAAAGAGAAATATAAGAAAGATGCCATGAAATCAGTTAATCTTTGATAAGTCAATTTAGTTCATTAGAAAACCAAAGAATGCAAGAATCTCTCTCACACAAGTTGAATAAATTCAATAACAACACTATTATCAAGTCTGAATATTTTATCCTTACAAAAAGTATTTATACTCTTAAAAATAAAAACCCTAATGGATCTACCCTTGGGACTAAATTGACCTACTTATAAAACTGACCAAAAACCTATACTAATAAACTCAAAAGTATAAATCCAAACAAGTATTGGTCCATAGCTAAAAACTAATAAATAATTAAGCCCAAACAAGCCATAAGCCTTAGCTAATTAATCAAACCTAAAA